>BSBK01004652.1:0-467500 GCA_027943335.1 Chamaecyparis obtusa
AAATCGAGCCATGTTCACGATGTTCAGATTAATGTTCCAAGCATCGACTAACACTTACTTAGCGACTCAAGTAATTGCAGTCACTTATGCAATAGCATAAGCGACTGTTGTCAACAGTCGCTTATGCTAATGCATCAGCGACTGCAAAGAGTCATGACTGTAGGAGTCGTGACTGCAAGGAGTCGTGACTATTAAGAGTCATGACTGTTCATTATGAAAGGGCATGTCTAACTGCTATGAAACATATTTATATGTAATGATTGCAGGTTGAAAGAACAATCAATCACCACGGCATAGTTTCTTCAATCTGCAATCACATTACAATCACAGAGCATTATATATACATATATATATATATATATCTATATATATATATATATATATATATATATATATATATAATATATTCAGTTATTATATATACACATCAGACATTATAAATTACAGTAGAAAATATATTCCAAAGATCATATTTCCTTAACAGGGGGTCTTGATTACTCCATCCATCCATGCATCTTGTTTTTCATCTCTCTTTTTGGGGGAGGGTTTTTTCCCACGAGGTTTTCCCTCTTCTCTGCTTTATGAGAGATTGCATATCTTTTTTACTTGCATATTGTACATGGGTACCTAAAATGGCCTAGTAGTTGACACCCATCAGAGATTTTCATCTAGATTTGTGAGCTTAAGTGCATTCCCATAAGTTGCACTTAAGGGTGGGTGTTGGTGTAATTAATATTTCTAATTACACTTTACTTAATTTTACTAAGGATAATGCATTTTCATATTAGTTGTCATTGAGACACCTAGGAGTTTACATTTCATTTTAGCACATGATGTAGGAAAATTTTCACTTGAGGTGTGAGATCCACCTTTAGTGCTCTATCATATTATCATCCTCTCATTATTGCACATACTTTGATGTACAATGGAGTATGATCCACATTTGGTGGACATGTGATTACACATTGTCTAGTTGATAGTTTATCATTTGCATCTCTCCTAGTTATCATGCATTGCCTATATATTCAGATGCATCTACTTTTTTACTTAATTGATTTTGTATCTATTTCATTATTGATAAATATTGAATTAATCATTTGATCATATCATTTTCCTATCTCTCTTGTGCTATCAATTGAGCTTCTAGATCTTTGTGTTTTCATTCTTTTCCTTAGGAAAATTCTTACAAATAGAAATGAATACCCATTCACCTTCCTTTGAGCCACCTTTGTTAGTCTCATCATCTGTTACACCTTCATCAACAACATAGTAACATTTCTTTTGATGTCTAGATTGTAATTTCTTAGGCTTATGCTTTGGAACTCTCCTTAGGACACCATGAAGCAAAATGACCAATCTTATTGCAAGAAAAATATTTAAGAGGCAATTTTCCTTCATACTTACTGACACCTTTAGGAGATCTCTTGGCAATAAGGGCTTCAATTTCTCAAGAAGAGCTTTCTATATGTACTTCTAGAAGAGCTTTCTCCCAGATCATATCTCTACTTGTCCTTAGAAATAGTAGCTTTGAATGCATACCCAACTTTAGGAAGATCATTACCAAATTCACTCATCACAAAAGTACATAACTTATTAATCAACATGTCTCTTTTCACATTAGTCACAGTCTTGATCTCTTCAATAGAAGAAACCTTGTGTCTATAGGCAAGAGGAAAGGACCTAAGAACCTTAGAAATAGTCTCTTTTTTCTTCCAACTTTCCACTAGCACATCTAATATTGTAAACAAGCTCTTTCACCTTCTATATGTAAGAAGAAATGTTCTCATCTTCCCTCATCTTCAATGCCTCATACTTTCCTTTCAGACTCTGGAATTTAACTTTCTTCACAAAGGCATCACCTTCATGTAAAGTCTACGACTTATTTCATATCTCATGTGCAGTCTTCAATTCTATATATTTGTGTACTTTGTATGTGACAGGACACTCAAAAATACTTCCTTAGCTCTGATATTATATTCAACATTATTCCTCTCATTAGGAGTAGCATTAGAAAGACTTATAAGATGAGCATACACATTCTTCGTAATCTCCCAATATTCTTCCCCAAAGAATCTAAAATGTGTTTCCATGCGACCTTTCCATAGAGAGTAGTTTGTGTCATCGAATCTTGAATTATCCTTCTTAAAAGTTGTAATCCTAGATCACCTCAAGCAATTAAGCTCCTAAAGAGGAAGTATCCTATGATACCAATTGATATAAATATGGCAACAAACAATTGAAGAGGGGGGGGGTTGAATCAGTTGTCTCCAAAACTCCACAAACTTAACAACTTAAACCATAAACTTTAGATCTGATAATAACATGCAATCAAAGATCCACAACACATCAAGAAAATATAACACAAGAATTATTTTTTTGTGGAAAACACTATTAGGGGAAAAGCCATAATGGGGATGGAATCCAAAAAATGTACTCTGTTAAAAACACTATACCCTATTAGGAGTATTACGATAGGAATGCCACATGCATTCATGCACATTGCCTAGAGCTCACTGCTCAAATATAATAAGGAAGACCTTAGTGCCTTATACAAATCATGGACTACAATCCATAGTGGACAAAAATCCATAGATCGTGAATTGGATAATAGCATCTTCAACATGCTTAGGTTAATTCCATTGAAGTATAGATATTGTTGTTGTTTGATCAGATTTAGGGTATGTAATTCTTTAAAAATTTATGTATAGATATTAGATAAATTCACAATAGAATGTTATCCTAATCTTAGATAGATATAAGTATATCTTGATAATTTATCCTTAGAATATATATATATATATATATATATATATATATATATATATATATATATTATATATATATATATATATATATATATATATATATATATATATATATATTATATATATATATAATATATATATATATATAATATATATATATATATATATATATATATATATATCTCCAAATTGATATTATATCAAATCACTTATTTGATATATATCAATATCAATATAAATAGAGGTAAAATGGGATCACCTAATTGAATGTATGTATGGGGGAAATATGAGATCCCACTTCTAAATCCAAATTCCCAAAGGAGAGATCCAAATTGATCAACCAAAAGGTTAATGCACGATCGAATCAATCTATGGAGAATATGAAAGAGGAAGAAAACCTTATATTTCCCTATAATGGATTGTACTTGAAATTTGAAATAATTGAAAGGCAAATACTAACCTCAAAATAGGGCAAATCTGGAAAATGCCATTTCTGAATGTCTGTGTGCAGTTTCGGGCAATTCTGCAACCTGTTTCCGACTGGAAACGCCGAGACGAAGAAAACCCAGAAATTTTTTATCTTTTTGACAGCAGGTAGTCTTTGACCTCATAAAAGGTCAAAGGCTACATTCTTATTATGAAGGTCGACTTTGACTTTGTTCACAGATCCTCAGAAGTTTGCCGAAAAGGTATCCAAATCCAATCTCAAATCTGAAGTTCCGCACATGCACCTGCAAGAAAAAGGGGGTTTGCCTTGGTCAAACCCCAATTTAGGAATTAACCTTGAAATTGAATTGAATTGTAATGTGCATAAACAAAGCAAATGAAACAATTCAACTTGCTTATGTTGAAGTCCTTATAGAGGATTAAAATCCTCAAATCCACAAGTAGGGATGCTCCAATGGATGTAGAATGAATGTAGGATGTCTCAAATCAATGGCATTTGATCTTCAACACCAATCTTGAATAGATATTTGCATATGAGGAGACTTGGATGAATGTAGAAGGATGGATCTTCAAGGGGGCTCCAAAGAGATTGAATCCTTCAATGGCTAACAATGGATCTCCTTGATGGATGAATGCTTGAATACTTGAATGCTTGAAGGCTTGCTTGAATGCTTGAATTCACTTTCTTTCACTTGAGAGCTTGCTCATGAAATTTCTTGAAGATGAGATGTGAAAACTTGATTGAGAGATGGATTGAAATGAGAGAGGAAGGCTTCCTTTTATAGTAAACTAGGGCACAAACCTCTAGAGAAGGCCAACATTGGGGAATTAAATCCCAATTAACCTTAACCCCTAGAAATGGACCCATATTAAATGTAATTTAGGATTACCATTCCAAAACTCGAAATGGCAGACCCGGAGGTGAGAAAAAGAATCTTTCTGAAACCCAATACCCAGAAATCAGAAAAACTTAAAATTTGAACTGGGGGTCAAGGACAAGGTTGACTTTGCCCTAGGTCAGAGTCAAGGCCAACCTTAACCTAGGTCAGAGTTGAGGTCAACTTTGACCCTCAAGGTCGACTTTGACCTTGAGGTCAAAACCTCAGGACCCCAGCCTAGAATGCCAGGACATGCAGATAGGAAGTGGAAAATAAGTGCAGAGGGAAGAAAAATAGGGGGAAAAGCCAAATACATGCAAAGACCCGATCAAGGTGCTTAACATGACCCCAGACCACTTACTTGGAGGGCTAAATGCTCTTATCATGGAAGTGCTTCCATTTAAGATGATACACAATATAATATAAATAATATTCTCATTAACTAATGTGTATAGAAACTTTATATATATATATATATATATATATATATATATATATATATATATATATATATATATATATATTATATTATATATATATATATATATATATATATATATATATATATATATATATATATATATAAATATATATATATATATATATATATATATATATATATATATTCATTCTTCAAGGATGTCTCACAAAGGGACATACATCCTTTGTGAGACTATGTGTCTCACAAAGAGTGATGTCTTTCTGTGAGACATTCTTATTATCAAAGTTTTCCAACTTAGCAAATTGCATTATCGACATGTTATTGTTTATCAAAGTCAATCCTCATTATCGAATTGTTAATGTTGATCTTCATATTAATATTGAACATTATACTAGCCGATACATATCGGCCTTCATTCTATTTGCTATCCAAACAATATGTTTAACATAATTATTGTTAATAATTTGATACTGTTGACATATGTCAACAACATCCTTATTAACAATGATAAGTTTGTTACATTGATAAGAATGAAGTTAATATAAGTATTTTGATGATCATATAAATATGATTATCATTATTGATAATGATAATCACAGCGATACCATTATCAATAATGATTAATCAATATTATAATTCATAGTCATATTTGATACCATAATCAACATAAAGTAATATCTTGATTTGGTCGATACCATAATCTACTTTGATAATCAAATCAATAATGTTAAGTTGGTATTGTTATCAACTTTATTAACAATTAAATTGATAACAATATCAACTATAAACTATTGATATTACTTTTACTCATATTAGTTATCAATAATGATAACTATGATAGTTATCCAATAATAACTATCAAGGTTAACAAATAATAATAATTATAGAGTGAATCTTAATGAATTCTCAATAAGATCATCAAATGTATAAATATAATGCATATAACATATAATTCTCATTTTATCTAAGGAAGGAGATATCAAATGCTTAAGGTTAGAATAATATGACCGAAGCTACAAACATTAACAAATACTACTTTATTTTCCACACTAGATATCTGCCTCAATTATAGATTCCACTTATACCTCTTTGCATACATATAATTCTCGTACACAATTCACTCACTACAATCCATGAAGGGATACACTTTAAATTTATACAAATCATCAATCTTAAAATAATAAACAAGGTCGACCAAATTCTCACCACCTAAATATTAAGAATGCATCCTCTCAATTACAAATATTTAATGTGAACCAAAGAATGTTGACTAAGAAAACAACATGTAGATTAACATTAACATCCTTGAACATGCTAAGCACCCCAAAAATCATGCCTCAGACAACTAGAATACACTACAACACCAAGTCAATCAAGAACATAAAGAATATGAGCTCACCATTGAAAATCACCAAATGCAATCACCATATCAATACAAACCAACAACAAAATAGGAACATGATCTAGAAACATCCACAAGTATCATGAATAACCTCAAGAACATCCACAACAACTGAAATCTTTGAAATCATCGACATAACTGAACCAAACCTCAAGAACACAATAATAATGATTTTCAATCAAGAAAAATAGCTTGCGAACCTTTGAACCACAAAACAATTGAGCTGAGGATACACATCAATGCCCCAAACATGCTACATAGATCCACATATGAAAATATCAAAATAGCAAACCATGCCGAACCAAATACTAAAACACTATCACCTCTAAACATCCAAAAATACCAATCTCAACACATAAACCAATAACTCATTGAAATCATCATGCGAACCTATGTAAATTGACATGAATCAACTACAAATATCCCTTAACACAACTATACCATCCAAATATTATGATCTTCAACACACTGACTACAACAAACCAAACATCTTACTGAACATCACAAAAATATTATCTCAAATAGTAGAATTATGTTGACATCAATGTCAACACATATATGCATATAATTCCAACAATCTCTAGTACTTTTAAATTTAAATATTTTATCAATATAATTAAAAATACATATATTACATTATAAATATTTTGTTTTATGTATTATTATATAAAATATAATGGTGATATAAACTTCTTATATAGATATAAATATTTTAAAATTAGAAAATAAGTATAGATTAGTAATATATGCAAAAATCTCAAATTTTATGAATAAGTTTTTAAATTTATATGTTTTATTTGGAAAAGATTCTAAATCAATAATAATATAGAATAAATCATATAGAAATTTTCATGTGTGATAAAAAAAATTATGGATTACTTATATATGCAAAAATATTAATTTTTACGAAAGTTTATACACACACACACACACACACACACACACATATATATATATATATATATATATATATATATATATATATATATATATATATATATATATATATATATATATATATATATATATATATATATATATATATATATATATATATATATATATATATATATATATATATATATATATATATATATATATATATATATATATATATATATAATATAGAAATTTATCATATTAAGTATTTATTTCATTTAATAATTTAATTTTAAATCTTCTCTTTGAACAACTATTTATGTTTATCTATAAGAGTGAATCTAGTAGTCTAAATCACTACTCATGCACTTCTTCCTCACCAACCACATAATTTAGTTGTTAAGAGTCAAAACATTTTTTCTAAATCAGTGTCATTGATTAGCGAACAAAGTATAAGTTAGAAAGAGTCAGATTTATCATCTACATTTGTTTCCAAAACAATCATAACAATGACACAAGTGCACCAAATTTAAACACTATACAAATACACTAATGATTTGCAATGTACCATCACCTATGTTACTAGAAATGAGAAATGAGAAATGAAACTGCAACAACAACATGATGAGAAACACAATATCTATAAGTTGCCAATAAGAAAAAAAAATACACACTCACATACACACACACACACATGAAAATACAATTTTGACTTTTCAATAGTATATCTTATTTGAATTTGAAAATTTTATATTCCTTTTACAATAAAGCTCAATTTAAATATGTCTCCACACACACACACATATATGAAAATACAATTTTGAATTTTCAATATTATATCTTATTTAACTTTTTGAAAATTTTCTATTCCTTTTACAATAAAGGTCAATTTAAATATTTCTCCACAAAACATTTCAATCTTCCACTAAGATTCTCTATGTACTCCTTTAGTCTTTCCAAGAATTTTGAAATTATTCCTTGAGCTTGTTCATGGTTATATTTTCCTATGAGGAGTGTTGAAATACCCTCGTAGTCAGACTTCATTCTAAAAACCTTGTACCTATTATCAACCTTTGGAGTCTTCGACAAACTAGCTCCCTTTGAACCTTCAGATACATCTTTCAATATTCTCATGTTCACAAATATATCTTTAGACATCTACGCAAAAACACCACATAACAATTATTGATCAAAATGTTTATAGCATTATTGGTATAAGAATATCAAAATTCAATTAAATCACAATAATCATAGTTATAATCATTCATTTTGGATTGTCATAATTAGTCATTTCGGATTAACACCATTTTGGATTTTTGGATAGGCTTTACCTCATAATAATGTAATGTCAGGTTGGATGAGGATATGAGGAATATAGTGAAATTTCATCATGTCTTTGGATTGGCATTGTTCATTCATCACGGGTTGGGAATAGGATTTATAAATTAAGATTCTTGGATTCTCATGATTGGATTTTTTGATTATGATTCTTAGAATTTTGGGATTTGCAGGTAGTCTTGGAATTTTGGGATTTGCAGGTATTCTTAGAATTGGAAACGGAAATGGGAAATGTAATGGAAATTGGAAATGGAAATGGAAAAAGTAATGGAAATTAGAAATGGAAATGGCGGGTATAAAATCACACCTTGGATTGGGAGTTTTGGAATTGAAGATTTCATATTCTATGGATGAATAGGAATTGTGGGTATAAGGTGAATTCATGGAATGAAATGAAGAAGCATGACAAGTATGGAGGTAGGGTAGGAATACTTGAAGCTTTTGAATTTTTCATTTTATTTGCAATCCCTTTCATGAACATATACGTGTCATTTTCTCTTGATAAACCTTTGGAAGTCTTTTGGGGTTGTTAGGGATTTGGTATGTCAGGGATTTTGGATTGTCGAGGATTTTGGTATGACAAGGATTTTGGTGTGTTAGGTATTTTGGTATGTCAGGGATTTTATTCCTTTTTGGATTTATCCAAAACATAGCCTAATCCCCACCATGGCCTTAATTCTAACATTCCATCCTTATGAAATTCTCTTTAGTATCAAATTGTCTTAAGGCATCATTTTATGCATCCAAGGGATTAAGAATTCCTCTCTAAGGGTGAAAATATAACATTTCTTGTCCATTTATACCATTCTTTTGAGTCCTAAAATGAGTTCTTGTACATGTCCAAAAGATTATGAAATCCCCATTTAATCAAAATTCCAACATTGTCTTCCTTATATGATATAGTCCTTTCATATTCCCTTTCTTATCCATTTGTGATGAAGGAATCCTTGACTATTCCAAATATCCATACTTCTTCCTAGTCCTATTTCTCTTTTATATCACTCAATTCCTCCATGATTAAAATGTTCATTATATGTTGCAAAGCATGGAAACTTTATTCATTCCACACTTATTTTTCCAATTCCTTGCTTCTTCTTGATTTATTCCTTAATGCAATGTCCAAAAATCCTTGTCCAAAACCCATTGATACTTGATATCTTCCATTATTTTATTATTTTGATATGAAATCCTAAGGACCTTATAATGTCCCCATTTTTTAACTAACTCACCAAAACATCAATACATTGCAACTCAGATGTGACCACTGAAACTACACAACAACACAATTAATCATGACTTCTCATCTGGGAGGATTTGTGAGGATGAGATCTTAAGTCAAATACAAGCTTGTTCACGAAAGCTTCTAGATTTGATTGTGTAATTTATTTATCATCAACATTTCAAATAACACTACATGATCTATCATCATGATGAAAGAGAGCATAAGGATGTAAGCAATGCTTTTACAATCAAACATAATCCTTGTTCATTGATTATGCCAAATACAAGCTTATCAAATAAAATAAAAGATGACTAGGAACACGGGGTCGATAAATGCACGAGTTTAAACAAAATTAATTCAAGACTTAAAACATAATGACTTGAAGAAAGAGGTAACTAATGAATAATCAAAATAAGACACTTCACAATGAAAGGGGCTCAAAGAAATGGTAGATTTATGATCAAATCAAATGTAACCAAACAAATGTAATTGTTAGGAAAATATGACCAATTAATGCATTGTTTATAATAGCTTAAAATATTTATCTTGAATAACCAAAAAGTTGCCTTAACAAGTTAATCAAAAAATAAAACATAGGGCTTAGAGAGAAGATGAACTTAGGGCTTGGGCTTTAGGGTTTAAGGATCAGGGTACAACACTCAATTTGTTTTGCAAAAAACCCTTCCTAGCTAAATGCTTACCAACTACGAGTCTCAACAGCCCCCTTCGGTGCATCATACACATAATAACAAATTAAACATCATAACATTATGCAAGGTGTACAATAGCTAATTCCTAACATTTCCTACCTAGCCATAAATCTTTATCCTTTCATCCTAGCTTTTCATTCCATCCCCTTTCATTCACATTACCAAAAACACTTAGCTATTTTTTATATCATGCATTTATAAGTGGTTGAATGCCATTTTTCTCTCAAAATTTTGTCCATGTATCAAAACCGATCATCTTGGGCAAACAATTGCAATGAGAGGCTCAACATACTCTATTTAGGTGGTAATTTATGTTTTTTTCATCTCTTTTCACCTTAACTTGATTGAATTACTTTGAATTTGTGTTTTGCTTAATTTTTATTGCTTAAATCACTCCTTTGAAAACATATTTTCCTTGTACCCACTAATTTCAAGAGGCCACTTCTAATAAATGGTCAAATAGTCACGGTATTAGGAAAATTAGTTGTTTGTTTGATGGTGGCAGTTACTTGTGATGAGAGAATGTACACAAATTAGCTATGGGAGATAACTCCAATATGAATGGGTTCCTTAGGTCCTGCACACGATTTATTTGAATCAATTATTCATATTTTATATGATTGTCCACACACTAAGAGGGTGATTAGAATAAGAGTAGGTCATAAATGTTGAAAAACTATAGTAGTTTATAAACACAAACAATCAAGTTATTTAAACAACATGACCCTATAATATAAAAAACTATTATTTGTAGGAACGAAAAGCAATTATATACCCTAAGAGTCAAACAAACAAATGAAGAGGACAAACACCCTAAGAATAACCCCATTTACGAACAATAAACCATTGAAATTCCATTTGCAAAAATATTTGAAAGGAACAAACTTGATAGTATTATCAATCAACAACAAACATTTGAAATCTCATTTGCATAATACTTTCATAGAATTCTAAACTTAATTTATTAACTTAACCAATAAGTCACAATGATGCCCCAACATAAGCTTATAATTCTCATTAATATTAGATTTGTTTATAAACACAAAATATGGTAGTGTTCATAAACATCCCTTCAAACAACACCTTTGATTCCTTTATGAACATAGTTGAAGAAACAAAAATCCTCACACAATCAATTTCAAGGTACAAACGTCAAAGAAAACTACAAGTTAGAAAATCCATAAAAAACATCAATCAAAGAAGCAACTATGAAACAAAAAAACCTTCAAGTTACAAACTACAAAGGAGGGCCAAACAAACAATTACAAAACCATAAATGAAAGAAGCATCCACAACAAGAGAGTCCTATGGTTCATTTCCTTGGTGAGGAAATACAATTTCCCATGGGTCAAAAATTGCTCAAGACAACCTAGTAAACCAAACAATGTTAGCCCACTACTACATTTGACTTCATTTTTCTACCAAAAATTTTGACCATCAATTAAAAAGGATTAGGTTGGTCGGATTATAGAGGGAAAACTTCCTTTTTTTTAATCCATGCCCGTGTTGGTTATTTGGTGAGAAACATAATTGTAGGCATCATGGTCACAATTTTTTGGAGACAATGTAATTGAGTTGTATACCCAAACGATGGAGAGAAACTTCTGCTCCTCTGAGTCCAAGTTGACACTGCAGGATCCAAAGACCATAGATAAGGAATACATTTAGAGAGTGGAGGAGGGCCATAACAACCAAAATAATACAGGATGAACCTCAAGTTAAATGAGGCAACTGCAAACATTTTAATAGATTTTTATTATTAAATAATGAAATTTGCATATACTAGTGTTCTAAGCTCCCTCATTACATGATTTATTATTGTAAGTCCCCTCTAACTTACGCATCTAGAAAATGAAATTACAACCTATTGGGATTGAGACAAACCTTATAAAACAACAACAGCTAAGAAGGATCACTTGCCAACATCTGTTGAATACATTTGTTGCTCATGAATACAAGCTCCTCCAACAGATGTTGGAAATCGATCCTTCTTAGCTGTTGTTGTTTTATAAGGTTTGTCTCAATCCAAATAGGTTGTAGTTTCATTTTCTAGATGTGTAAGTCAGAGGGGGCTTACAATAATAAATCATGTAATGAGGGTTCTTAGAACACTAGTATATGCAAATTTCATTATTTAATAATAAAATTCTATTAAAATGTTTGCAGTTGCCTCATTTAACTTGAGGTTTGTCTTGTATTATTTTTGTTGTTATGGCCCTCCTCCACTCTCTAAATTTATTCCTTATCTATGGTCTTGGGATCCCACAGTGTCAACTTGGAACCAGAGGAGCAGAAGTTGCTCTTCATCGTCTGGGTATACCACTCAATTACATTGTCTCCAAAAAAATGTGACCATGATGCCTACAATTATGTTTCTCATTTGTTGTGTCCCAGGACCCCTTACGACCCTTTACGACCTCTAAGAATACATCTTAGAGGTCTTAAAATGTTGTAAAGGGTCATAAGAGGCTCCTAGGAGGGGCCAAATGAGCTTCCACCTTCACATGGTTGGCCCTGTTAAGTAGAGAATGTTAATTAAACTCTTCTCGAAACAAAGAGAAGCTCAATAATTTAAGGTCTCAGTCCACAGACAAATTAAATTAGACTTACTATCCAGATTGAGTACCAGTGCAGAGATGATGATTCAGTAACCTACTTCTATAAAACCTTCACAAATATCCCTTCTTTGGCCTCCACTCATACCTCTTCTCAAAATCTATAAACTTTGGATACTATTTCTCATCCATGCACGAAATGTGCTAGTGATTGTATAAAATTACTTAAAACTAGTAAAGGGTGCTGGGAATAGCCTCTTGATTATGAAGGGATTCTATTATGGTGTGGGAGGTGTATTTAGACAAGGCATCTTGGTCAAGTCGGCCAGGCCTTAGCAATGCAAGATCGATGATATCGGGTCAATATTTTCTCTAATAGCATACTTGCAAGCCTGTTGACAAATCTCTATAATATCAACTCCATTGAATCCTTGGGTATAATGGGCCAGTGCCATTAGGTCCACATCCTTTGAGATGAATGATTTTCTCAAGCAAGACTTGAAAATTTGATAACATGAGGACTCATCAGGTTAAGGACTGGTTAAGGACTGGTTAAGGACTCTGTCCGTAGCATCACTAGCATCCCCAACAAGCAGATGGATTGCTAGAGCCCAAAGTAGTCTGGAAAATAGAACGAGCAAGGAACCATTGGCAACAAGCAGCAGAACGAGTGTGGACACTTGAAGATAAATATTAGATAGGGGAAAAGCACCTGCAACAACAGAGGCAATAACTGTAGATATAGATGAGGATATCCCACAAATCCCTAATATAATAAATACCATAAAGAAAAAACTAAAAAGAGTCATGCATAAATTATTACTATTTTGGAAAATGCAAATCCAACCGAGGAGATGTTGAAGAGGACAGATGAATTGATGGTGAGAGCACATCATTTTGAAGTAAGCAGTAATGAATCTTTAGTTATAAAAAAAGTTCAATAAAGGTTTATATTTTATACTCTTTTATGTCATGAACTAAAATATGTATGTGTTCTTGTTACAGGATTTTTTTCTTGCTCAATTACTTGGTCATGGACATCATGATGAGGCCGGTAGTAGCATCATGCAAAATAGTAATAATTTTTGCATTGACTCTTTTTAGTTTTTTCTTCACCGTATTTATTATATTAGGGATTTCTGGGATATCCTCGTTTGTATCTATAGCTATTGCCTCTGTTGTTGTAGGTGCTTTTCCCCTATCCTGAACATCAAATTGTAACAAAAATATCAGTAAATATATCATAATATTGAATTATGTTGTGTATTAATATTGAATTATATGTCATGTTAATGAATATTGTTATGTGTTAATGAGTTCTTGATTAGTGTTGTGTATTAATGAATGTTATATCATATTAATGAATGTTATGTGATTGTATTGATTGAATGTTATAGTTCATAAATGGATGAATGAAGTGTGTAATTAGATGTTAATGGGGAATATAGATTGATGTTAGGGGGAGAGGTGAGACTAGATGAGCTTCCACCTTCACGTGGTTGGCCTTGTTAAGTAGAGAATATTAAAGTATTCTCGAAACCAAGTGAAGCTCAAACTAACATACCTTCATTATTTAATCAATTTCATTCATTCTAGGTCTTTGCTCATAAGTGCATTTTGAATGTGTCATTGTCAGGAAACTATCAAATAAAAAACTAGAAGGGCCAATAGTCAACTTCTCATTGTCATTGTCTGGCATGATTCAACTTCATTTTGTGTAAGTATTCTTGTATTGAATGCATCAACCTCTCTTGGCCTAATGTGGATTATTTCATTGGTTTGTGTTTTTTAGTAGGTGAAGTGTTAAATCAATTCCTATCTTCTATTCCTAATTTGTTCAAACTGCAGGAGGGCCTGACATATATACTCAACATAAAATTGACTGCTAGTCTGGGCAATTGAACACACTGACTCTTTGGCTTGAGAGAAAGAGTTGGGTAATGTTGTTTCTGGAGACTTGTGTAATTTTCCTCAGTGGCCTCTTTTTTTTTAACAGGTTATTATAGATAATGTCTTCGATGAAGGAATTGATTTACCACATGTAAACCAAAATCCATGCTTAATGCTATTTTGTGCAATTCCTGAGTCATGTTGTTCCAAGCTATGCTGAATGAAAGGGATTTATTTGTAGCTATTATATTTCTAGCATCATGCATCAATCTGTAAAATGGGTCACACTAGAAGAAAGCCATAATTTACAAAGAATACAACTGCTTAGATATCAGTTGGATCTATAAGTAGCATAGATATTCTATAGCTAATAGCCTAATACACCCACGTGAATAAATTTACTTGCTGTCCCCTTAGAATTTACTTAAGAAAATAGTCTTTATGTGCTAAAAAATCAGTTATTTTAGTGCTGCAATTGTAGATGATTGTATGCATGAATTCAATGACAAGAACTAAACATTAAGAAATAGAGCAATAACACAAGAAAATACTGTAGAGAAGCGCGATGTGATGAAAACTCTTGCACAACAAGGTTGTACCTTCCCTTGACACTATCTCCTTGTGAAGTTACAAGCTTACTGCCCTTCCCAGCCCTTTAAGGACACTAATCAACAAGTACCAAAAGGTATAAACATAAGTTTTACCATAATTCACCAATCAACAATATCTCCCATTCATCTACTTAACTACTTCAAATGTAGAATTAATGCAATACTATAATCAACTTTACACTATTGATCAAAATTAAAAAACATTGGGTTACAATAATCAAGAAAGTTTGAATGCCTCTTTGTTGAATTCCTTGCAAATGATGACAACATCATAAGGCCTACTTCCTCAAATAATGTCTTTAATGCACTCAAAGTGCTAAACTGTTGCCTTACCAAGCAGATGATTTGGATATTGTTCACTTTATATCACAAAACATGGAGTTACACTAATCAAGGAGAATATTTAAATGCCTATCTATTTAGGTCTTTACAAATGATGACTTGATGCAGTTAAGTATCAAGCACCTAGTGAAGGGTGGCTAATCCAAGAAGCTATGCATGCACAATGATGATCTCTTAAAAGCAGAATTACAACTCTGAATAAAAGCATTCCATTTCTTCATTGGTCAAATCTATTACAATCTTTTTAATGATGGTTCTCTTTATGATGTTTGTAATTTTTTGGATTTTCATTTGACCATCCTCTGTGGTTATTAATTGACTTATCTTGTGCACACTGTTGCTCATCCAATGCCTTGTGTGCCAAATGTTTAGTTGGATTCCACAAACATTGTATAAAATTTTTTTGTCATTGTTTCTCCAGTAAATCTATTTGTTAACCCAACTATTGATCCCCTTTTTAGTGATTTCATTAGAAAAATCCATTTTTAAAGATAAAAACATGATTTTTTGGTAAATTTTTTAATGGTTTATGGGCTTTTTTTTTCTCGTTTGTGGCATTCTTTTTGTTCTATGTTTTCCTAATCCTTACCCAATTTTTTCCTAATTAATTAAAAAAAATACACCGATCTCACTTTATTTCAAAGATTACACAATCCACATTTCTACCAAGAGATGTGAACCCTCCTTTGCTCCATGAAGGGACATAAAATGAAACTAGTGCTTCTTATGCAAAGTATTGTCTCTGAGAGAGAAGCTAGCTTAAGTTGATAAAAATACCTCATGCCTTTGATGCCTCCAACCTCCAATATTAACCTGTTATACTTTATTAATTTGATGTTGCATTCGACTCTTTGAGAGCAAACATCCAAAATATCTATTAGGTATAACATGGATAGCTTCATGAACACAAATGTTATGTGAAGCAGCCATATGTAAAGGTGAAATTTTGAGTATCAATACCCTCAAAATAAAACATCTATGCTCTTATAAACTTTGAATTTGCAAAATAAATTCTCCTTGAGACATACTTCTCTAGCTTATTACATCTAATTTAGAACAAGTACCCTAAAAAAGTTCATAGGCCCATAGAAGACACCCACCAAAATATAGATCATCAATTTATAGAACCCTTGCAAGATATCCCAAGGAACGACAGGTAGTGAAAACTAGATAGATAGAAAAAAGAACATAACCATATGCTGCCTCACCTGTTTGAGGTAAGCCAAACTCGGTCCAATTCTCTTAACAATGGTACATATCTATCCAAGTGTAGCAACCTTCAAAGATTTGCAGCGATAAAGAGAATCCCCATATTTTATCAGCCTAACATAGTCTTTGGCCACTTTGGTAATGATATTGCGAGCAATATTGATCTCGCCAAGGGCCAACTTGTAGTGATCTTTATCATATAAAACATTTAGGAGATCTCCATAAAATGGATGCACATCATCTTGGCGGGGGAAATCGTCTTGGTAGATCTCCATAAAATGGATGCACACCATACCTATCAGTTGAACTAGACTTTCTTTGTTGTAGAATTGATTTAGTATAGAATATTTTCGAATAGGATTTTTTTTTAAAAGAAAGGTTTTCATAGCATTATCTACTACTTGAGCATAAGTTTCCATAGCTAAGTTTCCATAGCCATAGCCAAATTGAATAGCATTGGCTATTTGTCAGCAGAAGGTCCCTGCTAGAACAGACACATTTGTCACTTCATTAAGATGACAATTGTGTACTAAGTTTCCTACCTATATAAGTCATCATCATCTTTATTATCTACTGTAGCAAATACATCCGAAGCAACAACAATAGGTCTATTTGGAAATTCAAATTCAGAGCCAAAGCCTCGAGATTGTTGTAGTGTTTGTGCAAAGGCTCGATACTTTCGAATATCAACATCACTGACACTTTTCGGGCATATTTCATTTACTCCTCAAAATGAGCAGCCTTTATTTCAGCTACCTCATCACTATCATCCTCATCCATTGCCTCAGGGTTCTCGCTTCTTTTTTGTAGCTATCAGTTGAACTAGACTTTCTTTGTTGTAGAATTGATTTAGTATAGAATATTTTTCAACGGGATTTTTTTTTAAAAGCAAGGTTTTCATAGCATTATCTACCGCTTGAGCAAAAGTTTTCATAGCTAAGTTTCCATAGCCAGAGCCAAATTGAATAACATTGGCTATTTGTCAACAGAAGGTCCCTGTTAGAATAGACACATTTGTCACTTCATTAAGATGACAATTGTGTAATAAGTTTCCTAATTGTATAAGTCATCATCATTCTTTATTATTTGTTGTAGCAAATACATCTGAAGTAGCAATAGAAGCAGCAACAGGTCTATCTAGAAATCAAAATTCAGAACCAAAGCCTCGAGATTGCTGTAGTGTTTGTGCAAAGGCTTGATACTTCCGAATATCAGCATCACAGACACTTTTCAGGCATATTTCATTGACTCCTCAAAATGAGCAGCCTTTATTTCAGCTACCTCGTCACTATCATCCTCATCCATTGCCTTGGGGTTCTCACTTCTTTTTTGTAGCTATCATTTGAAGTAGACTTTCTTTGTTGTAGAATTGATTTAGTATAGAATATTTTCTAGTAGGATTTTTTTTTAAAAGCAAGGTTTTTGTAGCATTATATACCACTTGAGCAAAAGTTTCCATAGCTGGAGCCAAATTGAATAGCATTGGCTATTTGTCAGCGGAAGGTCCCTGCTATAATAGACATATTTGTCACTTCATTAAGATGACAATTGTGTACTAAGTTTTCTAACTGTATAAGTCTATTAGAAAGTAAAGTCCACCAAGATAACTGAGAGGGGGGGGGGTGAATCAGTTATCAGATAATTATAACTTCTAACATCTTCAACAACATTTAACCATGTAAGCAATGCAATTACTAACCATACAAAGATATTCATACACAATGACACAATAACACAAGATATGTTGACTAGGGAACCTCTTGATCAAAGAGTAAACCCCAGTGGGAATGATGCCCACAAAAGATGCACTAATATGAATATTCCTTGTGAGAGGATGGACTCTATTAGGGGTCTTATGAAATACATTAAGTACATATAAATCCCTGTTAGGAGATTTTGAATCCCTGTTAAAAGATTCTAACCCTATTAAGAGTTATGGAAGACAGAAGGACCCACTGCCCAAACAGCTTCAAGGTAAGATCACTGAACACACTGTCCAAATAACCTTAATATTATTCAGTAGAATAATATGAAATATGTTAACTCCTTACTGTGCCAAACCGCACTCATTGCTACATCAGATCTCAATTCCAGATCTCTGAACTTCGCTTGTCTTCCTTCACAATTTTGCTTTCACAATCTCTTATGCTCTTTTCTTCACTTCATGCTTACATTCACATACAACCAAACCATGCTCACACTTCTTTCATATTTCCACTACATACAATAAGGAAAAACATTCCTTCCTTTATACCACACTCAAATAATTACAAATGAGTCGGCACACAATTACAAAATAAAAGTTTCCATACGCTACATCAAAATTACACAAAACTGTCAGCTTCCAAATGCAATATCTCTTCACTCATTTGACCTCAAAGTTTGTGCTATGAATCATGTCACCATCAATGTGTCTCAAACTTCCCTTTAACTGCGCAAAACTAGATTCCATCCTGATTAGGAGATATCATCCGATTTCCACAAACCGCTACTCAGGAACACTGCCTGAATACTGCTTTTACCAAAATGCTCATAACTTTCATGAATCAATGAATTACTATCTGTGCTCTTAACCATAGACATATAACATATCAAAGAGTATAACCTCAACATCGCATAGCTCCAGCTACAATATCCCATGTGTGCTAATCAAAACACTATCTGCTTCTCTGCTAGTCTTCAGAAGATCACTGTGTTGACATCAATGACAATCATAGTCATGAATGCAACAACAACAACTACAGAATGACTACCAACATCCATCATTCATTCCTAACAATCTCCCCCATTGGCATTGATGGCAACATAGATGAAAAACATCTAATGTTCCAAAAATCCAATACTGCAACACTGCTGCACTGATGCTCTGAAAATTCTTCAAATCCTCTTCATCAGTCAAATATTGCTTCGTTATACTATTAAGTTCTCTCCAAAAGATGGTACACAGGGTTTTTCATGTACACTTCTCCCCCATTGACATCAATGATAGAAATTTCATCACTATGTCAACAACAACTCAATGTCAAAAGACACTGTTTCAGAAAATACATTCACAAGAGTCCTCATGACTCAGCTCAGATACACATACTCCCCCATAGAGGAAGTACCAACATCCAATCCAGAAAAAGATAGGGCTCATATACCACTGGACAGATGCAATCAACTGCATCATTACTCAAAAGTAGGCTGGGGCATAACCCCAAGCATACCTCTCAGATTCTCAAATGTATCCTTAGGCAAAGGCTTTGTAAATATGTCTGCTATCTATTCCTTTGTGCTTATGTACTCTAGTCTGACTTCTTTCTTAGCAACTTTCTCTCTTACAACATGATACTTGATCTCTATATGCTTAGTTTTAGAATGCAATACAAGATTCTTAGACATACTGACTGTGCTGGTGTTGTCACAATGTATGACAACGGGCTCAACAAACTTAATTCCAATATCCTTCAGCATCTGCTTCATCCAAATTATCTGGTTACAATTGTTTGCTGCTGCTACATATTCTACTTCTGCTATACTCTGTGAAATACAATTCTTCTTCTTGCTCAAACAGGAAACCAATCTTCCTCCAAGAAAAAAGGCTCCACCACTGGTGCTTTTCTTATCATCAACACTACCTCCCCAATCAACATTTGTATATGCACATAGGGTAAAATCATTAGATTTTTCATACCACAATCCATAGTCCATTGCGCCTCTTAAATATCTCAATATTCTCTTTACTGCTGCATAATGTGACTCTCTAGGTTCAGCTTGAAATCTTGCTACCATTTCAAATGAATGTTGTATATCCAGTCTAGTGTGTGTTAAGTACTACAATCCTCCAATCATGGATCTATATTTCTTTTGCTCAACTGCTGGTGTTTCATCTTTGCTCGATAGTTTGTGTCCTATAACCATAGGTGTTCCAACTGGTTTACAGTTCTCCATTCCAAATCTTTTCAGCAAATCATTTAAGTACTTTGTCTAGCTAACAAAGATACCATCATTGTTTTGTGTGATCTATAATCCCAAAAAGTATTTCATCTCGCCAATCATGCTCATTTCAAATTCAGTCTTCATTTCATCAGCAAATTTGTCACTAGCTTCATCTTCTCCTCCAAAGATAATGTCATAAAAAAAAATAACTATAACTAACAATCCATTTTCAATTTCTTTTGTGTACAAATTACTATCTATTGTTCCTTTAGTAAATCCCAATTTCAACAAATACTTATCCAATCTAGCATACCAAGTTCTAGGTGCTTGCTTTAGTCCATATAATGCTTTCTTCAATTTACATACCATATCTCCTTCTTGAGTCAAAGGAAAACCTTCAGGCTGCTCAATGTAGACTTCTTCTTCCAATTCACAATTCAGAAATGCGGACTTCACATCCATCTGATACACTTTGAATTTCTTAAAAGCTGCATAAGCCAAAAACATTCTTACTGCTTCAAGTCTTGCTACTGGTGCAAAGGTTTCTTCATAGTCAATTCCTTCTTACTGCGAGTATCCTTTACATACTAATCTTGCTTTGTTTCTTACTACTTCTCCTTGTTCATTCATCTTGTTTTTGAATACCCATTTAGTTCCAATCACATTCTTGTCTTTAGGTCTAGGAACCAATTCCCATGTCTTATTCTTTTCAATTTGATCTAGTTCTTCTTTCATAGCATTAATCCAATGTTCTTCTTCACAAGCTTCATTAGTAGATTTAGGTTCAATTTGAGAAATCAAACATAAATGTACCTTATTTCTAGTCACAACTCCTCTATCCAAACTTCCAATAACTTGTTCAATCATCTGTGTTGTTTGCTTAAATACAGGAGTCAATGTCCTTAGAATTTTCCATATCACTTCATTCTCTATCTTTGATCCTCCACAAGATTTTATCCCTGCAACAATTTCTGACATTCTACCAATATAGCTTCTAACAGATTCATCTTCCATCATTCTAATATCTTCAAATGCACATATCCAATTATGTAATCTAGCTCTTTTTGCATGTTCATCACCTTCAAAAGTAGAGTGTAAAGCTTTCCAAATTTCATTAGATTTCTTAAAACATTTTACCTGACTGTATTCATTCTCCGGAAGTGCTGTCAAAAGTGCTTCTCTTGCAAGTATGTTACACATGAATAGATCTACCTCATCTTTAGAACTTGTTTTAAGACTGTCTTCTTCAATTATAGTCCTTTCATTCTTTGTAATCAACCAATAGCCTGGTCCTAAACACAATAGATGTGTCTTCATCTTTTCCTTCCAACTGTCAAAATTTACTCCATCAAACTTAGGGCTTTCTTTCTTGAAATTCACCATGGATCTCCTTAAGCTGTTAAACTTTCCTTTCAAGGACCTGCCGCTCTGATACCAATTGTTAGAAAGTAAAGTCCACCAAGATAATTGCGAGAGGGGGGGGGGGTGTGAATTAGTTATCAGATAATTATAACTTTTAACATCTTCAACAACATTTAACCATGTAAGCAATGCAATTACTAACCATACAAAGATATTCATACACAATGACACAATAACACAAGATATGTTGACTAGGGAACCTCTTGATCAAAGAGTAAACCCCGGTGGGAATGATGCCCACAAAAGATGCACTAATATGAATATTTCTTGTGAGAGGATGGACTCTATTAGGAGTCTTATGAAATACATTTAGTACATATAAATCCCTGTTAGGAGATTTTGAATCCCTGTTAAAAGATTCTAACCCTATTAAGAGTTATGGAAGACAGAAGGACCCACTGCCCAAATAGCTTCAGGGTAAGATCACTAAACACATTGTCCAAATAACCTTAATATTATTCAGTAGAATAATATGAAATATGTTACCTCCTTACTATGCCAAATCGCACTCATTGCTACATCAGATCTAAATTCTAGATCTCTGAACTTCGCTTGTCTTCCTTCACAATTTCGCTTTCACAATCTCTTAGGCTCTTTTCTTCACTTCATGCTTACATTCGCATGCAACCAAACCATGCTCACACTTCTTTCATATTTCCACTACATACAATAAGGAAAAACATTCCTTCCTTTATACCACACTCAAATAATTACAAATGAGTTGGCACACAATTACAAAATAAAAGTTTCCATACGCTACATCAAAATTACACAAAACTGTCAGCTTCCAAATGCAATATCTCTTCACTCGTGCGACCTCAAAGTTTGTGCTATGAACCACGTCACCATAAATGTGTCTCAAACTTCTCTTTAACTGCACAAAACCAGATTCCATCCCGATTAGGAGATATCATCCGATTTCCACAAACCGCTACTCAGGAACACTGCCTGAATACTGCTTTTACCAAAATGCTCATAATTTTCATGAATCAATGAATTACTGTTTGTGCTCTTAACCATAGACATATAACATATCAAAGAGTATAACCTCAACATCGCATAGCTCCAACTGCAATATCCTACGTGCGCTAATCAAAACACTGTCTGCTTCTCTGCTAGTCTTCAGAAGATCACTGTGTTGACATCAATGACAATCATAGTCATGAATGAAACAACAACTGCTACAAAATGACTGCCAACATTCGGCATTCATTCCTAACAAGGTCATCGTCATCTTTATTATCTGTTGTAGCAAATACATCTGAAGTAGCAACAAAAGTAGTAACAAGTCTATCTGGAAATCAAAATTCAGAACCAAAGCCTCGAGATTGCTGTAGTGTTTGTGCAAAGGCTTGCAGATACTTCTGAATATCAACATCACTGACACTTTTCGGGCAAATTTCATTGACTCCTCAAAATGAGCAGCCTTTATTTCAGCTACCTCATCACTATCATCCTCATCCATTGCCTCAGGGTTCTCACTTCTTTTTCTTTCACGTTCAATATCCTGTAAAAGTGCAGAGGAAAGAGAACATGACAAATTGAAATATTAAGATACAAGTTGAGGAAAATTGAATAAAATAATGTAAAATTCTAACAAACCAGTTAAAAAAAACCATTAAGAAATTCATAACCAAATCTAGTTTGCAAAAGTCGCCGCAATTGAAACTCACCTTCTCAATATTTTCTCTAATAGCATACTTGCAAGCCCACTGACAAATCTCTGTAATATCAGCTCCATTGAATCCTTGGGTATAATGGGCCAATGCCATTAGGTATAATGAAAACTAATTTTTTGGTTGTCATACCATCCATCTCCGTCAACAACTGGTTAAGGACTCTGTCCACAACACCACCAGCATCCCCAACACTGCTTCCATGTAAACCAATTATGCATTACCAGTCAGAGCCTATCTCTCAAATAGTTGAAACAAAATGAAAAAACTCACAGTTTCACACAGAGCAGAGCAGATGGATTGCTAGAGCCCGCTGACAAATCTCTGTAATATCTCATCAATAAATATAATGGATGGGGCATTCTTTTTAGCCTCCTCAAAAGCCTTCCAGAGATTGCTTTCACTTTCTCTAGCAAACTTTGACATGATCTTAGGTCCATTGATATAGAAAAAGAAGGCACCGGTTTCATTTGCCATTGCCCTAGCAATTAAAGTTTTCCTAGAACTAGGAGGCCCATAGAGCAGAATACCCTTTGGGGGCTTCACACCAATAGATTTGAAGAGTTGTGGGCATCTAAGAGGAAGCTCTACCAATTCACGGATCACCAGTCAGAGCCTATCTCTCAAATAGTTCAAATAAAATAAAAAAACCCACAGTTTCACGCAGAGCAGATGGATTGCTAGAGCCCAAAGCAGTCTAGAAAATAGAACAAGCAGGGACCCGCTGGCAACAAGTAGTAGAATGAGTGTGGACACCTAAAGATAAATATCTAGACTAATCACCGATCAGGATGTCGTTGGTGATTAGTTTGGATATTTATCTTCAATTTTTTTTAAACACTCTGTGTTTCGTCAAAATTTTGACCCACCCGTGTCGAAAGTCTGGCCTAGTTTGGTCTAAAAATCGACCATGCTATGTCGAAATGTGGCGTTGTGGGTTTGACATCCTGGTTGGAGCCGCTAAATATTTCGACCAATATTGGTCAAAATATGACCGTCATGAGTTTGGCATCTTGGTCGGAGCAACCAAAGTTTTCGACCAATATTAATCTATATTGGTCGAATGATTAACCAATATACCAACACTTGCTAATGTTATTTTTGCCCAAGATTCTCCTCATTTTCGACCAATATTGGCATTGATCATTCTACGGTTGCAACAATGGGTCGATATTTTGACGCCAATAATAGCAACGAACCAGTTGGTTGACTATTCGGCTGAGTTGGGTATAAACTTCGATCAATAGGTCGTCGAAAAATGGTGCAAAATGTACTAGTGGCCAATCCATTTCATTAAGAAAAACTTACAAAAAATGTTAGACAAAGAAGTATTTAACAAGATTAAACAAGAAGTAGGGATATACATAGAAAAACATTCAACGAGGAAGAAAATAATACTATTTACCTTAGCAAAAGTAGTAGCAACCGGCCATAACTGAGCATTGCTTTGGTGGAAGAGGTGTGGAGTATGCAGTAGAGCTAAGCATGTATTTGTGACCATTGAAACAAACACAAAGTGAAGCTAAACATGTATTGTGTGTACTAAAATAAACACTTGAGAAGATACATGTAAGTAGTGGGGTGTGGGTGAGTGAGATAAGCATGGTTGCAAAATATTTAATGTTAGAATGCTTCAAAACTTGGTGCTATCTAAAACAAGTAAATAGGGAGGGACACATAGTTAATGTGGTTAATTGAGAGGGAGTGAGAATTTGCCTAGGGGAAGGGGCCTAGTAGCCAACCATGTTCAAATGATCGTTCACTCCTTGTTCCCCCAACCTCCCAATTACTAACTTTAAAGAGAAAAAAAATGATAACTAAAAGCACATTAATAAATTTTAGAGGTACCAATAGCTACCCACTTGTACCCTCACTAGTCAAAATTTGTAGACTTTAATCAAAGGAGTTGTGTAGCTCTACCTTTAATCACAGTGCAAAACAACTTGGACATTTGTACACACATATTCATTTTTGACGTTGTTGTAGTGCACAATCATTGATACATCTTTAAGTAGGTATTCAATGAGACTTTGAACTAGCCGCTTTTGATCCTCACATATGCAAATGAATCCTACAATGTGTACCTTTACTGCTGAGAAACCAAAACAATAACTAGTCCAAAATTAACTATAACGCTCCTACTTATCATGCACCATTGCAATTGTATACCACTGCTATACTACATAATGAGTAAGAGTGGTTTCGATCCACGATCAATAGCCATTAAAACATGCAACTATTTACTTATTCAACCAATCATACACCTACACGTCAAATATTATATCTACATAAATAAAATGAAAGCTTTTTAATCTACTTGTAAATTTCTAACATGATTATTTTTTTCACTAATTTTCGACAACGTGACACTACCCATCAAATATTAAACAATTTTGAATTGTAGGTATTGATAAGCATGACGCTTCTTTTTGAAATTGTGTATAAAGACACCAAAAGACCTATAATAAGCCTATTGATTTGAATTTAATAATTATTAAATTAGAACATAGAATGCAATAGTACTCTCAAATTCAAACTAATATTCCTGTCATAGACGTTTTGATGCCCGTATAGCCAGTTCCCTTCGTTTCGTGATGACTTTTTCAGTAACAAGGACATCCTCGACAATCGCATGGTTGAGTGGTATATATCACGTGTAAGTTTATTCATTAATCTACTCGTATGTATATCACTATATCGACGTACGATAAACCACGATTCTGTACGAATTGCGCTACGTGGAATAAGTGGACGGAATGGGTTTACATTGTTCAATTAGAATTCAATTCAACTAGATTTTGCATTCAGTGCGAAAATGGAGTCACAGCTTCGCAAGGTTTTGGTAGTTGGATGCACACAGGGGGTCGGGTTAGAGGTAAAATCATTGTAAACAAGTCTGCAATTATCTGAATTTATGGAATTTGAAGCTTATCTGAGCATATTCATTGTGTATGCTCTGTCCCGCAGGTTACGAAGATACTGCTTCGGAACCCGGAAATATATGAAGTGTATGGCCTTGTCAGAAACCGGGAGAAAGCAACTAAAGTTCTTGGTGAATTATTACATTCTCTCTTTTATGATCTGTTTGCTTCAGTTTTTGCAAGATTCGAGGTTTGTAGGAGTAAGGTTTCCACAGTCCAAAGTACTCGAACAACAGATTTTCGGGAAAAGAAATAGTGTGAACCATTTGTACAACGAGACTGATTTTTGTTTCTGATCGATTTGTAGCCAATTTGCAGAAATTGTCTTAATCGGCTTGATATTTTATTTAGTTGTTTGGTTATTTATGACCACGTTTAAAAGTAAAATGAACACATCGAAAATTTCGTTAGGTTTTGTCTGCAGTCTCATGAATTTTAAAAGTTTGTCAATTCTGGATATTTGAATTTCTTTTCTGCTAGTTATAGTGTTTTAATCATTGAATGTTTGACCATAGATGGGTTTTCTTCTGAAAATGAAACAGACAAATTCTCACTTCTCAAAAATTTGTTGCTTCTGGTTTAAAAATATTTGACCATTTATAAGGTTTAAACCATAAAACTTACCATTCATGGGGTTTCTTCTAAAATTTAAATAATCAATATGATTTCATTTATATGATATTTTAAGATTTTTGCCAACTCGTTATTAAAGAAATTCTATCCATCTATAGCGTTTAGGCTATAGAGCATTGAAAAAATTGCCATTTATAACTTTTAATTTAAAATTTGAAATGAGGAATACGTCTGAGGTTAATATGATTTTTTAATCATTTGCCAGCTATGGATATTTAAGTATGTAAGGCAGGAGTCTCATGGGAGCAGCAGTACCTTAGGGTTTGCAGCATCCATTGCCAAGGAGGCAGAGAGGGGATTTGGATGATAGGATGGTCTAAGTAACTGTAATGAGATCAGGCATAGGATGCTTAGGTCACTATCTGGAATTGGTGCCTTCTTCTAGAGAAGGCTATACGAAAAAGTTTTTTGGAGAATGAAAAAGGGCATCAATGAGCTCTTCGTGGTTGCAAGATGCTTATGATTGTGTCAAGTGACAATAGTTTTATGCAGGGAGGGTATGGAAGTAGCGTCATGCCTTGGACAAAATAGAATCTCCACGAATGGGTTTATCTAGATTGTACCAATGACACATAAGAAGAGAGCTAGAGAAACGAGGTGTAGAATGATGTAACATACGGGGAAATGAGTCAAGAGCTGCCCCCTGAAGGATTTGGGAGTAAGGTTCATGCTTGGTTTTGGCATTAGAGAAGGAATAGTACGCAGATATATGCTGAGAAAGGTAGGTGGAGTATTCATTGGCATTTGGGGTTTGTTGGGTATTGGAGGATCCAAGGCGGGAAGCAGATAGTTGATAGAATGCAACAAACAGCCATGTAGCTTTTGAGCTTTGCACCCCTATGAATAGAACTATGATTGGCATTGTTGGGCGCCACAAGCATTACAAGACATATCTACATCATTAATAGGTATATATATTTCTGATTTTACTAATATAAGTTATAAACTCATACCAATGCTACAGCATATGTACTGGACTATATACTGGCCCTTTCTCTTAATAGCTTTTGAATATAATATTTTGTAAAGCAGTGTTAAATCATAGGTAAGTTACAGCATACCCTTGCTGTTACCCATGCTTGCCAGTAAACAGATATAGATTTCCTTTCTGATATCTTCCTTAGAATACCAGATACAATATATAAAACTGATTCTTCAATGATCCCTGGATGGGATGGGTTGACTCCTTTCTTATACTATGCTTGTTTGAATGGATGCCTCTTAAAGGATACGTCTCTTTCTCTTCACCATAATCTCTCTCTCTCTTCATGCACACCTTTCCATAACACGTACTAATCACTGCATACTCAGATAAACATTGCACTCTTTATTGGAACTTCATATTTGTAATCACTAATTACTATCATGTCTCCACATAACTTAATATAAAACTGATTTGTCACTGGTTAGGGATGTTTGACAACTATAACAATCAATTTTTATTTATATCAATGGTTTGACTTTGATAATCATTGTGCCATTTCATATCTTAATCAATATTGTTTTAATTTAGAAGTCACTGACTCATGCTTAGCTGACATTCCTTCACTTCCGGACTTGGCTATTATTGGTTTAGTATGATCGTTTCATAATCATATATTTAGTTGTCTGTCAGCACGTGCCCATATCTGTTATAACAAACAAATCCATAAATACTCTCTAACCAGCATAATCCCTATAAATGAGACCACGATACTATCTCCAATTATGACACCCAGCTAAAACCCTCATCACTATTAACAATGTTCTTTAGGATGTTGTCGATATTCTCCATAAGTTGATCGATGGCAATGTTGAACACAAACCAGTGCTGGGGGGTGTAAATTGGCACACTTTAAATTTTAACAATATTATCCCAGATCTGAAATATCTTAATTATTGATCAGCAGAAGATAGATAAAGAAAAGATCTTAGATACACATAAACACACAAGAACACCAGATTTACCTGGCAAACCCAAGATGGGAAAAACCACGGTGAGAAAAGTACTCACTACATCAAATAACCGATTACAATGTTTTAGGCTTAAAGCCAAGGAACTCATTGCCCCAATCAATTTGGGCACACTGCCAAGGATTATCCTAATCCTTAATGAACAGAAAGAAACTCACTAACCAAAGATATAACTGGTACTTCTGATCATTTGCAATGATCTTTCAATTTGATTCTGTCATGTCCCCATTTTGGCTGACATCATTTGGCGTGCGGGATCAGTCTATCATGGGCTCTCGTAGATTGATAGCGATGAGGAGAGAGTCATCTCCTGATCATTTGGAGATCAGTTGATTGCATATTGCTGTTAGAGCCTACGTTCTGTAGAGCCTACATCCAGTCCGAGCCTACATTCGGTTGTAGTTGGGCCTACATTCAGTTATGAGCCTACATTGTTATAATTTTGAGTTGAGAAAAACACTTTTATATTATAATGTTATTTTATTATAAAGTGCATTATAATTGGATGTTTCTAGAAGTTTTTAGTAACTTTTTAGAAAAGTAAATAAATAGAGGGCTTGGCCTCTCATTTGGACATGCTTGGATTTCGAATTTCTTCTACTTCTTCCATTGTGGAGCAATTTGTAGTTTTTTGGTCTGCAAATATCATTTGATCTTTGGGAACGATAACTCTCCTAGATTGGCATAACTGAGGTAGTGAAATATCTACTGAAGGGTTGCATTATTGGAGTTGGTACTCAACCGATTCATGTTGGACTTCATTGAGAATTGATGTAAGGGTTTGCAATTGTTGGAATAAGGGTTTGGGATTCATCATCTTATTGGTGAATCATTTTGATTGAGTTTGGAGATCAATTTGGTGCATTTTCAGAGTAGTCCATACCAGGGTTTGGACTCACATATTTACTCATAACTTCATAACTGGCTGGAGAATATTTTTATGCATTTGGGGAATGATACTTCATTCCTAGGCGCCCCTGTTTGGACCATTTTCGGCACCCAACACCCAGCAGAGAATTTTATGCAGGTGCCGTACAGTACAGCCCAGGTACGGCCTGCAACAGGTAGCAGTACGGCAGAGTTTTGAGGAGCAGTTTGGGGGTCGGTTCAGTCTTCCTTGCATCAGCCATTGTCAACATATAAGAGGGCAGCGATTCCAGGTTCTTATACATTGTTCTTGGATGTCAAAAATTGTATAACTTTGCATATATTCAGATATAATCACCACAGTCCAGTACATGTCAAAACAGTCACCGTCATAACAGTCCATTGTATGTCACTGTTATCATTATTGTTAGTGGATTGATAAGTATTGAAGGTGCATTGCAAGGTCTTGTCATAATTCAGTGTTCATGAGTACTGTTGTAACAGTCCATATATGTATTCAGAAAAAAACAGTCAATAGAATCAGTCAATGCTTTATCTTGCATATTGCAATCAGATTTGTAGTGTTGATAATCCAATAGACATTGTTGGTCATTGCATTATCTTTGGTTGGCAAAAGTTCATTGTATTATCTTGGTGCCAAGTCATTGAAGTCTGAAAATTGTTATAGCTTGCAAAGTCAGCACTTGTATGCATATTGGCAACCTTCTTGAAACACGTCATTGCTTGGGTACTGTACTTACATCATTTAGAGAGCTTTTGTATTGGGGTTTCAGTTGTACACCAACTATTTGACACAATGTCAATGGCTGTAGTTGTGCTTATCAGCATATAGGTTGCATGCCAAATGTTTGTGAAAATGCCTCATGGCTGTAGGTGTGTGTTTTACATCAGGATTACATGCATTGTACTTGAAAAGGAATAAATGTAAGTTGCATATCATTTAGACTTTCTATTAGTTACTTTGCAACCATTTGCAATCATTAAAACATCATTGATACCAAACAATCAAATCAAAACAAGCAAACATCAGCAAACTCAGGTTGCAGGGAAAGTGTTTGACGAAATTACTCAGTCCAGCATTAGAGTTTTTAGTGGCCTTTATAGTAAGGGTCATTACAGATTCTCCAAACAACTTCTCAGTTCTGCTTTGTTTGCACAGACCTTCGGAATCCTCACAGCTATCCCCACATGCTCTCTTTTACATCTCATCCATAACCATCAAAATATATAGTGAATTGTTCATCAGACACACCAACAAGGTCAGCCATAGAAAATAGGCATCATTGATACAAAGTTGACCACCTTGAAAAAATATTGCACAAAGCTGTCCACTCCACGAAGTAGAAAGGACCCAAATATATTCCAAAAGATCTTTTTGAATCAATATAATTAATCCATAAGCATCACAGCAATATCCAAAGACGGACCAAAATATAACGTGTGGAAATACATTAAAAACAGGTTACCGGTTGGCCCAAAAACATTATCCGATGCATGAAACACCTTCCAAAGCACGACATGCCATAGCCAAAGCACCATAAGCCATTTATCTCTTCCCTTGACCTATATTCGGACCCAATCAACATGAATCAAGTCATCACAAGTAGTTGAGTCGGCCAAAAGGCAACACAGACAATAGAACAACACAAGTGACAACAAATGTTCACTTGCAGAGCAAACCAACAAAAGATTTTTAAGCCAAAACATCATACAAACCATCTGATCGAGTCCACCAAGCCGCAAACCATGAAATTCTTTTGTGGAGCAATGCAAGTCATTCTCCAAACCTGTTCAAACTGTCTAACAGCCAGCCTTATTGTCAGCCAATTTTTGTCTAAGATACTCAAAAGTATCCTTAGCCAAAGCTTTAGTAAAAATGTCTGCAATTTGTTCCTTGGTTGGTACATACTCCAACTTAACCTCCTTCTCAACGACCTTTACTCTCAAGTAGTGATACTGGATAGAAATGTGTTTTGTTCTAGAATGCATTACCAGATTCTTGGAGATGTTGATGGCACTTTTGTCATTACATATTATCAAAATTGCCTCATCAATGAATACGTCTACATCCTTAAGAGTCTGCTTCATCCAAATAATTTGAGTACAACAAGATGCATCTACAATATATTTCACTTTTGCTGTGGATAAAGAAACTGAATCTTATTTTTTGTTCATCTAGGAGACCAACCTATTTCCTAAGAAGAATACTCCACCACTTGTACTTCTCCAATCATCTGTACGTCTTGCCCAGTCAACATCTGTAAAAGCTTTTAATGAAAAATCTCAATCTTTTTTTGTACCAAACCCAAAATCCGGAGTGCCTTACAAATATTTGAATATCCTTTTTACTGCTACCTCATGAGATTGCCTTGGAATAGCTTGATAATTGCTAGGTATGCAAACAACATGCATAAGATATAATAATCCATCAATCATAGATCTGTATAATTTCTGATCAACTTCTGGAGAGCCATCATCTTTGCTAAGCTTACATCCGGTAGCCATTGGTGTTGCTACTGGTTTTGATTCTTCCATTCCAAAACTCTTTAGTAGCTCCTTGATTTACTTGGTTTGAGAGAGGAAAATGCCATTCTCCTACATAACTTTGTTGAAATGTTGTTGCTGTAAATACTTATCCAGCTTGGCATACTAGGTTCTAGGGGCTTGTTTGAGACCATACAATGCTTTCTTAAGTCTGCAGACCATGTTCGGATCTTATGAAAGTTTAAAACCATACAATTGCTCAATGTAGACCTTTTCTTTTAGTACTCCATTAAAAAATGCAGATTTAACATCTATTTGATAAACTTTGAAATTTTTATAAGCAGCAAAATCCAAAAATATCCTAATGGCTTCCATTCTAGCCACTGGGGCAAAGGTTTCTTCAAAGTCTATTCCTTCAACTTGAGTATAACCTTTGTAGACCATCCTTGCTTTGTTTCCGGTAACTTGTCCATCTTCATTTAGCTTGTTCTTGAATACCTACTTTGTTCTAATTACATTTTTGTCCATTGGTCTAGGTACAAGTTCCCATGTTTGATTCTTCTATATCTGATCCAATTCTTCTTTCATGGCTTTTATCCACTTTAATCCTTACTAGCTTCTATATAATTTTTTGATCTTATATTAGAAAGAAAACAACAGTTTGATTGCTTATTTGATCTAGCTAACCTTCTCCTTGTCTGAATGTCTTTATCCGTATCTCTAATGATTTGTTTTTCTGAATGATCTCTCTGCACATACCAAGTAGGTGTCTTTGATTCTTTCTCTCCATTCTCCGAGTCTTTATGTTTCTGTTCCAGAGTATTTCTTTCTTCTATCGGTGTAATAGGAATCTGTTCTAATTCAGTCTTGGGCTCAAAAGTAGTCTGATTCCATTTTCATTGACTATGACATTCACACTTTCTACTACTTTCTTTAGTTTGAGATTGTAGCACCGGTAAGACTTGCTTGTTGTAGAGTGTCCCAGGAAAATGCTTTCACTTGATCTTGCATCAAATTTTCCTAGATTTCCTTTATCTCTTTTGATGTAACATTTGCTGTCAAAGATTCTAAATATTTGACAATAGATGCCATTCTGAACCATATCTCATAAGGGGTTTTTGTATGATTAACTCTGATTTGCACTCAATTGAGTAGGTAAACAACAATGTGTATTGCATCCCTTCAGTAGACATTTGACAAATTGGCATCTTTTAACATTGTTCTTGCCATTTCAACAATAGTCCTATTCTTTCTTTCAACAACTCTATTTTTTTGAGGGGTTCTTGGTGCAGATAATTGCCTTCTAATCCCATATCTCTCACAGAAGCAATTAAATTCATATGAAGTAAATTCTCCTCCTTTATCAGATCTCAAGCACTTATTCCTAATATCCATTTCTTTTCAACCAAGCTTTTGAAAATTTTAAATTTATCCAAGGCCTTTGTTATTACTAACCGGTTACTGAGAGGGGGGGGGTGAATCAGTAAAAGCTATTTCTATTACAATTTAACACTTGTTTAATTATTCTTCTAAGATAAGTAGAATGTAAACAATCATCAACAAGCATAAATAGAAATACACAGATCAACACAAGATGTATACGTGGAAACCCTCGGTTAGAAGGAAAAAACCACGGTGAGACAGAGCTCACAACTTCACTACTGCAGAATGAAGGCGCCTTGTTAGGAGCCTACAAAGCACTGGTGAAGGTGCTACCCGGTTAAGGGATTTTATAGAAGATCGGTTAAGATCTTAACTCTGTTAAGAGTCGCTTGGTTAGAGGTCTTTCAACATCAACAAAGATGTTACCCTGTTAGAGGATTTTACAAAGAATCGATTAGGTCCACCCTAATAGAGGGATTTCAATTTGCTTTCACACCTTATAAAAGCAATGATCTCATATGACACTGATTGTTTGATTAGATCATACTTGTTGATCTCTTCCCCGGTTTGCTTGGTTGTTGAATCTTTTCTATCTCTTTGCCTTTCACCTTTGGTGACTGTGATCTTTACGCAGATGTCTCTTCCTTGCTCTGTTTACTCAACAACTCTCAACAACACTTTTCTTGCGTCCTATGACCTATATTTATAAAAGAGTTCACCTTCATGAAACCCTTAACTCATAGAACCCCTAGGCTGTAAACTCAACAATAAATTATGCAACTAGCAAAAAGCTATGCGTTCTGATCTAGAGTTTACCTTTAAAACATCCGTAGAAAATAGCTCCTGTTATAAAGCTAACTCTACTTCTGAGCGGTGGATGTTCCGTATAATCTGGTTTTAACTCAAACTGCTCTGCAGAATCCGGTGCGGATCTTCAAGCAGTAGACCAGTATACTCTTATACTCGGTTCATCCCTGTATACAATATAAGACCGGTACGGTGTACTTGGATCGGTCTTCCGGTGTATACCCTTTGCTTAATCTACCGGTGCATACACTCTATTTTCAGTCTACCGGTGTCTTTGAAGTAATGTGAGTGACCGGTGAACCTTTACCGGTGGGAATGGTGTTTGTGATTTACACTAATGACAACTTAAATTGCTAACAGCCTCAGATTTCTCTTTTAAGAATTTTACCCATGTCATTCTAGTGTAATCATCAATAAGTAACATGAAGTACCTTTCACTGTTGAGTGCCCTTGGTCTAGTTTGTGCGCATAGATTAGTGTGTATTAGCTCCAATGGTCTTGTAGTCGAGTACTCTTTGTTTTTGAATATGTTCCGGGTTTTCTTTAGAATCTGACATTCTCTACATGTAGTATTAGTGAGTCTAGTAACTCTTGGCATGTCTCTTACAACATTTGAGGAACTGATCTTTATCAGATTGTCGAAGTTAATATGCCTCATCCTCTTGTGCCAAAGCCAACATTCATTCTTCAGTGCCAAGGAACAATTTCCTCCACTGTTCATTTTGAGATAATACATGTTTCCATTTCTTATTCCTTTTGGAATAAGTTTGGTAGACTCATTTCTAATCTCACATCTTCCTCCAAGGAAATTGACTTGAAAACCCTTGTTACACAGCTGATTGACACTCAAAAGACTCTGCCATAATCCTTTTACATAATAAATATCGGTATCTTTATGCTTATTATCAATTGAGATAGTTCCCTTACCACAAATAGGTGTTGAGCCTTTGTCAGCAAATGTTACTGATCCTCTATCATAGTTTCAAGATGCACAAATACTTTTCCAACTTCGGTCATGTGATTTGAGCAGCTAGCATCAATGATCTAGGATCTGGATTCTTCTATAGCATGTAGAGCAGTATTCTATTCTTCAGATCTGAATTTGTCTTCATCCTTGATGGCCAAGAATAGTACTTCATCGTTTGAATCATTCCCTTCTTCATCCTCTAATAAGTGAGATTCCATTGTGCAATATTCTTATCTCTGTCATCCTGTCTACTATGTCTGCTAGACTTTTTATGACCACCTTTTCATCAACATCAGAATTCTTCTTATCTTCTCTAAAAGGACATTTAGCAATATAGTGTCCTACTCTTCCACAATTAAAGCATTTTATGGGCAACTTACCTTTATATTTGCCAGATCCTTTCTTCATTTTTCTAAGAAAGTTTGCTCCCTCATCTGAATTAGTATCTTCTTTTTGAGTAGCCTTCAAGGTAGGATCTTTCTTTTCATGCTGGTTTCCCTCGAGTTCAGAAAGCTTGAAAATAGTGATAGCACCATGTAGCTCATCCAAGGTATACTTGTCCATATTTTGATTATGTTGTGTAGCAATCAACAAGGTTTTGTAAGTTTTTGTCATTGTCCTCATCACCTTCAGAACTACTTCATTATCATCAAGCACTGGTCCAAAGCCTTTGATGGAGTTAACAACTTCATTTACTCGATACAGGTAACCTCTAATATTCTCATCATCGAACATCTTCAAGGTTTCAGATTTGTGCTTCAGATTCTACAGCTTGATCTACTTGATCTTCATGTCTCCTTCATAAATACTAGCAAGCTTTTCCCATACATCAAATGTGGATATGCAACCCATAATTTTGGACGATTCAAAATCACCCAAACTACTTTCAATTGCATTTCTTTCCTTAGCATTGTTCTCATGTGCCTTGATTTCTTTTGGAGCAGTAGGAGTACCTGCATCAACAAGATGATATCTCTTTCTGATTGCATCAGGAACTCCATATGGCAATTGTTAAAGTTTAGATCAGATTGTAGACTGTTAATTCTTCTAAAACTTCTTATTATATTTATATATGGATTCTCAATTTATCACACACACACACACACACACACATATATTATTGACGTAATAATATATATATATAAATATAGAATATATTTATTATCGTGCTTTATATATATCTGAGTACGATATCGTACTTTACTGTTTTGATGAAGATTGCTGTTATCACTTTGAAACTGTTTTTTTATGTATCACTGTGAATAGAACAGCCACCGATCTCTCTATATATATACCAAAGGCTATTGTGGGGAGTCATGCCCACAATGGAGCATGACTCTTCGTAGAGTCATGGTCCATCGTGGACATGACTCCACGATGCATTGTCTCTTTTAATCATATCCTTTGATAACAAGTTCAGTTTAGTCGATACTCATCGACTTTTTTGATTTAACTAGTCGGCATGTATAATGATTAGTATGTTTATTAATAACATATATATATATATATATATATATATATATATATATATATATATATTTCTACAATAATGATCTATAACTTTGATATTAATTATCCGACTGAGGCTACAAACATTAACACTCCCTCATAGCTAGGGAGGATAATAATGAAAAGATTCATACAATATAAATGAAATATTATCTCGAAGTAATATTAGATGTGATAATGATATTATCTCATAATATCAGGAGTAATGGCCTGCTAATATCAAGTCTCATGATATTCGCTAAGTACTCAGGAAGTTCAAAATGATATTATCTCATAATATCAGGAGTAATGGCCACAGAATATCAAGTCGCATGATATTCACCAAGTACTCAAAATGTCCATAAGCTATGTGCACACGTATCCTCAATGATACTTACCATATGAACATTATATTCATGGTCTGTTTAAGGAAATTAATCCACCATGCAAGATATTCATGGTCTATTTAAGGAGATTAATCCACAATGCAAGATATAATCTATCATGATATGCTTAGACATCATAAGATATCCATCATAATAGAAAATTTAAGTTATTGTAAGATTGTCATCTTTCAATAACTTCTGCAAATACAAGTGATAATCATTTAGAAGTCGTCACTTCCTCATGATGTACACAGGGCCCAAATAACATAAATACTTTCAATAGTATAATAATCAAATATGCTGAGAATCTTTCTCAGTAATTACAATCATACCAAGTTTTACCTTGGAAGTGTTCCACCTTCATTTTGCAAGAGGTTTGGTGAGGATGGTAAAGAACAAGTTTCTTTTGAATAGAAGTTTCTCTGAATCCAAGTTTGACTTACTCACTTCAGTGAAGGAAGCTTGATGTTTGAGTTTGTCAAGGCATTTTTCAGCAGTGTGACCATAGTTGTTGCATCTATACCATTGTAATTTAGAGTAGTCTCTCTGTTTCTTGAACAACTGTTTACCATTTGAGTTCTTGCCCCTTTTCCTTTTCAAACTAGTGGTGAGAATCTGAATGTCTTCATTTGTGGATTCCACCCCGATTCCTCTAGATATTAGATTACACTCTTTTTGAATGTAGACAGCTTTTAGTTGATCAAATTTGGCGAGTTTGGAACGAGCACTTATTCCTTGTCTAAAGTTTTCCCATGAGATAGGGAGTCCATTTAAAGTTATCATAGTTAGCTCTTTATTATCATAGATGTGACCAATTGTTGAGAGTTGGTTTCTCAATTCTGTTATCCTCATAAAGTATGAGGTGATGGTCTCTCTTTTATTCATTTTAATGTTAGAGAGTTGATTTTTAAGAGTAAGAATCCTGCTAGTGTTGTTGATCTCAAACATGTTTTCCAAGGCTTTGAACATATCAAATGCGGAGTCTAATTTTGTGATAATGGGTAGTAGATGATCTTTTACTCCGTCTACTAAATAACTCCATTACTCTGGTATTGTCCTTTTCCCATTGATTCTTCTCCTCATTCTCATTAGATTTAGGAGGATTTTCTATGACTGTTTTTAACTCATGCTTTCTTAGTATTAGCATCATTTGCAGTTTCCAAGATTCAAAATTTGAAGCACCTTCAAGTCTGATTCCATTCACCATTTTGTAGGTACAAGAATTTTAATGGAATATATATATATTTTAAAAATCTGATCTTGATTGTTTCTCAACGTGGCTCTGATACCATGTTAAAGTTTAGATCAGATTGTAGACTGTTAATTCTTCTAAAACTTCTTATTATATTTATATATGGATTCTCAATTTATCACATATATATATATATATATATTTACAATGATATATACGTATATAGATATAAATATATAAATATATATATTGATATAGAATATATTCAATATCGTGCTTTATATATATTTGAGTACGATATCGTACTTTACTGTTTTGATGAAGATCGCTGTTATCACTTTGAAACCGTTTTTGTATGTATTGCTGTGAATAGAACAGCCACCGATCTCTATATATATGTACCAAAGGCTATCGTGGGGAGTTAGGCCCATGACGGAGCATGAGTCTTTGTAGAGTCATGGTCCATTGTGGACATGACTCCACAATGCATTGTCCCTTTAATCGTATCCTTTGATAACAAGTTCAGTTAAGTCGATACCCATTGACTTGTTTGATTTAACCAGTCGGCATGTATAATGATTAGTATGTATATATATATATATATATATATATATATATAATAAACATATACTTCAAACATATTTCTGAATAGTCATATAAACATATATATATATATATATATATATATATTCATACACATATATATACATATATATATGTTTATATATATATATATATATATATATATATATATATTCATACACATATATATACATATATATATGTTTATATATATATATATATATATATGTATGTATATATACATATTTCTGAATAAGCATATATATATATATATATATATATATGTATGTATGTATATATATATGTGTATGAATATATATATATATATATATGTGTGTGTGTGTGTGTGTGTGTGTATGTATATATATATTTCTACAATAATGATCTATAATGATCTATCACTTTGATAGTAGTTATCCGACTGAGGCTACAAACATTAACAACAATGAGTCCAAATGAGACTCCATCCTTTCCTTCCAAAAGGCATAGTTAGCTCAATCGAACTTAGGTAGCTTAGTACTTTGTTCACTAGCCATACTAAATCAACCTCAATTGGTTAAGCTTCACAAGAGGAACCTTTTTCTGGTACCAATTGTTGTACACAATCCAATGCTGAGAGGGTGGGGCGGGGAGGGGGAGGGGGGTGAGTCAACACACTTAAATTTTAATAATATTATCCCATATCTGAAATATCTTAATTAATTATTAGTAGAAGATTAAGCAAAGAGTCCAGATACACATAAACACACAAGAACACCAAATTTATGTGGAAAACTCAAGATGGGAAAAACCACGGTGAGAAAAGTACTCACTATATCAAATAATTGATTACAATGTTTTAGGCTTGAAGTCAAGGAACTCAGTGTCCCTATCAATTTAGGCACACTGCCAAGGATTATACTAATCCTTAATGAATAGAAGGAAACTCACTGACCAAAGATATAACTGTACTTTTGATCAATTGCAATGACCTTTCAATCTAGTTCTCCAAACAACTTCTCAGTTTTTCTTTGTTTGCACAAACCTTCGCAATCCTTGCAGCTATCCTCACATGCTCTCTTTCACATCTCATCCATTACCATCAAAATATATATCAAATTGTTTATTGGACACACCAACAAGGTCAGTTGCAAAAATAGGCATCATTGATACAAAGTCGGCTACCTTGAAAAAAATGCACAAAGTGGTCTACTCTAGGAAGTAGAGAGGAACCAAATATATCTGAAAAGATCTTTTCCAATCAATATAATTAATCTATAAGCGTCGCAACAATATCCAAAGCCGGACCAAAAGGTAATGCGTGAAAATACATTTAAAACAGGTTACTAGTTGGCCCAAAAACATTCTCCAATGCATGAGACGCCTTCCAAAGCATGACACACCATAGCCAAAGCACCATAAGCCTTTTATCTCTCCCCTTGACCTATATCCAGACCCAATCAACATGAATCAAGTCACTGTAAGTAGCTAAGTCGACCAAAAGCCAACACATGCGAGAACAAATCTTCACTTGGGGAGCAAACCAACAAAAGATATCTGAACTGAAACATCAGACAAACCATTTGACCAAAACCGCCAAGCCGCAAACCATGAAATTCTTTTGCGGAGCAATGCAAATCATTCTCCAAGCCTATTCAAATCATCTGACAGTTAGTCTTACTATCAGCCAATCAACACAGCAAATCTTTATCAAACAATTAGTTTGGGAACCTGTCCAAATGATAGATTAATATTTATTAAAATCCAAAGCCGCAAACATCCATTATCTTAAGACATCCCGTTAATAAAATCTTCAGGTACTCTTTCCTACACATTCCAGCCTTATAGAAACAAATCTTCTTCCTCAATCAATCTCATAGCCTTAGTAACCTTCTCAATCCTCTTTTTCAAATCTTCTTTATCAATCGACAAATCTTCTTCCTCAATCAATGTCATAGCTTCAAATCTTCTCCATTAGTCAAAACAACTACAAATAAATCCTTTGCAGATAAGCATTAATGCCACACCAGAAAAGGTTGACATCAACGACAATCCATAATGCTAACAGGCAATAGCAATAATAATTGCTGTCTGATGTCCTCTCTTAATCATCGATAGAGACGTTGAATGTATGTTGCTGTTCTGAATCATTTCTTACATTATATCCCTGTGTAGCGCTGGTGATTATTGTAGTGAATTCTTGTTTGATTGCTGACCCTTGGATTGTCATTAGTTAATGGTATCTTAGCCTTAATTGATGTGGGTTAAGATGTTTGATAATCTCAAATGATGTCATTGATTGTTTGCTGACCAATTGACTCCACTGCTTGCAACCTTTAACGATATTGAGCAGCTGTCAGAAATTGTGGAGTCTCACCATGTGAGACAATTTCTAACCAAAGTACGACCTCTTCACCTTAATAAACTTGTTTTATTATTATCTTTTTATTTATTTTTAGATTTTAATTTTATTATTATTTATTATTAAATACTATTTCAGAAATGGGACATTACAGCAACTACCAAGGAAGCTTAAGATTAAAATCTGGAATATAAGCACATTATTCAGATCTGTTTGTCTAATTTATTGTAATTATGTTCTTCCCATCTCCTAAGTGTGATAGACATCAATTGAAGGAAAGACACATGCTGCCTCCACAAAGTCTCTATCATATGTGACATTCTCAATACTATAAAATTCCTCCTCAGGATTGGTTCATTTTGGTGGGCAGGTTAAACTATTGGTGCAGTGATGATTGTTAACATGTCAGGCTCCACATGCATTAGAAGACAAAGTGATATCATTAACAGGGTCTATATCCCTCATATCAACTAGCACTTTACCTTTCTTTTCAAGCAACTACCGAGGAACCTAAAACAATTGGAATACAAACAGATTTTTTAAATATTTGCTCATCTAATTGATTGTAATTATTGTTTTATATCTCTGAAGTTTGATAGACATCAAGTGAATAAGAGATACATGTTGACTTCAGAAAGTCTCATCATATGGAAGATTCTTAATGTCACACAATCCTCCTTAGGAAATGACCTATTGGGTGAGCAGGGTAATGTAATGATGCAGTGATGATTGTCAACATGTCGAGCTCTAGAAGCATTACAAGACAGCCACATCCCTAATGGGGTCCATATCCCTCATTCAAGCAACACTTTACATTCCTTTCCAAGCAATTACGAAGGAGGTTAAAACAATTGGAATACAAACATATTTTGTAACTATTTGTGTAATACTGCTTCTACATTTGTTCTTATATTTATATAGCACATTCAACATAATTGTATATTTATTAAGTAGACACACCTCTTTGTTTGTGAAATTTTCTGCCTTGCATCTCCTTGGCTTGAAATCAGCCATTTGTATTAGAGAAAATAAGTTTATTCCTCTCACTCCATCTCGTTGCTTGGTTTCTCAATAAATTATAGTTACGCACGATTGTTCTTCCATAATATTAAAAAGAACACATACAAATTGGTTTTGTTTAGTTTAGATCAAAGAGTTTGGACAGCAAGTCAAGGTGTCCGATGATGCAAAGAAACTTGCTCTGGTAGAAGTCCAAAGGTTTACTTAGGGAGCTTTAGAAGAACAAAAAAGGAAAATTTTCTCACAATACTATGCCCAAGTGCTTCAATTAGACCATTCTACATCCATGATTTTTTAGTTTCATTTCAGTTTACATGGAAGAGTTTTTACAGCAAGTCAAGTTGTCTGATGATGCAAAGCAACTTGCTTTGGTAGAAGCCCAAAGGCTCACCTAGGGAAATTTTGAAGAACAAAAAAGGAAACTTTTTACACAATACTATGTCTTAGTGCTTCAACTAGATCCATCTACATCCATGATTACTTTTAGCTCTTAGTTTTCAACATTGGATTCTGGTCAAGGTGCAAGTCAATCTTGACATTTTAGTGTTCCAAGGCAAAATCTATGCTGAGGCACTAGATGAATGGCTTTAACGATCGGGGCTCTAGTACATTGTCTACATGTTCACATATACACAAAAGATCATCTTTGCATCTTTGAGAGTGCTAATGCAGTACTTTGGTAGTGGAAATTGTTGAGTGAACAAAAGTGTGTGAATTTGAACCTTCCGACACATGATCTGAGTTCACCAAGGTTGTATTAGCTTGGCACTATGCCCTCAAACACTACAGTGATAAGTTATTTCAATTGTTGAAACAAAATGAGGATCAAACATTGGTAGATGATACAAATGAGTTCCATGGACTCCACATGATCTGAGTTCGGACACGATCCGAGTTCACCAAGGTTGTATTTGCTCAGCATTATCCCCTCAAACACTACAGTGATGAGTATAAGTTATTTTAATAGTTGAAACAAAAGAAGGATCAAACAGTGGTAGATTATACAAATGAGTTCTGTGGACTTCACACGTCTGACTTTGTGAAATAAACTTGTGCAAAGTCTTGAAGTACAGTAGTTGCCTTGCTCAAAGTCTTGCATTGCAAGAGCATGAAGACTGCTGTGCACAAAAGATTCTGCAAGTGCGTAAACTTCATAGCTTGCAATTGATGAAGAGAAAACCACTAGATGTTCTATCTACTTGAACTTTAATGAGCAATCAATACCTAGTCATGCCAAAGAACAAGCAACTTTCTAATATCAAGTGTTTGATAAAGAGATAGTCTAATACCAAGTCTTGAGTTCCAAGAGAATGAAGAATGCTATGCACAAAATATTTTGCAAGTGTGTAAACTTCACAGTTTGCAATTCATAAAGAGCAAATCACTAGATGTTCCAACAACTTGAAAATGACCAATCAATACCCAGTCATGCCAAAGATCAAGAGTGGCTTTCCAATACCAAGTGTTGGGTGAAGGGATTGTCATCACCAACACTGGGAGCCAGTAAAATATCATTACAAAAGACGACACAAACCATCTAGGCCTCACAATGGAAGCACACCCAATGTGTTACTTGCTTGGATGATTTGAGCAAGGAAGGGGCTTGAGGTAACTCATTAGTGCATATTTACTTGAGTGGTTGAGTTCACAATGTGTCATCTCTTCATTCCCTATCCATTTGCTAATCTTACTAATGCTTATTCTTGAACTTTCTTTGTGCTTAATGTCATCTATTCATTCCCTTTTGTCAAGTTTGGCTCATTCTCTGTCTCATTCTGTCTACATGCTATGTTCTACACAACCTCATCTCTCTTCAGCCCTTTTCTTATCCATTCTATACTCATCTATTTTTTTCCTAGACTTAGCTTGTCTTTCCTTTGTTAGTTCTTGTTGCTGGCAATCAGTTGATTCTGTACACTTTATTCTACATAACCATTTATTTACTAATGTCTTTGATGCCTTGTGTTTTTAATCCTGATTTAACCCTCATTTCATCTTCTAGTTGTGTATATCTCCTTTATCTGAGCTGGCATCTAAACAGACAGCTTTACAGGAAAGTCTAAAAAACCATTTAACAAATGGCGCCCTAGATATGGTAGCAATTATTAGTCAAATATTCGAACCAAACCTTGGTTGTCCAAACAGCAAATACAAGCTCATTTTTCAGGACTGAGAAACTTTATCCTTGCAAGGAATATTCAAATTTGTTCTACATAGATGTCCAATTGTCATATCAATTATATGAGAAAAAAATGTTATTCCGATTCGTAAGATTAAGTTTGAGAAGCCCGTTTAATGGAATTTATAAGCACCCTCTGAAAGTTCTAAAAGTCTTATTAGTTTCTCAGCTTCTTTCCAAACCACACCTCTACTTCTCTTGGCAATGGTATCCATTTAAACTGTGACTTTCAGGCTCAAGAAAGAGATACCTGCACCAGAAACATTGCTAATGCTTTATTGTAATTTTTCAATCTGCACAATGAAGCACTGAGCAATTTTAGTATATATTATATGTAAAAAAATCACTGTACAATAAATAATAAGAAAGAGAATATGAAATAAATAATAATTCATCAGGGACACATAGAACATGACATAAACACAAAAGAGACAATGATGGTGAAAGCAAAGAAAGGTAGGACTTCTCATTGATTTTAAGACTTTGAGTCCAATACACATGTTAGGTAGTCTGCCAAATGACTTGTTCTCATCAAATGTATCCCAAACTATGCGTCAAACCACTCAAAGTTCGTAATCAGCCTTGTATGGGATCATGAGAAGCTATAGACTGTTTCTGCACTTTCATACTGTGAAGATGCTGATAACTACATTTTTGCATGATTATAAATTATCATTAACTGGCTGTATGCTAGCAAAACAACATTTTACAGTGCTACAAAATATAATTGTAAATGATTTTGAATAAAATCCCTCCAATACCTTTTACGTTTTTGCAGAAGCAATTGGTTTTCAAGACAGTTGTATGCCGTAATGTCCCCTTCTTGCACCTAGTCCAAAAAAAAACGCGTTTCCGGAAAAATAGAGAATAAAGCAAAAATGTGTTTTTTTTCAGAAAAGTAGTAAAAAAGTAAAAAAAATGTTTTCTGAAAAATAGCATAAAAGGAAAAAATGATTTTTCTTGAAAAAGCATTGAAAAAAACAAAAATCACTTTTCCAAAAAAATGGCGAAAAAGTAAAAAGTGCTTTTTCGAAAAAAGCAGTAAAAAGAAAAACGTTTTTTCCTTGAATAGCTCTTTACAGTTATAAAAGAGAGGTTGGGGCTCTCATTGGTATGGTGAAGTTGATATCTAATGTTATGCTGCCAGAATAGTTTTGGAGCTCATGTTTTTGTTTGATTGAGGACGATAGCCCTCTTTCAAATTGTTGTTTTCACTTTTCAGTGGTGAAAAACCCACTCTAGCTAGTTGGCTCTCATAGTTGGCTTGACTTTCCCCACTGTAGATGGACCAGTCATCTAGGAAGGCCTTGAAATTACCCACTGACATCTTGTCGAAGATATGGAGAATTATCCTTTGAAACGTTGCCGGGGCGTTGCATAGACCGAACGGCATCCGGTTGTAGGCATAAACTCTGTCTTCCACCACAAAGGTTGTTTTCAGTGTATCCTCCTCTGCAATTGATATCTGGTTGTAGCCGGAGAATCCATCCATGAATGAATAGATTTCGTGGCCAGCCACCTCCTCCAGGATAGAATCCGTAAATGGAATGGGGAATGGATCCTTAATTGTAACTGCATTCAGACGCCGGAAGTCAACACAAATCCGGATTTGGTTTCCATCCTTCTTGAGGGAAATCACAATGGGAGATACCCATTCACTCGTTTGAACCCTGAAGATAATTCTAGCTCCCAGCATCCGTTCTATTTCCTCCTTTACTTTTGCAGCATAATTCTTGTTCATTCGGTATGGCCGCTGTCGTACCGCTACTGCGCTGGGTATCAACGGAATGCGGTGAACACATAATTTAGGTGGGACCCCCTTTAAGTCCTTGTACGTCCACGCAAACACATCCTTGTATTTATTGAAAATTTTAAATGCGGCGGTTTTCAGGATTGGATTCCAGTCATCTCCTACGAGAATGGCTTTTTCTTCCCCCTCCGTGCCAAGATTCAGGGGTTTCACGGATGGTTCCTCATACTTCATGGCATTCTTGTCTCCAAACTGGTGTGCCGGTGCCGTATCAGTAGTAGCCTCCCCTTCATTATATTCTTCGTACTCTGGGGGAAATTTGTTTGATTCTCCCTCAATTCTTAATACATTGCATGAGGGTGAGAACATCTCATAGTCCTCCATCTGCCAATGGAACAACCCGTTGAGTGAATCAGTATCATCCTCCGAGCATCCGCCCAATTTTAATACACCTTCTTCATTGGGTTCCATCCCATTCCTTCCTTCATCTCGTGAGTCGTTTTCACCTTCGGATTCTGACCTTGAGGAAGACGCGAGTTCCTCACTTACTAATTGGGTCCGGAGATCAATGGTAAATTTCCTGCCTCCGTTCTCCATCGAGAGTGTATTCCGTTTCCAGTTATGATTTGCCTTCGCCGCCACTAGCCATCCTCTTCCCAGGATTGCGTCATACCCCTTCTGCTTAAGTGGGATGACCACGAAGTTGAGTACGAATGGTTGTGCACCCACCGTCACTGGTTGTGCCATCAACGTCCCGAGTGGTTTAATACCATGCTAATCGGCACCTAGTAGATTGAATGTTGGTGGCCACAGGGTAGGCTTCCCTAATTTTTTCCATGTGTCCTCCGGTAAGACATTTACTCCAAACCCGCCATCTATTATGGTGTCCGTTAGGATAGTGTCGAGAATGCCCATCTCCACCACGGCTGGGTGTCTGCCATTATTGATGGCTAGCAGCATTGGATCCATTGCGGAGCCTCCCAGTACGGAAGTGTTCGTGTGCTTCGTGTTGGTTTGGCCAACGTGAGTGCCTTGTAAGACTGTCCCCAAATGTGGCATGGTGTGTAGGAGGTCTTGGAGTTTCACAGGTACCTCCAGTTGGAGCATCTGCCATACGATGTTCAGTTCAGCGTCTGTGTCATAGGGTCCTGCTGATTCTTGTGTCTCCCGCTGGGCTCTCATAGCCTTTTCTATTTCTTCCCATGCTTCCAACATCCTTTGTTTCTCCGTACGGGGATGGGGGTACCTTGCTTCCTTGGCTTGCCCTCGGGTAAGAGCCAATATTAATTCTCTTATCTTTGCATTTCCTTCAATATCCAGCAGGTTGGTCCCTACGCCAGACTTAGGACAATTGGCATCCTCATGGTCACTAGGGCCGCACCACCGACACAACTGTTGAGGGGCGTCACTATTATTACACTCTTCCGTAATGACCCCATTGGTTGCAAGCCCTACATTGGATCATTGGGCGTCCCTTCGCATCATACTGGACCCTGTTGCGGGTGGAATTATTATTATTCTCACGTCCGCCTCGTCGGTTGCCTCGGTAGCCCCTTGAAGATGCATTGTTTGGTTCCGTCATTCGTGATGTGGATGACTGCTCTTGTGTAAAGAGCACTTGCTGATTTCGTGTCTTCATATTATATGGGCATTCCTTTGTGGAATGTCTCATAATTTGACAGATGTCACAGAATGCCTTTCTGGGACAGGCACCCTTCGTGTGGCCACTTTCCTTACACTCCGTGCACCAGAGTTCGTCATCCTTGTATTCCCCTTCATTGACTTAAATTCTTTTAACATCCTCTCCATGTCTTTCTGGAGTGCCGTGACTTTCTTTTTCGGCTGGTCGTCACTGCTATTATCTTCTTCGGACGTGTCGTCGTTTGATGACGAGGAATTGTTCTTCTTTTTTGACGTTTTATTCTCGCTCTCCAGGTCCATGGCCCGGTTGTATGCATTGTCGTAGGATGTTGGGGGTACAATTTTCATCTTCCGTCGTAACTTGGAGTTCAACCCCTCAACGAACCACCTCTTCTTTAAACCATCTGCTGGTTGGCTTTCCATCTTCCCGACTAGCTCTTTTAGTCGGCGGCCATACGCTTGGACTGTTTCCTTCTTACCTTGTTTCGTTCCATAGATTTCCGAGACTATCTCGTTGTCATCTCGGAGGAGCCTGAATTCCTTCTTGAATGCTTTCTTTAGTTTGTCCCATGTGGTTATCTTGGTTTTATCCAAGTCTGAGTACCAGTCAATGGCGACTTCTCTCAGTGTGGCAGGGAATTGTTTCATCCATTCATCCTGGTCAGTCACCCCGTTGGCTGACCAGATGGTTTCGCACGTACGGCAATGCCGTGCCGGATCGTCCTTTCCGTCGTCATGGAATTTGGGCAATTTCTCCTTGTGTGCTGCCATGGTTGGTTGGGCCGGTTTTGGACGTTGTGTATGTTGTGGATTTTGTGCTCCGCCACCACCTGTGCTAGCACTTGCACCCACCGCTGCTTGGTTGATTTGTATAGTATTCACTAATGGTACTTGTGTCTGTGTGACGGGTGGAACCATATTGTGTGGAGTCGTTGGCTCCAATGGAGGGTTCACCTGGGCATCACTTGTGCCTTCGGTCGTACTGTCACTGGCACCTTCGGCAGTGTCCTCACCTTCCACGGCGCGGTCACTTTCCACGGCACGGTTACCTTCCACGACACGGTTCCCTTCGTGGTCTCCGTCCTCCGCACGCCACGTGCGGGTTGAATCTTCAAACTGGTCTCACTCTTCTTGGAGTAAGACTTTTCTCAATCGCGTTTCTTCGAGTAGTTCTTCTCTACTCCGCACTCTCCGATGCTCCGGCGAGATGAACTGTTCCAAGTCGGCCTCTGCACTTTCCGTACCACTTTCGAGGTTCCCTTTGGGCAACCCTCTGACAAGCTGATCTTTGGCAAGTTGCCTTAGCTTACACCGACGTTCATGCTGTTGCACGGAGATCAAAGCCTTCTGTGCGGCTTCCCACTTGTCATTTAGTGCGTTCTTATTTCTATCCTTATTTAAAGTATTGGGCATCAAGACTGAACAAAAAACATTGCTTTTCAACCAAAAGAACACTTATTATTATTTATTCATGTTGATTTACAACATTTCCAATTGCATTACAATCGCATTACAATTGTTTGTGTTCTTTTCCCTCTTCCGTTCATATTTCAAAGACCCCGATGGTTGCCATCGCCTTCTTCCTGATGGTGGAGATGCTCTCAAGCGTGGTATGCACGGAGGATTTCCTGGCGGTGTTCCTCTCGGGCAGTTTCCTCCTGACGAGCGTGTTGTGCCAATGCTGCTTGTGCTAACAATTGAGGAAGATGGTTCAACAGTCGATTGGCTTCAGGGTTAGCCCCAATCGTGTCCCACACTGCGCCTGTCAAAACTTCCTCACTTGTGGCTTCTCTTCTAACATAGGTTTCAAGTGCTACTTGGAATAAAATTCTAAATTCTCGTGTCTGGATATCTTCCCCTTCGTACAACTCTGTACGGGCATCATCTGCTTCCGGGTTTATCTCACCAACAAGTAAACCCATTATGTCCACACACCATCCGAGTGCGTCTAGGCAGCGGCGCTAGATGTTTTCCCTCTCGGGGTAACAGAAAGTAATTGCATAGACACAGTGAAATACTCAAGTACTCAGCATATAAAAGACTATTGTATTCAATTAATCATAAGAGTTTCCGTACATAACAAGCGTGTCTTCATCCTAGAATAAGTCCATACATATAGTATCCGAAGGGACACGACCGAACCGTTGCGTCGTAACTGTCTAACCTCTCGGTTACTAACAACTGAGAGTAACATAATACTTTATTACTTGACAACCCGTACATATACAATTATCTCGACAACAGTTTTCAGTGTTCTTGAAGTTGACATGAAGGTTTTGTTTTGGAGTGATGAAGTTTTTGCATTTTTCTAATGTAGATTTCCAGTATTTGGTGTGTAGTTTGGTTTTCAGCTGTGTGGTGTGATTTTCTGAGTTAAAATCAGACTTTTCGGAGGTCTGAAATCTCCTCATTGTGGCAATTTCACGTGAGATATTTTATGGTCAAGTTAGAATACTGATAATTGGGGTTTTTGGCACTTGCATGTGCCTTTTCATGTCAAGTTCAAGTGACTTTGCTGCATGCTTTATGGTCTGATTTTAATGATCAGAAATTCTGATTTCAATGTCTTATATTTGATATTGTGATTGAAGCTAACTCTATATTTGAAGGGTTTCAAGTTTCCTTATACAAGTTTTTTAGTTCAGTGGCAATGGTGTCAAGACCCTATTTAACTCAATAGCTGCAATTTATGTTTTGTATTCACAAAGAGGTGAAAGCTCAGCCCCCTCTCATTTGTTATCAGCAAACGCTCTTTCTTCCTTCTATGATTTGTATTGACTAAGTGATGATGGTTTCAAACCCCCGCTTCATATTGTTAATTGTTTTTTTTTTTGATCTGTAATAGGTAATTTTTATTAATAAAAAAGGATTACCATATAGAATATAAGTCTTCATGACTGATCCAAGTCACAACAAAATAAACCCCCATTACCACCAACATAGTTACTGGTCGCTTATAACAATGCGCCAGAAATTACATCAAAGCCTTCAAATAATAACCTATACAAACACCCCCCCTACCAAGGACTTCAAAACGTCAATAATAACCAGACTGCTAAAATTAGATAACAAAAATTCATATGAACAGTCGGGGATTACAAAAAATGTCACCCGCTGTAAATTTGGCCTCGATCCTAGCATAACCATCATAGGTGGTTAGCCGCCAAACATCTAAACACTTTCAGCGCCCACCAAACCGCCTCCAAAATGCCACCCACTGCAATATCGGTATCAGTCCTTGCATGACCATCATAGGTTGCTAGCAGCCACACGACTAAAAACCTCCAACACCCACCACACCGCTGCCAAAACGCCAACAAAGAACCAGTCCACCAGCCCCTATCAAAAACACCAGTCCAAAAAACCTACTGCCCCCTTGCTCGACGAAGCCCAACAGTTCGTTGCTTCCTCGGGACCCTTAACGGCACCACCGCTCGTTGCCTTTCTTCATCGGCTTCCATTATTGCCTTTTCCAACCTTTGCCATGCCCTTCCCCGGTCCTCCATATAAACCTGTTTATTAACTCTCTTTGGCCAAATTAAGAAAGGAACCACACCCACCTCCTCACCCTCCTGCTCATCCTCAAACATCTCAGTATAGTTGAAAGCCCATCCCGGGTGGGCCCATTCCAGAAGCTGTTCTATACCCACCAATAGGGCCATGTCAAAAAGGGATTCCATCACCCATTTAACTCTATCCTCATGCATCCCTAGTTCAAGCCCCCATGCCATAACCATAGCCGCAATATCCACTTGCAACTTCCATATCCTGTCATTATTATTGAACAGGGGACCAAGCGTATCCTGCACTGCCACAATAACATTCTCTGTTGAAATTTTTAGCATTTTTTGCAATCTTAATTTGTCCACCGGCCCAAATAATCCCTTCTGTTGCTTCTTCGTTTTGAACGTGAAGTTGGGCTCCATTGCTTCACAGCTAAACTTCCTTGAAACGTAACACTTCAAAAACTAAAAATCGCCTTTAAGCATCCATTGCAATGCAAGAAATGAAGCCTGTCCTTCACCTTAAAATCCACGCCTTCACACAAATTCACAGCTAAAAAATAATAAAAAGCCGCCATCTTCCGCGAGCTATCAAGGCACTCGTCCTTTCATAATGCAAAAAACACTAATGAAATAAGCTAACACAATCCACCAACCCAACCAAATCTTCCCTGACGTCAAACAAATAATTACTCCATCCACCTATCAGAGCTGAATGTCCTCTTCCGGCATCCAATGACCAAATCTTATATGTGGCACCTCCACCTCATCTAATGACGTTGCCCCTTTTGATAATTTGTTCGCCTCAAAGTTTCCTTCCCTTTTAATATGTGTTATTTGATAATCTTCAATGGAAACTAATTCATCTCTAATTAAATCGATGATGTTATCTAAGTGCCATGCGTTTATGTTTAACTTCGCAATTGCCTGTATGATAATCATTGAATCATCACTCCATCCACCGCGCCATCAGAAATCAAACCAACATCCTCTTATAAGAAACATCATCAAACATCACATCCGCCAACGTCAGCTCCCCATTAACCCACCCATGTCATCCGCCCACACGGCAAATAAATTTAAATAAATTTAAATTCATAATAATCATAAAGAGCCATTTCTATCTTCGAGTGGGGTCTATTCTTTGATAAAATCCCAACGGTCACATAATTCAAAATTTTGAAAACCGATGGGATCCAAATTCACTGCACATTTTGACAGAGAGTCAGCCTCTCTATTACCTTCCCTTCTGATATGGCTAATTTTGTAATCATCAAACTCCAACAGCAGCGAATTTATGCGTTTAACATAATTGCTAAGATGCCATGCACCAACATTACATTGCCTTATAGCTTCCACTATCACCAACGAGTCTCCCTCCAAATGTAATTTAGAAACACCTACCTCCTTTGAACACTCAACTGCCCATAAAGCCGCCTTCACCTCAGCCAAATTATTTGTCCCATCTGTTAAACGCTTAGAACTGAAGGCTATAACCGATCCAAATTCATTTCTAATAATTATTCCAGCCCCAGAGGGACCAGGATTCCCCTGAGAGGCTCCATCAAAATTTGCCTTAGCCCAACCACTCTCCGGTGCCCTCCAAACTACCTGCTCCAGCTCCTTATTCTTAACGACATTCCTAGAACAAACATGAGCATATCTTAACTTGATATCAGGCCATCCATCCAGTAATCTGCCATCTTCTTTAGTAAATAGAAGTTTCTTTGAGGACTTTCCCATCAAAGCCGTGCTCATCACCTCAGAGATTGCATGCTCAATACGCCATAAAAGTCTATCCACAGGTTCAACAATATCCTGGAAAATCCGCCTATTTCTTTCCTTCCAAATCTCCCACACTACAATAGAAGGGCTAACCATCCATAAACTACAAAGTAAAGATTTCATCTTTACCCTAGGCCAGCTACCAAAAAAGTCCTTCAAATTAGGCATCCATGGGCCTTTCCAATTAAGTTTTTGTTGGACCATCAACCAACATTGCTCAGCTATAGAACACCTTAAAAAAAGGTGATCCCCCGTCTCTTCGTGACTACCACACATTACACACTTAGTTGGGCCATAGAAACCCAACTTCTTCTGCCGTTCAGCAGTTAGAACTCTGTTTTGAATCGCTAACCAAGAAAAGACTCCAGCTTTTGGAAGGCACTCCTTGCTCTAGCACAAATCCGCCGCCTCAAACTTGTCCCCATCTTCCAAAGATAAAAGCTTAAAACCCAATTTGACCGAATACTCCCCCAGCGAAGAACCACTCCAAAACGCTGAATCTTCCTCATCCACCATACAAACCTCTCTACTCTTGAAAATATCCTTGAGTAAAAGCTGCTGGGCCTCCGAGAGACCCACCACATCTGTGTCTTTCCAACGCCAACACCCTTCGAAGGGAGTCATTTGCCACACCATATAGTCTCTAACTCTACAACCCCAACTATCACAAAGAAACCGTTCTAAATCTCCGAATCTTACATCATTCCTCAGAATAGGATAGCCATTCCATGAATCCGCCCAGAAATGTGCCTTACATCCATTGCCAATCTTCCAAGAGATATGGTCCATAATAACCTGCCTACAAGAAATAACAAAATTCCAAATAGCTAACCCCCCAAGGGGGTTTCTTACTGTAAGAATCCTTTCATCAGCCACATCATCTAAATACTTTGCCTTAAGAATCTTCACCCACAACTGATCAGGGCATTTATAAATCTGCCAACACAGCTTTGCCCCCAGGGCCGTATTCATGACATTCCAATCTCTCAAGCCCGCTCCTCCAAAGGCTTTCGGACAACAAATCTTCCTCCATGCTAACAAAGGTAGTTTCCTAGTTTCAGAAGAACCACTCCAAAATTTTTTTCTCAATTTCTGTTCAATAACCCCAGTCACCTTCTTGAGAATATTCAAACATAGCATAGAAAATATAGGTACTGCAGACACAACCGATTTAAGCATAAGGATGCGCTCTGCAGCCGTCAGCCATCTACCTTTCCACCCTTCTAGATTGCGCAGACATTTAGACACCAAGTCCTTCCATAAAACAGCTTTATTCCTTCCTTGAAACAGGGGAATACCCAAGTATTTTCCTGGCAAAGCGCCTTTTTTAATATTGAGGATTCTGTAGATCGACCTTTGAGTACTTTGGGGAGTTTTAAAGAAAAAAACCTCAGATTTATGCCAATTAATAACTTGACTAGAGACCTGTCCATAAAAATCAAGAGTCTTTTTCATAACCCTAGCCTCTCTCTCCGAAGCATCTCCAGCCAGAAAAGTATCATCTACAAATTGGAGATGGGTTATAGCATCAACCCCTAAAGCCACCTTCACACCTTTCCAAGATCCATCACTTCGCTTACGGGAAATCAACCGCCTTAAAACCTCTGCCAATATGATGAAGAGAAACGGGGAGAGACGGTCCCCTTGCCTTATTCCCTTTTTTAAAGCAGAAAACCCTTGAGGGCTCCCATTTACCAACACTGAGAACCGGGGGGTGCTAATACAACTGTTCACCCAAGACACCCAATGCTGATCAAACCCAAACCTCTGCAAAACTTTGATCAAAAAGTCCCTGTCAACTTCATCATAGGCCCTTTTAATATCCAGCTTCACCATCATCTTCTCCAATTTGTTCAACCTAATCGAATGAATTAATTCATGAGCAATAATAACACCTTCATAGATAGAGCGCCCCGGAGAGAAGCCACTCTGTTCAGTAGAAATCACCACCTCCAACACTTTCTTCAATCTATTAGCCATCACCTTAGAGATAATCTTATAAATAGTATTGTAGAGGGCACTAGGCCGCAAATCTTCAAAGGAAGTCACTTTATCACGCTTAGGGATAAGGGCAATAAAGGTATTATTTAGATCTTTAAGAACAAACCCTCCCTTACAGGACTCCTCAACCACTGCCCAATATCATCAGCTAACAAGTCCCAAAACACCTGAAAAAAGAGAGCCGGAAAACCATTAGGCCTAGGGGCCTTATCTCTACCTAGACCCCATAAAGCCTTTTTTACTTTTGCCAAAGAGACAGGATCAGTCAACATTTTATTCTAACTATCCGAAACAGCATAAGGGATACAACCTAAAATCTCTTCATTCAACATAGGTGGGCAGGGTTGTTGCTGTCCCTGAACCGTAAAGAACTCCACCGCAGCCTTATTAATCCCCACAGGATCCTCCACCAGAATACCATTCCTATCAGTAATAGAGAAGATGTTATTGTGTGCTCTACGCACCTTCACCGAATTATGAAAAAATTTGGTGTTCCGGTCACCCGCAACTAACCATGTTTCTCTAGATTTCTGCTGCCAAAACACTTCCTCTTTTGCTAGGACCTCAGCGTACTCATAACTAAGTTTTTTCTCCTCCTCAAAGTCCTCAGCCCTCATACCCTGACTAATGACTCTTTCATTTAAGACCTTCAAAGCACCCTCCACTTCTAACTTATGTGCAAAAAGATTTTGAAAGTGGACCCTATTCCAAATCTTAATCAGTTCTTTTAAAGATTGCAATTTTCTAAAAAAAGAGAAAGCAAAATTACCTTCAAACACCGGAGAGTGCTGCCACCACTGCATCACAAATTCCTTAAACCTCTTATCTCTTAACCACATCGCTTCAAATTTAAAGGGGCACCGCTCTGGGGTTGAGTCAGCCTTTAAATTTAAAGCAATAGGGAAATGATCCGAACCATGAATGGGCAAGATAACCGCCTCCATATTCCAATTACACTTGGACAAATCACCAGACAATAAAAACCTATCCAACTTCTCAGCAATATGAACAAACCCTGCTCTTCGATTTGTCCATGTGAAATCACTGTTCTTGAAAGGGATATCAAATAGACCATTATCAACCACAAACTTGTTAAAATCTATCTGACTTGGCAGCATCCATCCTCTACCCCCTTTCTTCTCCGCAGGGCATAAAACCACATTAAAATCACCACCTAGCACCACCATATCATCTGTTAATAATCCCAACAACCCTGTTAGCTCTCTCCACAAATTTCTCTTCTCTCTATCCTGAGTCGGACCATAAACATTTATGAGATTGAAAGAGGTTCTAAGTTGTTTTGAAGTAACCTTGCACCATTGCCAATGAGGGTTGTTCTGCATAACAACCAACTCCACCACATCCTCCTTCCATAACAAGCCTAGCCCACCTGAAGCTCCTACTGCCGGAACCCAAGAGCATTTCCATCGATTGAAACATCTGCTTCCCCAAACTAAACTATCTTGCTTGAACTTTGATTCTTGGAACATCACTAGATCAGGCCTTGCATGATCCAGACCCCGCTTGATCAAGCGGAGCTTGTCAGAGGCATTGCAACCTCTGACATTCCATGAAAGCAGCCTCATTGCTTCCGGGAAGAGACATACTCTCTTCCCGATCTCAATTTGCTTTGACCCGCCGCACTACCAGCCATTTGGATCAAAGACTTAATAGAATTTTGCCCTTTTTTTTTATGTTCCCCCACCATGATTTTTGAGTTTGTGGCATCTAATTGAGAAAGCGTTCCTTTTTCAAAAAGACCCTGTTCCCCAGCTAAACCCAGAAGATCATCCACCTGCTCCCCCTCCCCCACATTCTCCGTTTTTGAGTTCGTCTCCCCATCACTAGAATCTTGGTTAGAGAAAACAGACTCAAGATTTCGAATGGGGGAGATTTGAATATCCTTAAAAACCTGTTCTTCAGGGAAACTAGAATCCACATCCGCCGTGTAGGGAGTTTCAAAGCCCACCAGAGGATCAAAATTCTGATTTACACCAAAGGCATCACTAACAACCACACGCATCAAGAGAAGACACTGCAGTGTCCCCATCTTTGATAAAAGTCACGACTTATTTGGAGAGTGCAACTGGTGCCTCCTCCATCCTTACAAAGGCCTCCAAAGACAGGGGAACCGAATCCTGAAACTGTGTTTGAGCATCCACATCTATTAGAGAGTCATCCGAGGGCAGAGAACCCTCCTTTCCTTCCAAAGGTGAAAGGACTTGGGTGTGAGAAGTATCTTGCAGAAAGCCAGGAATGATCTGACATTCCCAAGCAGCCGCCAAGGCTAATAAATCCTTACAGGATTGATTCTAAGCAGCCTCCCACCCCTTCGACAACAGCATAGTGCGTTTTAATAACTTAGCCTCCATTGGGTCTTTGCCCTTACCAACCAACCCCATACATTCCGCAGATTCATGGTCTTCACTTAGGCAGACCTCACAAACCAAAAGCTCTTCTTCAAAAGACAAGGGTTGTCTCCACGATCCCTCCAAAGTTACCAATTCCACCATCTCTGGTAAAGGATAACAATTATTCCAAATAATACATATTCTAGGGAACATCTGCAGTGAAACTTTATCCGCCATCTCAACAGCCTTAACAAAGGTTCCCAACTTGGCTCCTATGCACTGATAAGTTTCAGCATTCCAATACTCCTGAGGGAGGTTTCTAAGACCCACCCATATAGGAAAGGTAAAAATGGTTTCCTTTGTAGGATCAAAGTTCGGAACCCATTTCTTTAGGTAAAAGCCTTTCCCTTCTAAGAAATAAGGTCCACTATCCAAAATCCAATCTCTATCATGGGTGTTATCCACCACCACCATTAGAAAACCATTTTCTAAAACTTTAAAGCTCTTAATAGAACCCCACTATTTATCACACCAGCTCTTAATCTTGCTAACAGCAGGCCACACGCCGCCCCATTTCAGGAAGAAAGCATGGTCTTTTAGGAAGCTTACCGTTTCCATAACCGAAGGATTGTAGAGATTCAAATCAACCACTCTGCACTGTTGAATCGCCGGTTCCAAATCCTTCATTTGGTCTTGATCCTTTGCAATCTTTGGTCTCCAAATCTTTTGCGCCACCTGGCTGAAATCCACGCTTCCTCCAAGGGCTGTGGAGGTGAAACGCCTAATAGAGTGGTTACCAAAACCATTTCCTTTGCTACTATGCCCAAAAGACCTATCCACCTTAAAATATTTTTGCTCCCCGCGAGATCGGTCCTGAGGCCTTCCATTTGAAACCCCTTCAAAGCGCTGCTGATTAAAAGGGCGATAAGGCCATCTGACATTTCTGTAAACCCCGCCTTCATGTTTACGAAAAGGAGCCCTACCATTGTGTGCCTTCTAATTCCAGACCCCACTCTGAACGCGATCTGAGCGATCAGATCTGCGTGCGGGCCCTAACGACGACCTTGGTCCAGGCCTCCAACAGTCCATTTTTTCCAAAAATAAAGCTACTGCTCTCTCCTTCCGTGTATATGAAAGATCTGTAATCTTCCCCATATTGTTAACTGTTGTGAGCATTGCATTTGTTAGTTTATGTATTTGCATGTTTCAAAAGATAACAATCAACAGTTCTTCTACTTTAGTTTCTATATTGTTGCATATATTTCAATGAAATAAAATATCAGGGGTGGTTATTTCAGTGAATATGTCAGAGGAAAGAGGAACGTAGTAGTTGATAGCAAAGATAGCAACAGATTGGAAGAAGCAAATACACACTAATAATGCAAAGAATGCTCTAGCCAATATTATTCTATGGCACATTACATGATGATAGGTACAAGGTAAGGGAGGGTCTCACTTTCTACAAGGATAGAATAATATTAGTACTTGAAACTAAGATTAAAGATCACATTTCAAAGACATTCCAATTGCTGGTCATCCTGGTTATTATTGTTAGCCGGAAAGATTACCTTATGTTATGTCGTGTATTAGTTATGTTGTCCCGACAGTAATTAGTTAACACTGAAGGGTAGTTGGGTTGGGTGGTGACGTTTGGTCACACCCCTTCGAGTAGATAAATATGTACCACCTACAGGTGAAGGGAGCAATCATTATGTGAATGTACTTGCAAGTTATGAATGATTAATGAAAGCATTTAGTGTTCTCTGATATATTCTGTATTTACTACATTTCCTGTACTATGTCTATACACTTTAAAGTTTACCCCAGCGGGCAAGCATTTGGCGCCATTGCCTAGACATACTCGGGAAGGGAAGGACTGGATGGCGTACGGGCACTATGGGCCTACCAGTTGGTGAGATTAACCTAGAGGCCGACGACGCACGTATGAAGCTCTACGAAGGAGAAGACACTACAACGAGGGAATTCTCAATTCTGCTTCAGGTGGCCATCGAAACCTACGTCTAACAGGGGGCCACAGAGGTTGAAGTTCCAAGGAGTGTTGTGTGGAGTGCACTGGAAGTAAGCCTGTAGTGAACCGATTGATGAACCATGTCCCCCAGTTACTTGCACAGGCGTCATTGGCACAACAAACCCGCCTAGAGGAGATTTTCTGTGAGGAACGCCGACATGAAGTTCTCTGTGCATACTAGGGACGTGAGAACATCCGTCGCCAGGAGGAATGTGATGACACCTATCGGGGGTTTTAAAATTTGAGACAGACGGAAGAAAGGAAAGACACTAAACAATTGAAATGAGGAAATCACTCAATTGATTGAGAAGTGTTGTACTAAACCGACATGAATGAATAAAAGTGTTCTTTTTTGTTTAAAAAAATAAAAAATGAAAGATGATGTGTTGATTATTGCCTTGTGGATAAGTGAGCAAAGAATTTATGCCCAATCAGTTGAATAAAAATAGAAATTTTAAGAAGGAACTCGAAGAAGAAGAAGCAGCTAGAAAAGCCTTACTCGCATAGCAGTAGGCCAAGCGAAGGGAGAGATTCAGAAGACGCGCCGAATGACTATCGAAGGGAGTAAGTGAAGGCGAGGGTTTGGAGGAATCTGACCGGGAGGCCGGAAGAAATGATGAGGACCTACTAGAGGAAACAAGGAGCTTGTTCGGATCCTTAACCTTACTTAACTCCACAGACAGAAGCAAGAGAAGCCTGAAGGAAGGAAGAAGAGGAAGCCACATGGAGGGAGGCTCAGGATACCACTGCCGCCAAGAGTATCGAAGTGACAGAGGGGCACGGGAATCAGAGTAGCCCACTAGGCTTGGACAGTTCCGGTAGTTCGGGGACATCAAGTGGTATGGTACCAAACACTTCTGGGGTACCAACGCCGACAGTACCATCCCTGCCTGTAATACAACTGGTGCTACAAACACAGTCGATACCTAGATGAGTAAACATGGCGACTAACAAGGAGAAGCTACCAAAATTCCATGGAGATGGAAAGGAGGATCCAGTACGGCACTACCGTACTTGCGAGACTATATGGTCGGCGAACGGAGTCATGGATCAGGACGAATGGGTAAAACAGTTCCCCGCCACACTCAGAGGGGTAGCCAGAGATTGGTACGCCGATATAGACAAAACAAAGGTGTTCGCTTGGAATGAACTCAAGAAGGAATTCCAGAAGGAGTTTCGACACTTGAGGGATGATAATGAAATCGTTACCGAAATATACGACACCAAACAAGGAAAGGAGATAGTACGGGCCTATGGTTGCTGACTAAAGGAGTTAGTCACAAAATGGATGGCCAACCAATAGATGGCCTCAAGAAAAGATGGTTTGTGGAAGGTCTAAAATCTAACTTGCGGAGGAAAATGAAGATAGTACCTCCCACCTCGTACGTAGATGCATATAACCGGGCAATGGACCTGGAAAGCGAGCAAAAGACTTCCAAGAAAAAGAAAAGTAAGTCATCTTCCTCAGAAGATGACACTTCGGAGGACGATAACAGCAGTGACGACGAATCAAAGCAAAAAGTCATGGCACTACAAAAGGACACGGAGAGAATGTTAAAGGAATTCAAGACAATGAAGGGAAGTACGAGCAAAACGGAAGATGAGTTGTGGTGTACCAAATGTAAAGAAAAGGGCCACACAAAGGGTGCCTGTCCCAAAAAGACATTTTGTGACATCTGCCAGATTATGGGTCATTCCACTAAGGAATGCCCATACAACTTGAAGGTACGGAACCAACAAGTGCTCTTCACCCAAGAGAAGCCATCCACATCGGGGGCAACCGAAACAAATAATAATGTATCTTCGGGCAAGTACCGAGGCAGCAGGCGAGGTAGACGAGGGAATAGAAACAACAATAATACCGGAAGTAGAATACAGTATGACGCAAAAGGATGCCCGATGATCCAGTGTAGGGCGTGCAATCAATGGGGTCATTTTGCGAGAGATTGTGATAAAAGTGATAACCCTCAGAAACTATGTTGTTGGTGTGGCCCTTGTAACCACGAGGATGCAAATTGCCCTCAGTCGAGCGTTAACCTGCTGGACATCGAAGGAAGTAAGCAGACAGAAAAGGATGTACTTGCTCTCACTCGAGGGCAAGCAAAGCAAACCAAGTACCTAGATCCTCGTATCGAAAAATAGAGGGCACGGGAAGCGAGGGAGGAGATAGAAAGAGCAATGAAGGTCCAGAAGGAGACACAAAAGATAGCCAGTCACTCAGACCAAAGGGAGGCAAAACAAAATGTCTTACGACAGATGCTACAACTAGAGGTACCAGTGAAAATCAAGGACCTCCTTTACACCATGCCTCAACTAGGGACAACATTACTGGGTATGCTGGCCCAAACCAACACCACGCGCAAAGGCTTTCCTAGAGGATCCACAATTGATCCAATGCTATTGACCGTCAACAGTGGCAGACACCCAGTAGTGGTAGAGATGGGCATTCTTGGCACCATCTTAACAAACAACATAGTGGACGGTGGATCAGAAGTGAACGTCCTACCGGAGGCAACGTGGAAAAAACTGGGAAAGCCCACCTTGTGGCCACCAACCTTCAACTTATTGGGTGCAGATCAACAGGGTATCAAACCACTTGGGACGCTGATGGGACAACCGGTCACTGTCGGTACACAACTGTTTGTATTGGACTTTGTCGTCATCCCACTAAAGCAGAAAGGCTATGATGCCATACTGGGTAGAGGGTGGTTAGTAACAACCAAAGCGAACCATAATTGGAAAAGGAATATCCTTTCAATGGAGAGCGGAGGAAAGAAGTTCACAATTGATCTCCGTACCCAGTTGGTGAGTGAGGAGATAGCTTACTCCTCCAGATTTGACTTTGAAGAAGAAAATGATTGAAGGGATGAAGGAAGGGATGGAATGGAACCGAATAATGAAGGTGTGCTAAGATTGGGGGAATGCTCAGAGGATGATGCAGATTCACTGAACGGTCTCTTCCATTGGCAAATGGAGGATTATGAGATGTTCACATCGTCATGCAATGTGCTGAGCATTGAGGAGCCCGACAAATTTCCTCAATAGTACGGAGAATATAAGGAGGGGGATGCCGAAGTAGATGAAGCACCAGCATATCAGTTTGATGAGCAAAATCCTATGAAGTATGAAGAACCGTCGGTCAAACCCCTTAATCTCGGCATCGAAGCAGACACTAAGGCTATCCTCGTAGGGGATGATTGGAATTCGGTATTAAAAGTGACTGTGTTTAAAATCTTCATGGAATACAAAGATGTATTCGCATGGACGTACAAGGACCTGAAAGGAATACGACCCGAAATGTGCGTCCACCACATACCGTTGATACTAGGAGCCATACTGGTACACCAGAGACCGTACTGAATGAATAAAAACTACGCCGCCAAGGTCAAGGATGAGATTGAACGAATGTTGGAGGCCCGGATTATTTTCAAAGTTGAAACTAGCGAATGAGTATCCCCCATTGTTATATCTCTGAAGAAGGAAGGAAATCAAATCCGGATTTGTGTAGACTTTCGGTGCCTTAATGCAGTTACCATAAAGGACCCGTTCCCCATTCTATTCACAAACACTATACTCGAGGAGGTGGCGGGGCACGAAATCTATTCATTCATGGATGGATTTTCAGGCTACAATCAAATATCCATTGCAGAAGAAGATAGGCTGAAAACAACGTTTGTGGTGGAACACGGGGTATACGCATACAACAGAATGCTAGTCGGTCTCTGTAACACACCAGCCACGTTCTAGCGAATAATTTTGCACATATTCGATAAGATGTTCGTGGGCAACTTTAAGGCTTTTCTCGACGATTGGTCCATTTATAGAGGGGAGGAGACACATCTAAAGGCTCTGGGGGAGTGCATGGAGAGGTGCCGGGGGGCACGAATGACACTCAATCCGAAGAGTGCCGGTTTATGGTTCCTCAGGGAAGGCTATTGGGGCACATTGTGTGCAAAGTGTGATTGAAGACCGACCCTGATAAAGTCTGAGTGATCGTAGAGATGTAGTCCCCAACGGATGTCACTGGGGTCAAATCATTCCTCGGACACATCGGCTACTACAAAAGATTTATTAAAGGTTTCGCCCAGATATCCTACCCCCTCGACAATCTCACAAGGAAAGGAGAACCCTACGTATGGGGAACTGGCCAGGAAGAGGCTTTCAAAGAACTGAAGTCATGGTTACTGGGGGCGCCAATCTTGGCATATCCTAATTGGGATAAGGAGTTTCATGTGCACGTCGACGCCTTCAATTTCTCCATAGGTGCCACATTGGCTCAAGTCGACGACCATGGGTTGGATCTCCCTGTCTATTTCGCTAGCAGGCTACTTTCGAAGGCGGAGAAAAATTATAGTACTATAGAAAGGGAGGCCCTCGACATGGTATATGCCGTCCAGAAGTTTAGACACTACCTGTTAGTGACCCCATTCACATTTTACATGGATCACCAAGCACTAATGTACTTGGTGAACAAACCAATAATTCAGGGACGGGTGAGCTGGTAGTTGTTGTTGCTCCAGGAATTTACCTTCACCATCATAGTCCGCCCAGATAAGAGCCATGTGATCGCCAATCAGCTATCCTGAATCAAATCCGGGGAACCAGCTGAAGGGGTGAATGATGATTTTCCTGATGCGCATCTATTCCGCATCGCAGTCTTACCAACATGGTACACTAGTATTGGCGAGTACCTCTCCATGTCACATTTCCCAAGGGAGATGTCACCAGGTGAATGGAGAAAACTGGTCCTAAGGAGCCGTACATTCCAACTTATCAATGGACTACTATACAAGATGGGACCGTACCAAGTCCTCAGAAGGTGTGTCATTGAGGAAGAAGTCCCAAGTGTCTTGAGGGAGGCACATGAAGGTCCTGCAGGAGGGCATATGGGGCCCGACACAACGGCACAAAAGGTAATACTTGCAGGAGTGTGGTGGCCGACGTTGCATAACGACGCCAGGGAGCGGGTCGTGAGTTGTGACACATGTCAGCGGATTGGGAAACCACTGAAGAGGGACTTCATGCCTTTGAATCCCTCATGCGCCCAAGAACTATTCGAGAGATGGGGACTTGACTTTGTGGGACCTCTGAAAGCTAGTAGGACACGAAGATGCAGATACATAGTGGTGGCTACAAAATACTTGACAAAATGGGTCGAGGCATGCGCCTTACCTGATAACTCGGCGGTGAGTACGACAGGGTTCATCTATGAACAGATCATTACCAGATACGATATCCCAATCTAGTTAACGAGTGACAGAGGAGGCCACTTCGTGAACCATGTGGTAAAATTCCTCACAACGGAATTTAAGATCTTTCATTCTATCTCCAGCCCATACTATCCCAGAGCAAATGATAGGATGAAGCCACGAACAAGATTTTGGTATCAATGATTTACAAATCCTGTAGTGTGGAGAAGGAAGATTGGGAGAAGTTACCTTCAGTCTTGTGGGCTTACTGAACCACCTACAAGGTGACCATGGGAAAGACGCCATTCCAACTGATGTACGGACAGGAGGCTCTAGTCCCAATGGAGTTCATGGTGCCAAGTCTCCGGATAGCAATTGATAATAAACTTGGAGACATGGAGAGCCTTCGCGAATGCTTCAACGCCTTGAATAAACTGGATGAACGGTGAACAATGGCGCAATGGACAACGGACATAGTGCAACAACGGAGAAAACATTGGCATGATAAGCATATCTGGCGGGCCAGATTTTCATCGGGTCAACTTGTTCTTAAGTATAATGGACGGAACAAGATTAAACTAGGCAAATTTAAGGTGAAGTGGTTGGGTCCTTGTAAGGTCCACGAAGCTGGAGCGAATGGAGTGATTAAGTTGTGGACGCTCGACAGTACAAAGATTCTAGATGCCGTGAATGGGTCCAAATTGAAGCCATATTATGAACGGCGCTAGAGCAACGACCCCGTCCACGCTGGTGAACCCAGACAGTCGAGAGAAAATTTTTTAAAAAAAAGGAACCGTTGGAAGGCACCGAATGGTGACTACCACTGAACGGTGGCAAGTCATCGAACTCACCGAATGGTGACTGCCACTGCACGGTGGCAAGTCATCGAACGGTGACTGTCATCAGACGGTGACAAATCACCACTATAAAGAAGGCCTGTCGCCATAAAAACATTCATTCTGCACGGTAATTCTTCAACAACGATTGTACGATGGGAATTTTTGTATGCAACGAAGACTTGCAGTGACTATACGGTGTCGTATGGTGGTGAAAGGAGGACTAGAACATAGGTGTCGTACAAGGACAAGAAAGTTAGGGGTTTACAAATACAAGTGTTCATACGACAGCCAGCAGAGGGGCAACATTGAATATTTTATTTAAAAGATCTAGAGAAGAAGGAAGGTAAGGGAAGCACGAGAAAATTAAAGAAACGGTTATGGATTCAGCTGGCAAACGAAGATGGAGAAAACAATTACAGAACATGGACAAGAAAGCCAAGGTGCTACCTTCAGGAGTGAAAGTAGCAGGCACCATGGATGCTGGGAGCTTGAAGAAGAAAGCAGTAGACCCGAAGGAGGCAGTGACTGCACAAAACATCACATTTGAGGGCTTGAATGACATGGAATGCAGAAAATGGTGGCAGGAGACGCCTGACGATGACATGGTAAAAGACAGTCTCAGACACACGGGGGTTCATTGGGCCATTCTGATGCCCTTGTTTTGTATAAAAGATTTTGAGCCTTAGCTGCGACAAATGATAGAAACATTTGATACATTTTCACGTGCCAGCACCTTCCGCTACCTCGGACACAATATTACAATTTCATTCCACGCCACTGATTTTAGCAAAGTTTTTGGAATACCAGGAAAGAAGGGGCAAAAGATTGACACCAAATCGAGGAAACTAACGTAGGAGGTCAAAGAAATGTGGATACGGAGGGTTGCAGGAGATGTCATGCCTGATGAAGTAAAAGCCTTGGCGAAAACAACAACAGGGAAGGGATTAAAGAGGTCTGAAATCGCCTAAGGACACTGGCGGTGCATTATTGATGTAATTAAAAGTCGGCTCACCAGTGCTAGCAGAGCCTTCGACATCACCATTACACAGATTCCATTGATGTGTGGTATTTTGAATAGCACAGTATATGACTGGGCAACGTTGCTTTCTCACAGGATGTATGACTTCCTAACCTTACAACACCGTACTTTCTATATGCCGCATCATGCCATCGGGCTATTTTTGGAAGCCACGCGATTGTAGATTCCAAAAGAGAAGCTAGTGCTGAGAGCAAAGAGTATCATATCCCCAGACGAACCCTTGATTTTCGTGTGGAGGTACTTGGATACTGGGGAGGTACTGTCAGGACCGAAGAGGAAACGTCAGTAGGAAATAGAGTCATAAGATATCGACAGTGGCCGAGAGCCAATGTTGTCTGGCGGTAGTAGTTCCTCCTAGACTTGTGGCCACCGCCGTATGGAGTTGGAGGTGGAGCCCGCACCAAGGCTTGTATTGTTCGCTCCACCACAACTTGGGGCTATTCAGTTTACACCGCCCCCGACCACTGCCATACCTGTTGCGGTTCCCATTCGGGTATTCGAGCAACTGAGGGCACCAGTAGTTTTGAGTTCAGTTGTACCAACGGTCAAGCGAGATGGGGATATCCCTACGACAAAAGGAATGGATTTTCCAGATTTACCTATGATGGAAATAACAGTACCTGACCAGCTGGTAGAGGTTGGAGATGGCATGGAGTCGTCTGTTCCGGTAGCAGCGAAGGTTGACCAGTTGGAGCCCCCAAAGGAGAGGGTGGGGCAGATTGCGGACAAACAGTTAGAGGAGGCCGATAATAGTATCACACGACAGGCTACAATGAAGGAGTGGCTTATTATGTTTGACATGGCACTAGTGGAGGAACCCGTGAGGTTCCCCTCTCGTTCAGAAGAGATAGCTCCAACAGAGGCCGTCAATCCCACGAAGGGGAGCCTACTTGAGGCTATGGCGGAGGTACGGGCGAAGGTACGGGCAGAGGTACTGATCATGCTGTCTTCTGAGGAACAGTAGGAGGAGACTGGAGATAGTGAGGATAGGGAGGCAAGGCCCGAGATTGCAACTATTCGTCAGCCACGACAAAGGGATGACATGGAGGCCTTCTGGACATGGGTAGTGACACGAGGTCGGGAGATGGTAGCTAGCGCACAGTGGCAGGCACTCGAGGATGTAGCCGCAGACTTGTAGTGCCTCCTCACCTTTGTGAGAGAGGAGTGTCCTATCCAGTTTGCTTCATGCTTTAGAGGGGATTGGCCTAGTTCTGAGACGCCGGCTATGTTGGATGCTTGGTAGGTGGCAGAACCTTTCCTAGCTAGTCGGGTAGAGACCCTGGTGACCAATTTGGAGAGAGCTTTCCGAAGGCAGTATTATGCATTACGACGGATGGAGCACTCATATGAGATTGAGCATAAGGTGGCGTCGGAAGCTCAACAGGTGTTGCACACTCGCATTGCTAATTTGGAGTAGTCCCTAAATGAGTAGCGTAGGGAATGGACCACTGGGATGGCCGCTTGGGATAGGGAGAGAGTCGCCATGGATGTGTATGTGGAGACTCAACCGAGGGAGAAGGCTAACAGGGAGATACAGATTGCAGCAGAGCAGGCTGCCCTTACTCAACAACTCTCCTTAGTTATGGAGGAACGAGACCATGTGGTTCAGGAGAGGAATTTGGAACAGGCTTCGGCGAACGCCAAACAATAGGAACTTCTGAAGGCAGCGACTATGGTAAAGTCCTCCTTGGAACACGAGCTAAGGGTCAAGAGCCAATTGAAGGCTAGGACAAAGCAAGTGTATGCCCTCCGAGAACAGTTAGCACTATTAGTAGGATCAGCTTCTTCAGGGACGCCTTCTTAACCCCCTCCGAGTTCTTAGTCATTCATTTTGGTCTTGTTATTGTATATAGTTATCATTCTTGTTTTGTTGTTGTTGTTAGAAGACGACTTTCTTTTTTTGGGGGATGATGTTAGCCAGAAAGATTACTTTATGTTATGTCGTGTATTAGTTATGTTGTCCCAACGGTAATTAGTTATTACCGAAGGGTAGTTGGGTTGGGTGGCAACATTTGGTCACACCCCTTTGGGTAGATAAATATGTACCACCTACGGGTGAAGGGAACAATCATTATGTGAATGTACTTGCAAATTATGAATGATTAATGAAAGCATTTAGTGTTCTCTAATATATTTTGTATTTACTACATTTCCTATACTATGTCTATGCACTATTAAGTTTACCCCAGCGGACAGACAATTACAAGACTTATAGGCAGATCCATGAGGATTCTCATGGAAAGGTATGAAAGATGACATCCTTAGGTATGTTGGGAAGTGCCAAGTGTGTCAACAAAATAGAAATGAACACACTTACTCTATCTGTTGCAACCCTTGTCTATTCCTTCTCAAAAGTAGGAAAATATTTCAATGAACTCCATCACAGGGCTTACCAAGGTGCAAGGGGATTGTATCTTAGTGGTTGTGGATAGAGTGACTAAGTTTACTTAATTTATTTTGAGATATTTCAACAGGGTATACAATAGTTCAGGTGTGTAGATTTGTTCTTCAAAGAGGTGTTTAGACTTCACGGGACACCTAAGAGCATCATTAGCGACAAGGAAAACAAGTTTATGAGCTTGGTTTGGTAGGAGTTGTTCAAGTTGTGAAGTACTGAATTGACTCCTTGCACTAGTTATCACCCTCAAACTTATGGGTAGACAGAGACCGTTAATAAATGGGTGGAAGGATACCTACAAAATTATGTTTCAAGGTAGAAGAAAACGTGGGTTAAGTGGTTACATTTGGGGGAGTTCTGTTACAACTCCACTTTTCATATGACTATCAAGATGTCTCCTTTTATGACCTTATATGGTTATGAAGCTCTAGCTTCACTGACTTACCTTTTGGTGATAATAGAGTACCTAGAGCCAAAGATCTTCTTTAGTGGAGTTAGGACTTTATGTGATCTTTGAGCTAAAATATACATGCTCAAAATTAGTAGAAGTTGTATGCTGATCGACATTGTATTGAGTGAACATTTGAGGTAGGAGACATGGTTTATTTGAGATTGCAGCCATATAGGCAATCCGCTCTCAAAATAAGTAGGTCAGAGAAGCTTAAGCCTTGCTTCTATGGACCTTTTGGAGTCACCAAGAGGATTGGAGAGGTGTCTTGGGAGCTTGAGCTACCTGAGAGGAGCAAGATGCATAATGTTTTTCATATATCTCGTCTCAAGAAGGTACTTGGGTGTAATGTGATTCCTTCTACAGAGTTGCCTCCTTTGGATGAGGAAGGCAAGCTGATATTGATTCTTGAGACAGTGATTGATTTCAAAGAGTGTACATTATGAAAGAGGACTATCAGTGAGTATTTAGTGAAGTTGAAGAACTTACTAGTGGAGGATGCTATTTGGGAGAGTAGATTTTACAGCATGTAGAGTTGCGATTGCTTGAGGATAAGCAATATTTGGGAGGGAGAACTATAATGCCCCCTTCTTGCACCTAGTAAAAATGAGCAAAAAAGGTTTTTTTTCGGAAAAATACTGTTTAAAACAAAAATGTACTTCTTTAGAAAAAGTGATGAAAAAGCCAAAAAAACGCTTTCTAAAAAAATAGTGAAAAAATAAAATTACACTTATTTGAAAAAGCATTGTAAAAACAAAAAATCGCTTAACGAGAAGAGATTTCCATAATCCATCATATATAGCGATGCAACTTTTTCTGAAACTTGATTGTGTGCACTATTTTTTGCATCACAATCAAATTCCAGAAAAAACTGCATCGCTATAAAAAATCCTTTTTTTTTGGAAAATAGCAAAAAAGCAAAAAATACAGCAAAAAACAACACTTTTTCCTAAAATAGCTCTTAAAAGCTAAGTTGCCAGTTCAGATGCAAGTTCGAGATTCGGGTTCGAAATTCGCTCAAAACTTTTTTGTGGTGGGTTCAGATTCGTCTGTACAAAAACATGTTTGTATATCTATACATACATGTATATGTATATATATATATATATATATATATGTATATATATGTATATATATGCAGCAGCAAATAAGTTCGTTCGCCACTATGCTAATAGTAAAGCAACATAGCAAAATACACCACCATCTATATTAATGTTTTAGTCTAAATGACATGTTTTTTTGGCCTTTTTAGTGGTCTATTTTAGGTTTGGAGGGTTGGATTGACTAAAATAGACCAAAAAGAAACTTTAAAAAAGTAAAAAAATCCATTTTTTGGCCAAATTCGGCCTGGGTCCTGTCGCAGATTTGCAAATTCGCCATAAAAATGGCAAAATTTGTGTCGGGTTCGTCTGAAATAATTTGGGCAGACTTGTGCAAGAATATGATAATGACTAAACTTTTGCAAGAACTGGACCAGACTATGGGGTTGCAGGGCAAGAATTTGGTAACATAGCTAAAAAGTTATAAAAGAGAGATTGGGGCTCTCATTTGGCATGCTGAAGTTGATATCTAATGTTATGTTGTCGGAATGATTTCAGAGTTCATGTTTTTGATTGATTGAGGATGATAGCTCTCTTTTGGATTGCTGGTTTCAGTGGTTAAAGATCCACCCTACCTGGTTGGTTCTCATAGTTGCAGAGTTTTCAGTGTTCTTGAAGCTTTTAGGAATGTTTTATTTTGGAGTGACAAAGTATTTGTAGTTTTAGATGTGGGTATCTAGTATTTGGTGTGTAGTGTGATTTTCTGTGTTAAAATCAAACTTTCCGAAGGTCTGAAATCTACTCATTGTGACAACTTCATGTGAGGTATTTGTTGGTTAAGTTAGAATATTGATTATTGAGGTTTTTGGCACTTGCATGTGCTCTTTCTTGTCAAATTCAAGTGTGTTTTCTGCATGCTTTATGGTCTCAAGTGTGTTTGCTGCATGCTTTATGGTCTGATTTGAATGATCAGTAATTCTGATTTCAATGTCTCATCTTTGATATTGTGATTGAAGTTAACTCCATATTTGAAGGGTTTCAAGTTTTCTTGTTTTAGGTTTTTTAATTTAGTGGCGATGGTGTCACACCCCCACTTAACTTAGTAGCAGCAATTTATGTTTTGTATTACTATTCACAAAGAGGTGAAGGCTCAGCGGCCCCCCCCCCCCTTTGTTATTAGAAAACACTCTTTCTTCTTTCTATGATTTGTGCTGATTGAGTGGTGATGGTTTCAAATCCCCACTCCATATAGTTTACTGTTGTGAGCATTGCATTTGTTAGTTTATGTATTTGCATGTATCAAAAGCTAACAATCAGCAGTCATTCTACTTTAGTTTCTATATTGTTGCATATATTTCAAAAGAAAAAAAATCACGGGTGGTTATTAGATATGTCCGTATTATACTCGGTTTGTTTATGAATTTTGCTTCATGTTTCTCAAAAGGTGACTGATGCCAATTACATACTAATTATGTTGTCCTTAACTCCAACTGGTAAATTTGACAGGTTTAATCCTTTTTTTTTGGTAAATAGATCTTTGAAACTGTGACTGCTTGTCTTGTCTCAACAATAAAAAAGCTTTGTTTTTAACTGGACAATCAACCTTAATGGATGTGTTCGGTCTAAGAGTATTGTTATCACTTTTTTGCATCTTGTTTATGAGGTTTGCATTTGCAATATAGTAAATAATTTTCTTTACTACTCGTTCTTCTCTTTATTTGGTTACACTTTGTCTGTATTATTGTTTTGTATTCTTTATAGATCAACATGTACTATTTTATTGCTCTTGAAAGAGAAGAAAAGCCATTGAGCAATAAATTTGACATATGGTACAGGAGATGAGGCTGCAAAGGTGAATATTATTGATGGAGATATTACCAAAGAAGAAACATTGCAACCGGCATGCCAAGGTATGGATGCTGTTGTATGTACAGTGGGGGCATCTTCTGGATGGCGAGTTCCTGGCTTAAGTGAATCCACACCCAAGCATGTTGATTTCTTAGGGGTGAAAAAGCTGAGTGAAGCAGCAGCTTCTGCAATGGTCTCTGTTATTGCTCTTCTTTTCTCTGGTTTTGTTTATATTATCTTATGCTGTTTTGTGTCAACAGATGAATCCATTTTACATTAATTGTATTTTGTTTTTCAAACATGCATATAATTTTTTTAATGTTTTTCCCTAAGTTACCGATTCGGGTGCGGATTCGGATGCGGATGCGCGAAATTTTTTTAGGGGATGCGGATGCGTGTATATATATATATTTTTAAAATATATAATATATATATATATTATATATATATATATATATCAGAAATGATTAATATATAAATGATAAATATACTAGATAATAAATATATTTTTATAAAAAATCTAATTTAAATATTTTTTAATATGAAACTCTAATATATTTTATAAAAAAATCGACATTGTAACATATTTATATGAATCGATTCTACTACTGTCAAGGGAGAGATAAGACATAGAAAATAAAAAGGAACAGCAGGAGAATAAAAGACAGGACGCACGAACAGCAAAGTAAAAACAAACAAAATGTCAAGTAATATCAGAGGTCGGATTAAGTCCAAAGAAGGTGCTCGCTGTCTCTAATAGCAACACTAAGAACTAACGGTTGATAAGGAATAGCGTACTCGCTGTCTCTAATAGCAGGTGCTGTCTTTAATAGCAGATTTTTGCGGGTATAAAATATATTACTATCTTTTTCTGCATTTGTTTATATGTCTGAAGGCCCACGGATGCGCTTCTGGGTGGCATCCACAGGGCACCCGGCTCTGCCTCCGCATCCATACGCCTCCGCCTCCACCCCCAGGCCTGGGAGCTACGCATCGGTATCTTAGGTTTTTCCGAATCCTTTACATATCTGCTAATAAGAAAGGCGAACAGAGGTGAAATAGAGGTGTTGGAAGGTTCGAGCAATCAAATTAAATATCACCGGTAATGAAAGAGTATAAAACTGATGTCGAGATTTTCATATTTGTCTTTTACAGCATGTTCTAAAAACTGTATATAAAGAGTAGCTGATTCCACCTAGATGAATTGTTCAACCAATTGTAAACAATATTTTATGGCTATAATTAAGCTATCTGGAAGCTGGTTGTAGAAGTGACAGAGCTACATTTTGTCTTAATTACAGTAACATGATCCAAAAATTTCTCGAATGATGCAAATAGATTGTATTCAAAATTTCAGAAAGTGCTTGTTCATGTTTTCTTTCCTTCAGGATTATCCACTGAAGATGTTAGTGCACTGCATGCACAGTTAAGTTTTGATTTAGCTCATGTGGATGGAGAAGTTTCTAAGTAATTTTCACTTGCAATTTTTTTAGGGTTTTGAAGATAAAATAAGAAAAAGGTTGGGTCTCTTTTAATTGCAATCAAGTATTGGCTTTAAGCTTTTCTCTGATGATGGGTCCAGTGCTGAGACCTGAAATATCAGAACACTTTTCGAAAGAAATATTTTATTGATCATGAATCTATGATAAGAAGGCAAGAATCAGAACCAAAGGGAGTGGGATTCTGACAAAAGCAGTAACTAATCCCCAGCTGAAGGTTGTTGAATGAAAACAGAAAAAGCATGAGCAGACACTCTTTACTAACCATTATGTTCATTTCTCAAAATTCTTGAATTTAAATACTTATGCATACTGAAGAAGGCTGCAAATGAGTGCCTTAATTGGAACTTTTCTCCACAAGATGGTTCAACTTTCATGGAATGTGCTGCCAATGAATCTGATAAAAACTTTCCAGAATCTTAGAAACTTGGCTCAGCAACAGCTGGAGCTGAATAGACGTGATCTCCTTGTTGCTAGAAAGTAACTGTTATTAGGTTGGAGTCTCCATACAGAAATAGATTTTAGATTTTCTTTTACCACAAGGGTGAAGCCAAATTTGCAACCCATTAACTCAGCAATATTGTCGGTGCTCTAAAATTTTCAAGAATTTTAGAGTATGGTCCTGACCATAAAATTCCTCCATCAGCAGCAACACCATGGTTTGTTTGCAAAGCCCCATCAAAAAATAGAGCCGAATAACTAAAGAAAGTTGAGGCATAGAGCTGCTGGCAAGAGATGCTAATAAAATCTTGAAAACTCCATTTTTTAAAATATGCTGTTTAGTCCTAGAATGAGCATTCTGATATTGTTTAGATTTGAAGTGAGATTTGGGGCATTGTGAATTCTCTGTGTCAAAACATTCCTGAGTTTGATTTATTCTGAAATATTTTTGCAATTTGTGTCAATTCATATATGCCGCATATAGAATAAAGGAACTGAAGATAACAAGAATTTCCTATGCAGCTTGACTTTAGAAAAGCTGCAGTAGCCTTTTTTCCATGGCTGAGTTTGTGTTTCTAGATTCAACCTATTGCTGAAGCAGGCTCCAAAACTTACAGCAAGACAGATACAGACTGGAGAAGCTTCCTCACATCTAAAAATTAAAAATATAGATGGGCTTGAGTTTCATATCCTTTGAAGCATCTAGAGCAAATATTAGGGCCCAGAATACCTCACTTAGAAAGATATTGACTACTAAGAATCTTGTTTGGCTAAACTAACCTGTGGAAAACTTTTATTTTCAGGGTAATGTTTTGATCTCAAATAGATTCAGATTTCTGTCAAGAGGTTTGCCTACCTGGATGCAAGCTTCAGCCCTGACAGAGTAGCTGCTCAAGTAGTTAATTTGCCTTGGATTAATTTTGTCCTCACTGTCTGAATCTGTGGCAGTAATGCCAACTGTTTCTTAACCTGACACCACTCCCTTTGTTGTTTCTCATCCAGACCATAAAGCTGAATCCATTTTACCGTTATGCAAGATGAGGTGGGCATTTTTTCTGATCCCAAGCCGAATCTGATTGTAAGAACTTAGAAGATCCCTAGAGATGGAAGAAATCAAGGGTTTGTTCCCAAGAATAGGCTCATTCCAACAGCTAATGCTATACCTTTACCCTGATACCAAGAGGGATGTTCTCTTCAATTATCAACATATATTTTACTAGCACCAGATTTCAGAGATGCTAGGCTTTCACGGAATACTATATAGAAGTGACATGCCATGATTGCTTTCACCATACTTATGATCAAGGTCCAAGAAGCTATTTCTGAAGGGTTGTAGGAGGGTTCGCTAAATTCTAAAGAAGTTTTCCCTAAAGATTTTTCTCATAAAAGAAGCAGATCAGTTACCGAAGGCCCCATGGCTTTTTTCTTTTGTCACTTGATTCCAGCTGTCAAGATGGGGTTTTTTCTTGTGACATTGCCTTCCTCCTTGTCATAGAAAGTTCCTGATTTGTTTGTCAATTTCTTGAAGAATTGAAGCTGGAGCATGATAAATCATAAGCTAGTAAATAGGTAGACTAGAGATGATAGATTTAATTAAGACGAATCTGCCAGCTAGACTATGCCACCCATTGCTGCAGCTTAATACTCTCTTTTCAAGTTTTTTCCATCCAACAGTCATAATTCTTTATCTTAAAGCTCATGCGTACACCTAAATATTTAAATGGGCCACTCCTTCCATGGGTGAACTGAAGAATTTGAGAAAACCTTTTATTTTCAGCAAAGTGTTGTTGGTGTAAAACCTGCATGTATTCGCTTTAATAGTAGCTGCAGAGGCATTAAAAAAGGAGTCTAAGCAACACTTCACTTGGTCCTTCTAAGTTTCTAACATTCAGCATAGAGGCTTCCCACATTATTATAGTGTCATCAACAAATTGGGCATGGGTAATCATTTTGATCCCAGGAGAAATCTTAATTTTGGATATCTTATCATATCTCCTTTAGAGGGATCTACTTAGAGTTTCAGCTAAAATAATACAAAGATAAGAAAAGTGTTGTCGGGATATTTGGATGTACGGGTTATTATATTAATAAAGTATTATGTTAGCCTCGGTCGTTAGTGACCGAGAGGTTAGACAGTTTCATCACGACGTTTCAGTCGTGGCCCTTCGGGTAGTTTATATACCCTCTTGGAGGATGGACACGGGAGATATTATGGTATGATCATTATGATGTAAATGTACTTGCCAGTCTGGAATGATTAATGAAAGTATTTATTATTCTAGACTGGCAAGTACATTTACCTCTAGAAGCTTTCAAAAATATGGGTAGGAGAGCCAATTGAGAATAGGAACAATCAAGTGTCCTAGATGCAACCAAAAATCCATTGTGGCAAGGACAGAAGAAATCGAAAAGCATTAAGAACTTGAACCGGAACATCCAGATCCACTCAGTCAAAAACCTCTTGAGAACTCTAATAGAAATCATGCTTCAATCTTTGATCAGGACAAGATATACCTTCTAAATCTGAATGCGAGGAAGAAAGTATTGAAGAATCCTCTCTTGATGCAAAACTGGTAGATCAACCTCTGCAAAAAGGACCCATTGAAGTCCCACCTAAGTTAAAGTTGGCAAAGAAAGTATTGAAGTAAGAGGTCATAGTTGTAGTCTATTATATCGAGATTTTATTCAAAACCAGGCAGGAAATAATACTTAAAGAGGCAATGAAAATGTTGTAGCTAAGACTCAAGCTACATTGAAAGATTTCTCTAAAGGAAAGAAGTCCATTAAAAAATGATCTTTCATTGAGTTGTAGAGGCCTGAGTGAGGCCCTCAAGAAACTTTGTCATTGTTCTAAGTTGCCGGTTTGGATTCCGGTACGGATGTGGGTTTGAAATTTGTCCAATTTTCTTTTGGGTTGGGTTCGGATTCGTTTTGGGTTCGTCTGTACAAGAATATATATGTACATATATGTATATGCATATATAATTATATACACATAATATAATAATATATATTTAATATGTATAAATATAGATATCTAATTTTAATTATTATATATCTAATTTTATTTTGATATATATAAATATAATATACATATACTTCAATTATATATTAAAGTATAATTAGATATTATGTTATAATATCTATATATTATCTAATTTTAAATTGATATGTATAAATATAATATAGATATACTTAATTATATATTACCTATTAATTATTTAATTCAAATTTATTATATCTGTATTTATTTCCAATCATTTTTTTATTATTTAATTATTTCAATTTTAAAAGAAAGACTTAAATCAAAGAAATTATACTTTTTCATAAGGACACGATTTATGAGATTATGCTGTGTGCTTCAAAGGTTTTCCCTTGAAGATTCCCAAATGCTGTGTTAGGAGTAACACATGTTAGCAGTTATTTGCAGTGAGCAAATATTCATCTTGGCTGTTAATCAATCTGACTTAACTCAAAGTAACATATTTCTTTGGACAATGTCCCCTTGCATTGCCATTCAAACATGTGAAGCCAACGTCGACAATGTTCTACACTCTTTTGTGGACCACGTCACACCATCACTTTGAGATGTCGCGGAACCAGTTTATGGACATGGACATAAAACTGGTAATCTAGGATTGAAAAGTCATCAAAATTCCATCCAAATTCTGCGCGAGCTCGCGCGGCAAGTTGAAAAGTCGTCGAAATTCCATCGAAATTCCTCCAGGGTCCCGTGCGGTGAACTTGCAGCAAATTGGCCAGTCTGACGGCGAATTTCCAGCAAATGTGAACTGAATTCGAATTCCAACCGAACTGACTTCAAATTTGGGGTTTATTGAGTGAATTTGGTAACATAGTAATTGTTCAATAGGAATTTGAGAGAAAACATTAGATCAAAAAGGCACCTAACTCCCTAGTGGCCAAAGGGCAATGTTAGCTTTCTATTCTTTTTTACAATGAAGAAAGGAAGCCTAGCAATCTGGTCACTCGGTTCTCTTCCCATCTTAGAAAAGAGGTGGCTCCTTTTTTGTTGACTCCTTTTGACCACTCTCTCCTACCTTCAACCTCCCCCCCCCTTTTTAGAGATTTGAGTCCTGCAACTTATCTCATTTTCTCCTTATGCTTTCTCTTCATCCTGATGATGGATCACGGAGTGTGATCTGAAAAGTTGATGAAAAAATACTCACACAATCAAATCCAGAAGAAGCAATCAAGTATTTATCATGGATTGTTGAAATCTACTCACTATTATCATAGGTCATATCAAGCTTAATCTCCATTTGTTTTTTATTCCTTGCCACTAGCATTTAGATCCTTATGGACTAGCACAATTTTGTCATGATATGAGCCAGCCTAAGTCCTTTTTGAATTTGGTGGCTATGATTCTAGTCATCTATTTATAAGAAGAGTTGCACAATGAAATAGGTTGAACCAGTTGAAAGGACAGGACAAAAGAAATCCAAAAGCATTAAGAATCTGAACCATAACATCCATCATCAATTAATAAGAAGAGTTGAACAATGAAATAGGTTGAACCAGTTGAAAAGACAGGACAGAAATAATCCAAAAGCATTAAAATCCTAAACCATAACATCCAGATCCACTCTGTCAAAAGCATAGGTCATATCAAGTTTAATCACCATCTTTCTTTTTGATTCTTTGCCACTGGCATTTAGATCCTTATGGACTAGCACAATTTTGTCATGATATGAGCCAGCATTAGCGCTTTTTGATTTTGATGGCTATGATTCTAGTCATCAATTTATAAGAAGAATTGCACAATGAAATAGGTTGAGCCAGTTGAAGGTTATAAAATTCTTCTCCCTAGGGATCAAAACTAGAAAAGTAGAGTTGTAAAACCAATAAACTTACCTTTTTTATGTGGATACTCAATGATAAGCTGGAGATCAGCAATGACTAAGACAAAGAATTGATGGTAGAAGGTGTTAGCGAAACTGTTTGGGCTAGGAGCTTTATCCTTTGCTGAGCTGAAATCAACACTCCAAAGTTCTTCAAGTGTGATCATTTGGCAAAGAGAATTTTTGATTTCCTCAGTTATGACATGGGAATATTTTGAAGTCAACCTAGTGGAGAATGATATTCACTAGATTTTTGTTAAAGAGATTCATGGTGGCTAAATGCAGCTTCTTTGATATCTGCAAATCTGGAGACTGTTGCCTTTTTCAATCAGTATTTCACATTTCATATTTCTTTGATATCTCCGATGAGCCTTAAGTTAAATGAACCCGGTGTCGGAGTCTCCTTCATGGAGCCAAGTTTTATGGGATTGGAGTCTCCAGAAGCACTCTTCTTGCATTATTAGCTTTCATTACAGCGAATTTGATCTTCCATCTGTCTTGAGCATTGCAGGAGGGGTATCGAGCTGTCCAGCTTCATTCAATTTCAGCAGAAAGGGATTTCAACTTCACCCAATCTGAGTTATACTTAAAGGGAATAGGGCCCTAAGTTTTTAAATTTTCTCTGCAGATACTATTCATAAGCATAGGCTTGTGATTGGAGAATGTGCTCTTGATAATTTTGCTGGCCATTGGAGGAAAGCATGAAATGGTTTCCCGGTCTTCTATTTTTCCAAGTCTAAAGACCTCAAGAGAGGTGAATGTCTTTAAAATCAGCAAGAAAAATAATATCTTCAACATACTCCTTTCAGGGTCTCTAATACAGGAGCCACCTCTTTTCTAAGATGGGAAGAGAACTGAGTGACCAGATTGCTAGGCTTTTTTTCTTCATTGTAAAAAAGAATAGAAAGCTAACATTGCCCTTTGGCCACTAGGGAGTTAGGTGCCTTTTTGATCTAATGTTATCTCACGAATTCCTATTGAACAATGACAAAGGTTCTTGAGGGCCTCACCCAGGCCTCTACAACTCGCTGAAAGATCATTTTTTAATGGACTTCTTTCCTTTAGAGAAATCTTTTAGTGTAGCTTGAGTCTTAGCTACAACATTTTCATTGCCTCTTTAAGTCTTATTTCCTGCCTGGTTTTGAATAAAATCTTGATATAATAGGCTATAACTATGACTTCTTACTTCGATTAGACTTTCTTTGCCAACTTTAGCTTAGGTGGAACTTCAATGGGTCCTTCTTGCAGAGGCTGATCAACCAGTTTTGCATCAAGAGAGGATTCTTCAATACTTTCTTCCTCACATTCAGATACAGAAGGTATATCTTGTCCTCATCAAAGATTGGAGCATGATTTCTAGAGCTCTCAAGAGGTTTAAAGTTAGTAGTCTAGGGCTTTCGACTCCTATACCTTCTATTCCTTTTCTTGGTCTGCACATGCTAAATCCTCCATTGCTAACTTGATCTTTCATATTTCAAGTTTCCTAGTTGAGTAGTGTTGATGTGAGTTTTGTTCCACTATAATATGAAGAATCAAACACTCAAATGTTTCGAAGTGAAACACTAAATTCTCAATCCTCTCTTGAATAAGGCCACTTCTCATGCTAAGCTTACAAAGTGAGATCATGAAATGACTTCAAGGTTCCCTTCAATTGTGGATACTTGCTCAGTGAAATAATGTGATTTGCTGGAATCACTAAGGGGACTTACGCTCTTCATTCAATGGATATCAACTGCTTCTATAGATTTGGCTTCACGATGTGCAATGAAAATATAGTTTTTGATTTTTCCAACTCTTGAACTTTCAACTTAAACTTAAAGTTAACTTCTACCTCTATTTCTAACTAGGAATGCAAGGAAGTGTGGAAGAACTTGGACTCTACTAGATGCAATCTTGTTAGCGACTCCACCCACCTAGTGCAAGCTTCTAAGGTATACTCAAATGGTTTTTAAATTTATATCTCCTCTACAATCCCATGAATGAATGCAAACTAAAGATTGAATATCAATTGAAGTTAAGTACAATCACTAGCTCACCACACAAGGCACACTTACAATCAACAAGAGGCTAGTGGCCTAGTTTTGTTCGAGTCAACCAAGTAAACATCCACAATTTCTTTCATCCAACTAAACTACTTCAACATGAAATGAAATCTACTCCAAGTGAGGGATTGAGGAAACCATGCAACACTTTAAAGAAACATTAAGTGATCCACCATGAAGACCAACAATTAATCATCAATTACTTTGATGGCATTATGGCAACAATTTCAACAAGTCTCTCCCTTAGCTAGCCTACCTCTACTTCTAGCTCTCTAATCTAATCTTCTAAGCTTAGTAGTTACAAATGAGAAGGCCTTGGTCTTTTATAGGTGTTCAATTACAATGAAGGGCCAAGATCGATTGAAGGTCAAGGGCCAAGATGAATCCCTAAAAACCCTAATTAGGGTTGCCACACTATCATCCAATCACATGAAGGCACTAACCTGTGGGCCAATAAGAAAATTACTTTTGAGGGCCAATGAGAAAATTGTACACTTGGCATAATATGATTGAATGTGCTTGTAACTTGAATATTTTGATTGGTAGAAGACAACTAGGTGCCACCTCAACATCTATCTTGTCAACTTGATCAATCTTTTGATGATGGGAAAATATCTTTTGATACTCAACATTGCCAAGCCAACTATTGTGATGGCATATTCCCAAATTGCTTCATCTTCTCAACTTTTCTCCATTTTCGTTCTTGGAAAATTTCTCATTGCCATGACTTGAATCACTTGCATCTTTATGAACTTGATCTTTATCTTGCCTTTATCTTGCACTATGATAATTTGACTTGAATTTCCTTCTCACTTGAAGCATTCGAGCATGAGTTTGAAGTTCTTGAGCTTGATCTCGTCACAATCTCTTTGTCCTTCTAGCTTCCTCCAACGATCACCTTGCAAAACCAAGAAAGAAATTGCATTAAGTTTATGAAATGACAAGCAAACATGAAGTCTGAAAGTTTTCACAAAATAAAATTGCATCTTCGTCAAAACAAGGAAACAATTTTGAGCATGGAATTTGTTAGTTCAAGATTAGACTTCTTTCAATTGATTTTCTTCAAGTTTGGATTAATAAAACTTGGAATGAATTGTCTCTCAAAATCTGGAAAATAAACAATTTTCAGCGAATGTCTTGCCCAGATTTCACGTTTCTTAACACCCCCACACTCTGATATTGAAAGAGATCTCCTCAAATTTTCCCAGTATTACTGCCTTCCAAAAGATTTTGATCCTTCCTTATGTTGATCTGCCAATCCCCATGCCACTCCACTAACTTAGAAACAAGTCACGGTCCTAGCAGAGATTAAAATCGTTTTCTTACAGCTGACTTTCGCTGCTAATAAAGGGGGAAATTCACTGTCTATAAGCAGAGATAAGATCGCTTTTAAATTGGTGTGAAAATGATTTTGTTTTTCCCTCTATATATAGGCGATGCATTTGAAGAGGCACCACCTTCCACATAGGCCGACTTAGCTATTCTCATCCAATGAAATCATTTTATTTAATTTTTTTTTTAGCCTTTTAGGCCGACCCTATCAAAGAAGGATAATGGCTTTTTTTCAAAGATGTTTAATCTCCTTCATGAAAGTTGCTGCTCATTTGGACTTGATTGAGTCTCCAAATAGGGCGGAATTCCACTATGTTTGAGGATTTTGTCCTGAGGGGATGGCAGATTCCGCCATCCCTCAATGAATCTCTTTTGATCTCCATCAAATTACACTTTCACTCCTATGTTATTACTCATGTAGAGCGGAAATTGGCAATGGTTGAGGATTTTATTCTCATTCTTCACTCATGTCCAACTCACAAATCTGCCTTGTTCAACTCTTCATCATCTCCATCATTTTCTTCCATTTTCACTCGAACTTGAAGACCAAACATTAGTTCCCAATTGTTAGTAGTCTAAGGCAGATTTCAATGGGGCATGAGGATTTTGTCTTCATAGTTGGCGGAAATCAGGGGAAATAGAGGATTTTTATCCTCTAGGGTGGCGGAATTCCACCACTTCCAAGGATTTTCTTTGTTTCATGTTCACTCCCCAACTTGATTTTGGCTTGTGCCTTCTTCATTTCTTCATTCAACTTCAAACTTCCATCACTTTGTCATTGGCGGATCTGTCATGCCTTTAGGCCAAATTTGATCTTTAATCACATCATTGAATTGCCCCCCTTACTTAAGGGTGGAAATCTTGCTATCTAGAGGATTTTCTTGACCACCTCTCCTTCACTTCTCAAGTTCATTGTTCTTCCCTTTCAATGCATTCTTGGGTGTTTGCCATTGTTTTGGTTTAGACTCTCATTCTAAATTGACTTAATCATGGTTATTAGATTGAGGGCGGAAATTTCAGCTCCGAGGACTAGGAAGCCTTGGTAGGGAGTGGATTCCGTCCCTACCCAAGGATTTCATCATTTTCACTTCAATGACTTTCGCCGAATTCCTCCTTTAGTTACCTCCAAACTGCATAACTTTGCCCTCTAATCATCTAATTTGCCTCATGCTATCAAAAGATGTCACATTGCCTATGCTTTGATGGGGTGGAAATTTCACACGTTGGAGGATTCTTGCTTGGGGTGGAAATCATGATCATTCGGGGATTTTCAATCCTTACCCTTTCAATTTCTCACACCTCCGATTTACTTCATTTCTGAATTGAATGTAGTTGAGACTCGACTTAGAAGACTAAGTTATTGCTTGATCATTACCATGGTGAGGCAAAATTCTTAGTTTGGAGAGGATTTTATCCTTGGGGATGACAGAATTCCGTCATCCCTGAGGAATTCTTTACTCCACTTTCCTCTAGCTTGGTTCATCTTCAGGTTAATTGATTACTTTCTTTCCCTTTTGCACATGATTTTGGCCATCTAAGACAATTTCGGCCTTACCTATCTAGGGGTGGGATTTGAGGTGATGAGAGGATTTTATCCTCGGGTGTGATGACCCTCGGATAATCATGTCATTTGTCAAATAAAGAACAACATTATCCTTGCCAATGCAGTTGTACATGAGATTAATATTAAATAAAAAATAATCAAATAATATAAAAACCTGATGCATATTAACATATATGAATATACATGTTAAATATTAAATAATAAATTAACACATCAAATATATATGTTAATATATTATAAATATATATACATATTTAAATATATTAATATATTAATTTATTTATATATATTAATATGTTAAATATTAAATAAAAAACTAACACATCAAATATATATGTTAATATATGAAAAATATATATATACATATTTATATTAATTTATATATATATTAATATGTTATCAAAATAATATATATATATATATATTAATTAATAAATATATATATTATATTAATGAATACATATAAAATATATAAACAAAAGTTAATTTTTTAAAAATTAAGACACGAAAGCAGAAATTATATTAAGTCCCGTGAAGGGGACTGCGACTATGGTCGCAACAACCAAAGGCTGCGACCCATACTCGCACCCCCCTCACAAGGGGAGACTACCCATCGCCACCATGGAGGGGGCGTGACTTCCCTCCCATGGTGGCTAGTATTTATACACCCTCATTTGAATGAGAGGGGACATGGAAGAAAAAACAGTGAGGATTAAAACATAAAATAGCGACAGGGAAACTACGAACTGAATTCGCAGGTATCATTTAATATATCATGTGGATATATATATATCAAAATCCAATTAGAGCATATTCACAGATATATATACATCTGTATGATATATACTCGTATGTATAAAAATATATTCTGTAAATTAGAATTACATGTGACTTTAAATTTTTTTATGATAAATAGATGATAAATAACTCTGAGGTGTATATTCTGATTCATATGATTTGTTTCAGCATTCTGGAATAAAATTCTTTACACATTTGTATGTGTATCCATTGACTAATTATGATGATATTGAGATCAAATGAATTTTATATTCATTGATCCTATATCTGGAGGGGACTATTGGAGATTACTATAGTTTCCTTAGTCTGGAGATTGTTATAATCTCATGTAGACAGTATATATACTGGTATCAGCCATATGCATATGCGTAGGCTTGGATAATGTTTATCGTTTCCAAGAGAACCATAGGAGAAGTGTAATGTCCCCATTTTGGACCTTACTTGATTTGTCTTAAAATTCATAATTAGTATTTGGATTTCCCTTGGGAATGGTAATTTGTAATGTTTTATACTAGGAGGATGCCAATCCCCAATAATTATAATACATCGTTAAATAATTTTAGACTTATAATCACAAGAATTCATAATTCTCTATATAATGTATTTAGTTCATACTATATATTAGTTAGTTATTTATCAATATATTTGAGTTAAGTTATTTCAAATGCAAGTTTACTTCATAACAATATTACTATATTTCATAATTTATTATTTCAATTTTCATAACTTATTATTCTAAAGTTTATTTCATATTAATGTTAATATCTAATTCATACAATGCTAATAAATAAATTAACTCAAACAAAGATATACTTACCTTCTTTATGCCTTTATTTTTAGCTTATTCAATATTTATTTCCTTTTAATATTCTCCTACATTTCCTCCTTGATCTTCTCCTATATTTCCTCCTTGAATTTCTCCTACATTTCTTTTCTTGTTTTCTGTTGGAATTTGAATAATCACCTCTTCTTCTTATTCTTCTCCTTTTTATTTATTTCCTCTATGTATCTCCTTTCCGAGAGGAATGGATTTGATATCCATTATATACATTTGCATGTTGAAGGGTTGCCACCTTTAGATTTAGAGATATGCCTCTATATTTTTATTTATTTATAATAATAATAATAATTTATTTAAATTACCATTTACAATGATTATTAATATCATTGTTTATATTATAATTATATTTTATTATTATTTATTTATTTTACTATTTTATAATTTATAATTATACTTATTATTTATTTAATTTTTTATATTATATTATATTATTTATTTATCTATTAATATTATTATTTATTAGACTAAATATATTTATATTAATTCTATCGATTTAATTATTATTATAATAGTCTAGGTTTCATTATAGCATGAATTTAATAATAAATTATATTTATTATTATTTATTTATTTGTTCATTATCTATTTCTTTATTTAATATCTTCATATTACTATTTAATTTAAACTTATCCAATTGTAGATATTAATCATATTATATTTAATTATTATTTATTATTAATCACTTATATAATTATTATTACTGGGTATTTAATTTTTGTCATAGCTTAATATTATGATTTATTTATTAAATTCATTTTGGGAGAGGGGACATTACAGTCCACCCTTCCCATAATTGCTTGTCCTCAAGCAATTGAATATTTTCTTCTTATGATTTGACTGGTGGGCCTTTATTTAGTCCTGAAACAACAATTTCAATTTGAGATTAGATGGTCATATATTTTGTAAATATGTATATATCAAATCTAAAGATAACAAAATTCAATTTAAATTACTAAGAATATTTCAAAGAGAACTTATCTGGATGTATTGTAGTACTTTCTCCCCTCTTGTTGCGTGATGAGTCTTGATGAGTAATCCTAATCCTTAGGGAGGGTTCGTAATCAAGTTACAAGCTCTTTGGGAGGACCTCCTGGGGCTCTAGTTGCCACATAGCTATTCTAGAACGGTCCTCAAGCTATGTCACCATCTCATTACGACTATTTCCTCCTAAGGCCTTATGGATATCCAAAATTTGGTGTATCCATCCTTCCTAGAAGATAGATCTATCTCTCCTAGGCCTTCAGAGATATAATCTCTACCTTGTAGTGGGGTGCCCTAGCAGTTCTCCCATAATCGCAATGTAGTAGGGTGCCCTACTAGCAGTTCTCCCTTAACTACTATTGCAATAGGGTGCCCTTGGTGGTTCTCCCTCTGCAATAAGGTGCCCTTAGCGGTTCTCCCTCAATCACAACGTAGTAGGGTGCCTTTACAGCGGTTCTCCCTTAACTGTCGTTGTAATGGGGTGCCCTTCACGATTCTCCCTTAATTGCAGCCTTGGTTTCTTTTGCAATAGGGTGCCCTAGCGGTTCTCCCTTAATCACAGAGCAGTAGGGTGCCCTTGTAGCGGTTCTCCCTTATGTGCTACTGCAATAGGGTGCCCTAGCAATTCTCCCTTAATTGCAGCCTTGGTTTCTTCTACAATAGGGTGCCCTAGCAGTTCTCCCTTAATCATAGAGCAGTAGGGTGCCCTTGAAGTGGTTCTCCCTTAACATGCTACTACAATAGGGTGCCCTAGCAATTCTCCCTTAATTGCAGCCTTGGGAAGGTGCTAACAATAGGGTGCCCTTAGCTGTTCTCCTTGAATTATAGTACAATGGAATGCCCTTATATGGTTCTTCCTTACTGCTACTATAATAGGGTGCCCTTCGCGATTCTCCCTTGATTGCCACTCTTTCCCCTAATCCATTATGGGTTTTCTTGTTTGAGCCTTTGTCCTTTAATATGGTTTTATTTTACATTGTATTGTCTTAGTCAGATTTCCTTGCCCTTGTTTTACTTAACAATATTCAACTTAAACTTTTGTGATAGTCTCTGTACGAATAATGATAGCAGCTGCTCAATGTGTATTGCATAATAAATAGCTTGTGAAATATTTGAGTATCATGATAGCAGTTGCTTAACATGCATTGCTATCATCATTCATTCATAGGAAGATTGTCACAAAATTGAAAGGTGAACTATGCACATAGACTGCAACATATTTACCTTGCTTCTCTCATCTTCTCTCTCAATGACATTAATCTTTTCTCCTGGTAGAATTCTTTTCCCTATCTAATCAGCCTAGGCATTGTGCACAACAGACATGGTTATGCATGTTTTGTTAGTAGTTTGATCATGATAACTTGTTTGAAGGATGTAATTGCATTATGTCCTCTTAGAATATATTTGTATTACTGTGTTTCCTCTTCCCACTCTCCTGAAATAATATAATCTTGAAATTATATAAAGACAACACTCCCACTTTGTTCTTTCCATCAACAATGATTGAAAGTAAAGGCACAATCCCAACAAGATTACAAGAAGTGCTCTATGGGAAGACGTTGTGATAGTTTGGGTTGCTTAGATTGGATCCTATATCCTTCAAGCAGAGAACTTGGAATCCTGTGAAACCCGACCTAGAGGCAACTCTTGGGATCTAATCCCCCTATTAACTTAGTAGAAATAATAGGTTGAATATTATTTAATCTTTTACTAATGATGGTTTTTGCAGGGAACTTATATAAGGCAAACAAGCAGGGACATTACATCTAGGGTGGCGGAATTTTGCCACTTCCAAGGATTCCCTCTTGTATCATTACTATCCATACTTAATCATTTTTGTCAGCTCAGGGGCGGGGGGATTTATATAAATATAGCATTTAAGTATAATAATCTTTCTTATTGTAGACACCCAAAAATGGCTCGAGCCTGCTAGTCTTGGTGTTATCCTTTTCTGCATTACAATTGAAACGTTGTTTTGCATTCTAACTGTTTTCCCTGTGTTACGCATATGGTCTTTACTGTATGTCAGCACTTTGTCCTTTCCTATCAATTAAACATTGAAAAGTGTTTTAATGATTACTAACATTTCTTGCATTTCACATCATAATCTCGATCTCTTTGGCCAAACCAATCGAATCTGAATATTGATCCTAAATGTTCCTAAACATTCCTAAATTGATCCTAATCATTCCTAAATGTTCCTAAATTGATCCTAATTGATCCTAAACCATGTCAAACCTTCCTAAATCAGTTCAAATCAAACCAAATTAGTCCTAATGAGTCCAAAACCTTTTCAAACACAACCGATCATTATCAAATCAATTCTAGGGCATGTCCAAGTTCATTGATGTCCGATCTAATCAATGTCCAATCAATGCAATCTTGTTGAATCCTTGTCAAACCTATTCTCATCAATCCAAATCAAATCAATTCAACCCTAAATCAATCAAAGACATTGTCCAAATTCATCGATGCCTAATCAAATCTCAATCCAATCCCGCGTGCATTGTCCAAGTTCATTGATGCCTCGTTATCCTAATCTAAGTCAATTCAATTAGCATTGTCCAAGATCATCAATGCTGTTTCATCATTAGTCCAACCTAATGGCATTGTCAAAGTTCATCAATGCTATCATATCCTGTCGTCACCAATCGCGCACATTGTCAAAGTTCATCGATGTTGTGTTGATCCCTAACCAATGTCAAATTATCAAGATCGGTTTAAACCCTAATCGAATCATTCAAGACCAATTCCCTTTCGATGTTGCATCATCAATCTAGCCAATCACTTTACTAATTCGTCCTCTTGGGATAGACAACCCATAGTTTATCGCTTTCTATTAATCTATTTTATGGATTAATTATCCCTATCCTAAGTCTCCCACAATTAATTAATCTTGAATTAATTAATTGTTCCCTTTTTTGAATTATGGGATTTTATAATTCCTAAATTCCTAATTAGCTTTTTAAGGGAATATTGATTTTCAAATATTCAAAAATGAACTCTTACACATCCCTTAAATTTGGCTTCATGACATCCTACTAATTAGCCTTCACATTTCTTCCACTTTCCCATTCTCCCTTTCCACTAATTTGGCCTCCTAATTGCCTACTAATTAGCCTATCCTTTCCTCTTCCATGTTTTCCCCTAATTGTGCATTAATTTGTGCATTCCCTTTTGTGCTTCCAATTTGTCATAATTATGACAAATTTCCGTGTTGCACACTAACTTGCCCTCTTTTGCATTTTGGCTCTCAACTCTATAAATTGAGCCTTTTTGCACTAACATGGTTAACCAGTTTTTGTAATCATCTTTGCATCTATTTTGAATCCTCCTAGTACTCTCATTTGGCTTCCAATATTGTGCATTTCAAGATCATTTCAAGAGCTACATCCATCCATAATTTGGAGAAGAAAAGAGAACATGGGAACCAAAACTTGAAGGGAGTTTTAGATAGTGTTTTGATTCTCTTATTTCAAGTTGTTTTCATGATGAGATTGAATTAGGTTTTGCATATCTTTGAAAGTTTTGTGGTTGCTTTTGATATGCTCTCTAACCTTATTTTTAGTCTTACACTTATACTTTAAGTTATATTTATATAAATATTGTCAAGATGTTTGAGATAGGTTTCAGCTTCATAGGAGTTATAATAAAGATTCTATATTTTGGGAACTTTAAAAAAATGTTAGACTTAGCCAAATTTCAAGATTTAGCACGCCTTTAGCAGTGTTACCTCCCACAACCTATCCTGGCTTTCGAAGGTCAAATTGAAGTTAGAACAATAATTTTCTAATGATTCTAACTCTTTTCCTCACAAATCACTTGGTTTTAACTCCATGTCTATGACTAGCTTAGCCCAACTTTCGCTTACACCTCAGGCAGACTTGACTTCCCAACATGCCAAAATTGCTCAAACTCACTCTCGGATTTGGAGACTTGAAAATTGCTACCAGCTAAGACCACTTAAGATCACCTAAGAGCATCTAAGACCACTACTCCTACTGTTAAAGCAAAAAGAGGGGGTCCCCATTTGCAATGGGGCAATGGTGTGAAAACCTCACAAGTAGGTAATCACTAGAAAAGTGTCCATGTTAATGGCAAGATAGCATTTGCATAGACTAAAACTTAATGTACCTGAATTTTTATATTTATTGGAATTTGGTAAATACAACTAAAAAATCAAATCCAAAACAAAGAAGAGGAATTTAAGACGTGCCTAGTAAGCAAACTGAGTAGTCCACTATCTTGGATGCTAGTCCAATGTTTTGTTGTCCTAGTCATATGCTCTCATCTTGCTCTTGTGTTGTTCTAGATGCACATCTGTGCCTGTTAAGTGTTGTCATGCTCAAAAGTTGCAAAGTTACACTATTCTTCTAGATTCTAACTTCATTGCACACCAACGGACAAGGACAACAATAGCAAACAAAGGAAATACTAGAATACATAGAAATGCTGAAAAGCAACCTAAAATAACTAAATTTAAGTAAATATTGAAGTAAACAAGAGGGAAATAGAACAACTAACCTCTTTGTGAGATGATCCTTTAGAAGCATATAGTTGGGACAAGAAAAATGTTTGGGATTGCTTGGGATCTTGCTAAAAATGATCAACTATTTAGCCTTTATGCTTCAGTGGACAATCAAATAGAAAATGTAGATTGGAGAGTATGTACATAGAAATGTTGGAAAGCAACATAAATTTATATAAAAGGAAATATTTAAATAAACAAGAGGGAAAGAGAACAACAAATCTCAGTGTGAGATGATCTTCAAGAAGGCTATAGCTGGGATGAGGAAATATTGTTGGCTCGAGGAAAACATTTGTGATTGCTTGGGAGCTTGCTAAGAATGATCAAACCCCTATTTAGCCTTTTGGATTCCATGGATAGTTAAATAGAAAAATGGAGATTGGAGTGTGTGTGTGTTTAGCCTAATTGCATTTAGAACTATGAACAACAATGTTGAAATAAAAGCTATGAGCGCTAGATCCTTGGTTTACTAAGGTACAACACCTTAGTGTGCATATGAGATTGGGTAAAGGGTGGTGATGGACACCAAGAGATGTGTCGAGAGAAATGTAGAAGCAAATAAGATAAATAAAAGAAGCTACTATACTATCAAAATGAGAGTAAAAACTTGTTAAGAGGATATCACCAATAGGATGAAGAAGGGAGTGAGTATTGGTTCACATGAACTCATCTCTCATGAGAATGAATGGTCCACTTAGCACTCATTGGATTTAGGTGATGCTCATAGAGGTGAACCATTGGCCCTTTTTGGGAGGTCACCCATCCCAATACTACTCCAATCAAGCACGCTTAACCATGGAGTTTCCTCTAAGGTTAAGTCCACTTAGCTAGCTACCCCATTTACAAAACCTTCATTTTTTAGCTCTCTTTCCTACCTCCGATTGTTTATCTATAGTTAAGTGGTAGGGATCTTGCCAAATTGCTCTGTGTGGATATGATTCTTCCTCCATTCAACTGTTATGCTCATTGATTTTTTATGCTTTCCCTAGTTATTAAATTTTAATATAGTATAATTATTGTGTGGGCATTGCCATAAATTGCATGTTTGGAGGTTACAAGATTTAGTAATATGGATCCAAGATAATTTTATTACTTCATGTTAGATTATTTAAACTAGTTTCATCATGTCATGTTGTTTATTTATACTAGATAAATTTAATATAGATTCCTTGTGAACCTCCTTTTAGAATATAGTTGATTTATGAGTTTTTATACTAACTTCGCTCATAAATTTTTTCTTTCAGGTTCCAAAGTTTGTGCTTATATCATCACTTGGAGTGACACGCCCATGGTTTGTAGTGTCCATTCTTCTCAATGCATTCATGGGTCGAGTACTTGTATGGAAATTGAAGGTAGAAATCCTTCTCACCTAGCTATCTTACATTTTTGACAGTTTGATTAGGGAGAATTGATCTCTAAACCGTTTTCTAAGTTATTTGTTTGGATCAATTGTTTCCTTATTAAATTAAAAGAACCAGTTAATCAAATGCTTGCAAGTAAATATTTTCTATGTACAAGTTTCCCTATATACATAAAAACACTCATGTTGATCTTTATCGTGAATATTCTAAGGTAAATCCAAACAGTAATTGATAGAATGGAGCAGGAAAGGACTGATTAGGTATGTATTATTTGAGTTTAATGCAAAAAAGCACAAATTTTAGTGCCTAGCCTTTTTATTTGTGAGAAATAGAATTGAGCTGTCATGGATTTACACTTGTAAACTGCTAGAGAAAAAGGGACCATAAAATAGTGGTCACAAAAGCTTTTCCATGGACACAATGCAAATCAAATTTGGATATATAATAAATATAATAAAATAATAAGTTTAAGTCATCACTTACACATAATGATATAAAGGTATTGATTGTCTTCTATTTTTCTCCCTCAGATTGCCTAATGTTTTTTGAACTTTTTATTGATTGCTTTCTGCTTATCAGGTTTTAAAGTGGGCAACTATACATTGAAACTTCTCGACATCTTGTACTCATAAAGTTCTCAACTTTCCAATTCAACTTGAAATCTTTCAATATTTTTTTAAACATATTTTGATGAATCGTTTCCCATTTTCTCTGACTTACACAACATGGTGAGAATTTGTATTTAACTGCCTATATTCCATTTTCCTTTTAGATAATGTCAATCTTTAATATTCTCTTTGTACACCTACTTGCAAGGCTAAGCTTTTAGCTGTAAGTTTTTTATGTCTTCATTGTTCTCCAAGTCTTCTACCCTTGAACTTTGTTACTTTTTTGCCCTTACCATGTGTTGATGTGAGTTTTGTAACACTACATAACATATAGCAATTGAAATACTTGATACGGCGTACCAAACACTCAACCCTCTCTTGAAAAGTATATAAGAATACTCCAGGGTTCCTTACACCTGTGGATACTAACTCAGTTATATAAATGTGATTTGCTGGTAATCACTTCGGCGGGCTTACGTTGTTCACTTGAGGATGTCAAACTTTTGCTATGATGATGATGAGATAACTTTCTTCTTTTATATCATTTCCAACTTTGCTCATCAAACTAATTTATATCACTTCTAGCTTTGCTCTTCAAACTTTCGAACTTCAACTTCTCAACTTCAACTACTGAACTACTGATTACTTCTACTACTACTCCTATTGAATGGAAGGATTGGCAAATGGACGGGGATCAACCTAATGAAAGCTTGCCAGCGGTGCTACCTCCATTGGTGCAATGATTCTAAGGGATACTCTTAGGATTTTCACACTAACACCTATCTTCCTGATGCAGTGCAAGGCAGGAGAATCCCCGATGGAGATGTCCTAGCCCCTAGCAAATAACCACACAATAGAATATAATAACAAATCAAATATTTAGATCCACACAACACAAAAACTCATAATAGAATTATCATATTTTCATCCAACATGCCCGGCTGTAAGGCCTTCCGGGTTACGGCCAAATACAATGCAATTACAATAGAAACTCCACAAGATCTCACAAGATCCAAACCAAACCCTAGCTAGCCCAGATCCACACACTGGTAGGAACCCCCAAGGAAGATCTAAACCTGTGCTTGCAAGCCACCAAGCAATCTCCTTGTTTCCCAAGCCGCAGCTACTAGCTCTCCTCAAAACTCACTCCACAACCACCTCCTCTTCTCCTAGGTGGATGAATGATTCCTCAAGACTTCCCCCACAACCCCTACTTATACCAATCTAAGCCACAGGTCGGCCCTGAATATAAATTAAATACAAATACCGAAATTAAATGCCACAAGTCGGCCAACAACAACAATTAAATTCCCAAAATTGATGTCTTAGTAAAATCACGATATCTCCTAGCTCCGGATGAATTAGAACTCGTGCTTTGAACTGTAGGTAGAAATATAGGCCCTCTTCAATCCCTGAAATTTGCAACCTCTAACTCTTTGTGGAAAATTACTTATATGGCCTGAAATAGGCACCAAATTCCTAAGCAAGGCCGAGCACCCCTAGGCCATGCTAAGCAACCAAGACCATGCCAAGTTCCATTAAATACATCAAAACCAATTACTGAAGACCCAAGTAGGTTTATCCAATTCTACCAAACCCCTCACATATGAAAATAAGTCCACACGACTCTATCAAATCTCCCAAACATGCAGGATAGCCAACTACCCTGGGATGCTCCTGCATCAGACTCCCCAGGTGCGAAAAGAAGTATGCCTCATACTTTGACGCCAGATGAAATATCTGCAACCATCTTCATCTTCACCAAAGGCTTCCACTCCAACAATATTCTCTGTAGCGGATCGCTACCAACAACAAAAATATCCTCAAACATGAAATCCATGTCACCAACATGTAAGCTCAAATCCACAATAGGAGCAACATGTAAATCCTCAACCATGTCAACCACCAACAGGTCCACATCAGGAACATACAGATCCATAGTATCATGTAGATCCTCAACCACATCAACAACTAGTGAATCCACACCAGTAACATCCATATCAACAACATCCATATCACCAACATATGGATCACCACCCTTAGCAACCTGATTATCCATGACCAAGTGCTCCACAATTTCCATGTCAGACTCAACCAACTGATCATGAAAACCAATCTCAATCACAGCATCAACAAGGTTAGGAAGCTCCATAGAAACATCCACAAGTTTCTCCGTAGGTTCCGCATCAGTCTCCACACACTGATCAACAAAACCAACTTCCATCTTGACCTTTCTATGCCCTCTTCTCTCTCGAACAAGTCTTCTAACTGGCCAAACAACTTGCTTCCTAATCGGTAGACTCCAGCTCCATGGTTTCAAGATCTCTCGAACTCTCTTATGAAATTTATCCAGAGATGGATCACTCTCAACCATCCTTTCCTTAACTTGATTAGTCAATCTAGCTTCCAACCGAGCAAAAGTCTTTGAAATATTCTTCTCCACTACATCATGGAGTTTTGCAATCATCTCAGGGTCCAATCTTCTTAGAGCCATCTTCTAAGATCTTCGCAAACTCTCCGTAGCAAATCACCAACTAGATCCAACCTTCAACCAGGTCCTAGTGCAAACTGCCTCACATTCGGCGCTCTGTCCACACACTCAGGAACAACCTTCACTCTGAAAAACTCCACCCAAGGTCCTGGTGTAAACTGCCTCACATTCGGCGCTCTGTCCACACACTCAGGAACAACTGTGCTCTGATACCACTTGATGCAGTGCAAGGCAGGAGAATCCCCGATGGAGATGTCCTAGCCCCCAGCAAATAACCACACAATAGAATATAATAACAATACAGAGATATAGATCCACATAATGCCAATACTCATAATGGAATCATCATATTTTCATCCAACATGCCCGGCTGTAAGGCCTTCCGGGTTACGGCCAAATACAATGCAATTACAATAGAAACTCCACAAGATCTCACAAGATCCAAACCAAACCCTAGCTAGCCCAGATCCACACACTGGTAGGAACCCCCAAGGAAGATCTAAACTTGTGCTCGCAAGCCACCAAGCAATCTCCTTGTTTCCCAAGCCGCAGCTACTAGCTCTCCTCAAAACTCACTCCACAACCACCTCCTCTTCTCCTAGGTGGATGAATGATTCCTCAAGACTTCCCCCACAACCCCTACTTATACCAATCTAAGCCACAGGTCGGCCCTGAATATAAATTAAATACAAATACCGAAATTAAATGCCACAAGTCGGCCAACAACAACAATTAAATTCCCAAAATTGATGTCTTAGTAAAATCACGATATCTCCTAGCTCTGGATGAATTAGAACTCGTGCTTTGAACTGTAGGTAGAAATATAGGCCCTCTTCAATCCCTGAAATTTGCAGCCTCTAACTCTTTGTGGAAAATTACTTATATGGCCTGAAATAGGCACCAAATTCCTAAGCAAGGCCGAGCACCCCTAGGCCATGCTAAGCAACCAAGACCATGCCAAGTTCCATTAAATACATCAAAACCAATTACTGAAGACCCAAGTAGGTTTATCCAATTCTACCAAACCCCTCACATATGAAAATAAGTCCACATGACTCTATCAAATCTCCCAAACATGCAGGATAGCCAACTACCCTGGGATGCTCCTGCATCACTTCCAACCCAACTTGAAGTACAAGCGGAAAGATGAAATGCAAGTAGAACTTGGGAGCAATTGGACTAGATTACCACACAAGGCTTCCTAACAAGCCGCTAGGATGCTAGTGGCCTAGTATATAGATCCTCATCAAACATTCACCAATATCACCATTGCAACTAACCATCTACTTCTATTCTAACAACATGAAATAAAATCCTATTTTAATTTGAGAGATGAGAAGAACCATGCAAATACACCAAAATGATCATGTATATCCACCATGCAAGTCACAACAATGAATAGAGAACAATTTTGATAGTATTTTGGCAACAATTCTCCAACATAACTCCCTTTACAAATGAGAACAAATGGCCTTATATAGAGGCTCAAAATTACAACGAGTGGCCAAGATTAAGAGGCAAAATCAAGGGCCAAGATTAAACCTTACAAACCCTAATTAGGGTTACCATCTTTCAACCAATTACATGAGGGCACCAACTTTGTGGGCCAATGAGAAAATTACAATAATATGTCAACCAATGAGAACATAGGACACTTGGCATGATTTGATTGCATGCACATGAAATTGCCACCTCATCAACCTTGTCTTATAAAGTTCATTAATCCTTGAGATGAGATGAAGCCTTGGATGCTTGAGCTTGTCCTTAGAAATTTTCTCACCACCACTTGAACTTGCTTGTTCTTGATAACCTGACCTCGAAAGGGTGAGGTCTCCATGCACTTGGGGGTAATCTTGCCTTGACCTTGGTGGCTTGCCTGGATGTGAATCTTGTGCAATTTAAGAGCCTTGTTCTTAGCCACCGCCTTGAAATCAAACTTGACCTCCCTCAACCTTTCAATCACTTTCCTCCTTACTTCAATACTTTGCCATTTTTAACCTTCCTATTTGGATTTGATCTGCATGCATGCATCTTTGTTTCAATAACCTTGGGTTTTGGGGCACCTGCCCTCACCATATCTCCTTGATTGTTCCACAATCCACCCATCACTGAGTTCATCAACTGCTTTCATCAATGCTTTCCTCCTTGGGTAACCCTTGACTGCCTTCCACTGTTCGAACTGCCACAACCTTGCCCTTTTGGCATAAGTACTTGCCTCAACCATAGTGGTGCAATGCATCTCCCCAAGATTAGATTTGGTTCGACTGGCAAAGCATCACTAGTAGTCTTGCACCCGAATTGAAGAAGTAGGACCCCATGTAGATTTGCCCCCGATTTTGTACTATTTAAGTTGCAACTCTAAATTCATGCTAGTGATCCTAATCCAATCAATTTTCCTTAACCATTCTCAATCTCTTCAATAAAATAAAACATCCAAGGAGCAAACTGTGTACCTTTAGCATAGCTTGGGATCCGACTGAGAAGCACGATGAGGTCGCTGCACTCTGATTTGTTGTATCCTGTTTGCTGCTAGGGTAGACTGAACACTTCCTTGCACAAATCCATATTGATTGATCTTCTTTGCCACAGGGGACTAGCTGTCTCTCAACCTCTCTTAATTGAATCATATCAAAGGTACCAATGTTGGTGTCTCCAACGTATTTCAATTTTGAGCGGAAGTTGGAATTGGGTATCATGACTTCCTTGTCTCCTATTTTAGCATTAATTTCTTTGGGTCGCTTGCTTGCATTGGCATCATTCATCCTAAACACTTATCACTCCCCGCCTTTTCTACAATGAAGGTGGAACTACACTTATCACTCCAAACTTCACCTATAAGATGGAATACTACACTTATCACTCCCCGCCTTTGCTTTAAGATGGACTACACTTATCACTCCAATCTTCTTCCTAGGAGTGGAATACTACACTTATCACTCCTCGCCGTTACCTTAAGATGGGCTACACTTATCACTTCAAATCTTCTCCCTAAAATGATGAAATGCAATGATGAAATGCAAGCAAAAACTTGGGGAAAAAAGCCAATCAAGACAATCGAGTAATCAACTTAATATCCAAACTTCTAGCTCTACTCTTGAAATTAGTTTTCAACACCTAAAGTAGCACCAATGAAATGAAAGCAATTAAAGAGAGAGGAAAAGATAGGCCATTCACACAAGTACAAAGCTGGGAATCCTTTGTCAATGCAATTGGTTTGGCTTGACCCCCAAAATCTTCTAAGTCCACAAGAGAATCTCTTCCCTTCAACTCACTCTCAAAATCCTGCTTGCTATGTTATCACTCATCAATAAACTTCTTCTCTGAGAACAAATCTGATAAATGGAATCAGGCCTAAACCCGTCCTCAAAATCTCTGAAATTATGCCCAGATTCGATGTAGACAGAGCTGCCTCTAATTCTGATTCGAAAATCTGCACTTATTGTCTTCGAGACTGCCTCAATTACACAAAATCATGCCCAGGTCGAATGTGGATAAGGCTGCCTTTAAGTCTGATTCTAGCTTGCTGCTTTGAAGACCCCCTTGAATCTTCCCCCTCTTTCTTTCAAATCTGTCGATTGTTCAATGTTTTGGACTGCTCCTTGAGGCAAATTCGCCCCCCCCTTATATTAGATCTGACCTTCTGTCAAAGTCGCAGGCCTCTCATATGTATCTCAGTCGCTGCTAAAATGCTCAAGAAAAAATCGCCAAATGCTGAATATGAAGATTCCGTTCGCTGCTTGCAGAGCAGAGAGGATAAATCGCAATTTGGTGTGGGAAATGAAATGAAATCACCCTCCTTAAATAGGCAGCGCCAAGCACCTTAATCCAGGCCGACCCTACAAACAAAATAACCCAAATTAAATGCAAAACGTGTAGATCAAAGGGCCGACCTGGCAGTTTCTTAATTAATTTTTGATTTTTTAAAATAAAAGCATTAAATACTAATTCGAAAATATTAAGGGCAAGGCCGAAAATGATAAAAAGCATTGAGTTTTAAATTTTAAATTGACACAACATCCAATGACTATCAAACAGTAAATATTATTTTCGAAAATTGCAAGGATTCAGTCCAGAATATTGAAATCTACAACGACATTTTATTGCCCAATGAGAAAAATCGTAATTAGCAATATCCAATCAGAAATTTGCAAATTGCATCAATTGAAATTGACTTGCCATCTCAGATTTCAAAATTTGAAACATAATTTACCCAATCAGGGAATTCGAATCTGGCATTAAATCCATCAATAATATGAAAAAAAATCATCACCATGGCAATTCAAAAAATAAATTGGCCAATCAAAATTTGCAATCCAAAATCGAAATTTGCAAGGAAAATTTGAAACATACAAGCCCAAGGATTATAAGAATTTGGCAATTCAACAAATCTCTTCACATAAATAAAAAAATGAAATCCAACCACTACAATTGCCAAAACGCCAAGCATTCGAAAGGGCCACAAGTCATATCTCAAATCTCAAACAAAATTTCAACTTCATTTCCCCATTTCAATCAAATTTCCGATTTCAAACCAATTCGTTGTTAAGATTCTCAATTCAAACCAACACTTAGAACTTCTTTAAATCCAAATCAACACATTTTCAAACACATCTTACTGCATTTATTGAATTTACCGGGCAATCAAAACCATGAGAAATGGGCAAGGGCAAAATTGGCCAAGTCTGGAATTTTCGAAGTGGGGGTCCCCATGAAATGGGGCGATGTTGTGAAAACCTTACAACACCATGGTGAGTGGATTTTACACCAACTTTATTAGCAGGAACATTGTATCCATAATAATTTAATTTGGTTTTTTAATTAGATTTTAGTGATTGCTTGAGAAGTATTCATTGATGCAAATTGATTTCTCTGAACACAAAGACATGATAATGAATAATCTATGTTACATGGAGTTCATGCGATAGATATGGCAGGGGACGGCATGCCACATTTTTGGAGACAGTAAGCAACACAAAAAAAATGTTAAACTGCAGAATTTTTGCATCACCAAACATCTGAAGTATAAAAAGTGCAACATTTCTGTGATGAAGATGGAAGATTCTCTAAAGAATAAATCCATCTTCTTTTTTCTCATTAATTAAGCAATTTTCTTTCATCCTTTATCACATAAACCATGATAGAGGAGAGTACAATTTGAATTATGAAAAAAGAGAGAAGTAAGGAGAGGTTTAGGGTTCAAAAGTGTTATCCTCTTTCAAAGGAAAACAAATCACCAATGTTTTCAACCCACAACTTGCTGAGCTTCAAAATAACAAAGAAATCAAGCTGAATCTATTGATAAAAAAAAGCTAATGAAAACATTCAGTCAACAAGGTAGAGGAGCCATTTAAGAGGGAGGCCACCACAGTATTCATATGGCAATTAATTTTCCATATCTACTGCTACATTGTTTTTGGTGATTCCTTAAGGATTTCTTTGTAGTACTGAGTTCTCTTTTTAGTATTTTACATATACTTCTAATATCCATGCTAGGAAAAAAGTGTGGGATCATAAACTGGACTTGGGTGCGCAAAGTATTCTCTATAAGTTGTATTTATACCCCAGACTCAATAGCATCAGAGGTATAGGAGATTAATGTATAATGTGGAACCAGACAAGGTGACATAATAACTTACAAATAGAAATTAAATAACATTCATGAAAAGTTATACAAATTTTGCTCAACTTCTATAGATTGATATAACATTTATTCCCTTTGTATCATTCCATTATACATTTTATTCTTCATACATTTATCCATACATGGATCTGTATTTCTCTTCTATTTCTAGCATATATTTCTCGTACATACTTCATACTTTGGTTCATAGTATTTTATCTTATACACATTCTTTCGTAGTAGGATGTATCCCTTACAATCTATGACTCTTCTAGTGGGTGTCTTGTCAAGTTGGAGCTCCGCAAGCCTTTTGTAGTGGTTTGTGGCATGTTTTTTTTATTCTGTTCCGTACTTTGCCATTTTCCCCCGCTAACTATCCAATTCAATTTCAATCACTTTTGTGTCAATCCTTTAACTGATTGCCATCTATGTCATCTGTGCATTATCTCTGCTAGGTTAGTCATGTGTTGATATAGCACTAGTACTTGACTAGCTCACATGGCAGTAGCATGTGTTGACAATGTTACCTTGTGCGAGGAAGCTGAACCATCATCAATGCACGTCTAATAGGGGGCTGACATAAATTAACGCTCTTATTCTAAAATTCAATAGAAGGTCCTTAAGATAAGATTGCAATTTCTAATAGCTTACACTTCCAAAATGTTCAACAACTCATCAAGAATGCCCAAGGAGTAGCCCTAGACACCTTTGTTGAGCACACAATTATACTGTGAGGGGGCAGAGGTGAATTAGTATATTAATATCTTTTAACAATTTAAGCTTTATCAATCAAATGCAAAGAACACAATAACATGATATTTATGTGGAAATCCTTATGGGAGAAAACCACAGCAATAATGCTTGCTTTATATAAGAATTTCTTCACAATTTTACAAGCACCAACCCCTCATTCAAATTGCCACCTCTACAAGAATGATGGATTAACTTATCTTTCAGAAGTTATGCTATATTTCTTTTTCTCAAATTGATATTTTAAATCTGCTATGAGATGACTATATGTCTTCAACAAACTTCTTTCACTGACTTGCTATAATGAAGTTCCTTACACCACCTTCAAATCTGCTATAAACTTGGTCACAAATCTGTTACAAAAAGATCACAATCTCTTCCTTGTAATCTGCTCATCAACTTCAAATACACTTCTGAATTAATCGTCTTCATAATGCACTCTCTCTTTGGTGTATGTACTCAATCTAACCTCTTTCAATGTTCCATACACACATCTCTTTCTATTAGAATATTATAATGTTTCATTAATGGTCATCTAAGTTACTCTTTAGTTTATTAGGTAGTTTCTATTTTCGTCTTTAGTTCACGATTGTTTCTTTTTTCTTTTAGAAACATCGTCTTTGTAAATCTATATAAGGAGCTTTCATCTCCTCTATTTAATAACAACATCGATTTACCATAACATGGTATTAGAGCCGGTCGATGGGGTTTCAAAAAATTTTGCAAATTTTTTAATCAAAAATTTGTAGCCTCTTTTGATCTAGAATTTTTCCCAGAAATTTGTTTTTTGATTTTTTAAAATAAAAATCATTGGAGGTATTTTATGAAAATTTTGTGGTTTGTCATCGAAAATTTTTGTTGAAAATCGTGAGCCTGGTCGAGGGATTTGATTACGCAATTTCTTGGTTTGAGAAAAAGTCTCCGATTTTCGAGGGTTGCATGTTCTTGCATGTGCTGTTTTACCATGCGAAGTCTCGTGTTTTGCGACATGAAGGTTTCTTTGGTGGGTTTATAATTTTTTCTCAAAAATTATTTGTTGGGTTTATAATTTTTTCCTCAAAAATTATTTGGTGGGTTCAAAAAATTATCTGGTGGCTTTATAATTTTTTCCTCAAAAATTATCTGGTGGCTTTATAATTTTTTCCTCAAAAATTATCTGGTGGGTTTATAATTTTTCCTCAAAAAATTATCAGGTGGGTTTATAATTTTTTCCTCAAAAATTATCTATTAGGTTTTACCATTTTTTTCCTAAAAAATGAAGCTTTGTATTCTCTGATCTGTGTCTTGGATTTTGTTGTCTGGTTTTGATCGATTTTTCAGCTCAAAAATTGTGTTTGGTTTTTTTGATTTTTCTCCTAAAAAATCATGGCTTTTTGTAGTCTGTTTAGGGGCATCAGGCTCATCAACAAAGTTTGGAGGGTTTGTCGTTTTTTCCTCAAAATCATGCTAGTTGTTCTCAGTGTTTGTCTCTTTCTCCAGGGAAGAGCAGCTCCGTTATCTAACATCAGGTTGGATGTTTTGTGATGATTTCTGGTCAGATGTTTTGCTGATTCTAGGAGGGTTAGTGGTAGACTTATCTCAGTGGCAAAGTCATTGGTAGGCTCTTGTCTCTTTTTGCCAAGCTTTTTGAAGAAGGGAGGTACCCTTCTCTGTTCTTTTCTAGATGGATTTTGGCTTCTTAATCATTAACATTTTGTAGATCTAGGGAGGGTCTCAGCAACAGAAGAATATTCTGAAGAATTTGTGACCAAAAGACAACAGTTAGACAATGACTATTAAAGGAGAGTATAAAGATAAGATAAGATAAATTATTAATGTCTAACAAGAGACCACTGAAAGGGTCTAAGGGACTGAAAGCATACAACAAGGCAAACGCCAAACAATAGGAGCACCAAACGGTGTCCGGGGAAAGAACAAATAAGAAAGCAAAAGCAAAAGAGTGAACAGAAGAGCCCGAAAGAAAGACTAAAGGCCCTTTTCGGGTGAGAAGTAATCCAACATTGAGGGATATAGTCTGGGGCGAGAGTGAAGAGCCCCGGATTGTCTTTGAATAGCTCTGGAGGTGGAGTGCTGTTGACGAGTGTGGCCTCTGCGAGGTCTCACAATCATGGTGTGGCCAGAGGAAAGAGGACCGAGAGGGCACTTGGTGCCCCGGGCTGGGGACACCGAAGTGAAATAGGATGTGATAAGTGGATCAGAGCTCTGACTCGATGGGAACTGAAGCTGAAGAGTGTGGTCGCGAAGCCGCGTAGCCTCCTGCAGATAAAGAGCAAGGCACTACTGATCGGTGTATCTAAAGGAGGAAAGGGATGTGCACTCTTTGAACAAGTAGTGAAACCTCCCTTTGATCTCATAGTAAATGGGGCAGCGGAAGATAAAGTGAGTCTCAGTTTCCACCTCCAACAAAGTGCAAAGGTAGCATATCCGTTCCACTCTGTCAATGTGATGGTTCGTTTGGATGCGGAGCCGATGGGAGCCGACTCTAAAAGACCCCAAAGAGATGTGAAGAGCATGACTCCAGCGGCGAGCTAAGTATGGAGGGCACATAATGACCCCATCCCGAATGTAGTGCTTAGCATAAAAGGCGATGCTCGGACGGAGCCCCTCAGGAGGGTTCCGCCATGTCGTAGTAATATATTGTTTGTGAATGTCAAGTCTTACATGCCCATTCAGCTCCTACTGAGAAGGAAGGAGGTGGATGGGGCATCCAAAGAGAACTGAAAAGGGGGTAAACGATCTATCGAAATCCCCATAGAACCCATCAGGGCAGAAGCCTGGGCGTACCAGCAACGAACTCTACCAGAAGGGTCAGAACTCACAATCGTTATCGAAGAACAGTAGGCCAAGTAGGGATATCTATGCCGACCAGCAGTAGAATCAGCGAAGCCCCAGAGGTGATGAAGGAACCAAATCAAATCAAAGATGGCCGCAAGTCTGAAAGGATGAGCCCCAAACTTAGCAAGGATAACGATGTGAGGAGTAGATCGGTGACATCTGATGAGTCGCCGAAGTAGGATCTGAACTCTCTCAACCGAGGTCCGATTAGACTCTAGGATAGAGGGTCCCCACACAACAGAACCATAGAGCACAGTCGACTTGACTAAGGAGTCCAAGAGGGACAACCTGGACCGGATGTCTGAAACACTGGCTCTCAAGCAGAGCCAGGGAACCCAACCCCTTATTGACATGGGGCTGCATAGCAGGTCCCAAACTTAAGCGAGGTCCAGAGAACTTAACCCCAAGATACGTGTAAGAGGAAATAATCTCGATCTCAGTGCCCTGAAAATAGAAATGAAGGTGGGAGGTCTTCAAACAATTGAAGAGCATCAACCGGGTCTTGCCTAGGTTCACAACCAGCTGCCACAGATCACAAAAGGAAGCCAAACCGTCAAGGAGTCGCTGTAATCCCACCGGGGAGGAGGCCAAAAGGACCACATGTAATGACCCCTAATAGGGCCCTACGTAATTTTCTCTCAGGGATTCTTAAATAGGGTTTGTATTGTACTTGGGAATACCAATTCTCAATTATCATGCGTCATTTTGCATCTAAATTATATTATATCAAGATTAATCTCTAATTCATAATATATACTTAAGGTCGAATTCCTCACTTCACTCCTAATCACGGATCTTAAGGAAGAAGGTAGATTTATTGTGTTAGGACACATGGACAGTCTCCAAGTGGATTCCCTCAAGGTTCTACCTATCTTGGGATCTTTCCATGATGTGACCGATTTACCCGCCTCTTCCTATACACACTCCCTATCCCCTTAGTTGTAATTAGTGAATGAACAAGGATTAGACTATATATATATATATTCAAACTTATATATTAATATTTTATATTACAAATATATATATAAATAAACATGTACAATTTTGATCTCATTCATATTACATATATATATTAATATCTTGTGCATTACTACTATATATACAAATGTATAAATCATAATATGCATATATATAATTCTGATTCCGTTATTATTATCTTATTTTCTATATATATGTATATTTATTTATTTACTCCATATATCTTTATAAATATATACTAAGATCTTATGCATTATGTATATGTATGTATTCATACATATATAATTCTGGTTATTATTACTATTATATAATCCCTTATCCTTAATAGAATTTAAATATAATATTTTGTAATCAATATCAAGTTACTGATCGCTTGCCAACAATTCCTATGATTCATTCCCTTCATATCCAATACTTCTCCCTTATATAATATGTTGATCTCATACTTCCATTGAACGCTAGAATTTGCTTCTTAGATCAATACCCAACATATATAATGATCTCCTCTAAATCTGATACTTACCGATGATCGATATCAATTACGTTCAATAGTCTTTGGTTACTTCCATTCATATTCTGATCGTTCTCTCATTTGATTATTATCCATATATATTATAGTTTATGATTTTCTGGACACTTTATCGATATCGAATATATTTAATATTCTATATCTATGTTGCTTGCCGATTCTTTCTTTATTCAATGTCGATTTACCCAGTAATCCGAATCTGTTAATGATCTTTGATTCCCTTGTTGAATATTGACTACTGCTTTTGTCTGGTAATTGCATACGCTGCTCTCCATATGATTAAATATACTTATTCTCCCGTAAATCTCCTTAGAGAAAGATCAAACTCCTCTATGCAATACCATATTTTTGAAATTAGCCAGCAATAATCTTTTATTTCTTTTATCATTGTGATCGCAGCTGCAATTAATTGCATTTAACAGAGATCAAGGTAAACATGTCAGGTATACCCTTCTATAATCTTCACAATACCAAATGGGGTGACGATTGCAATATTCTATGTCTTATATTTTCCTTTTTCTCCTCCCCGTACACCACTTTCCCTTTACTGGTATTAATATGTTTCTAAGCCAAGGTCACGGGTCGTGACTCTAACCATGCCGACATTATATGTTTCATGGGAGTCAATTAGTATTATTAACGACTCATTGATATTTATTAAACCCATCGACTATAATATAGAATCATTGTTGGTTTAATGAAATTGTTAATATTATTAACTGCAATGATCATACATTGATATATATGAATTAATATTATATATTGATAATAATTGATTAATACAGATTATATTAATATTAATATTAATATTGATTAATTATATTTATTTATTATATTGATCAATAATATTGATTACTAATATTTCATTGATAACTATCAATTGATTATATATATTGATAGCTATTAAATATTAAATATGAATTAATAAATTCTTCTCTATATATATTGATCAATATTATATTATTGATTTTAAGATGATATTAAGTAAGTACTATTGCATCAATTATGGTTCATGACACCACATCATCGGCAAAAAGAAGAATGGAGATTAGGACCTGGTGAAGATAACAACCATCGTTGGGGAGCGAGAAATCCCAGAGGAAAGCCTCGAGCTCATCAATGTATATGCCAAACAACGTAGGGGAAAGAGGGCAGCCCTGTTTCACCCCAATGGCGTTCTGGATTGGGTCGGAGAATCCTTGCAGAGTCCTAAACCTGCCCACCACGCTCTCATAGAGCCTCATAATAGCAGTCAAGAGAATATCGGAAATCCCAATGTCTTTGAGCCTCTGAAAAAGGGCCACTCGAGGGACAGAGTCAAACGCCTTGCGGAAGTCCACAAAGCAATAGTAGACCTTCGCCGAACGGTGTTGGGCCTCCTCAATAATAGTCTGCAGAGTCAGAATGTGGTCCATGGTCTGGAAATCATTGTGGAAACTAGCCTGCCCCCGCGCACGACAATTCCGCCAATCAAGTTCTCTGGATAGAATAGTGTTCAACATGGTGGCGTAGAGTTTGGCAAAAGTGTGCCCAACCATGATGGTTCTGTAATTGCCGGGATCAAAGACCGCCCCGGTCTTATGAATCGGATATATGATGTGCTGAGACCACGAATCACGGAAACCAGTACAAACCACTCTATTGAAGAGCATAAAGAGAAAGGAGCCCAAAACACTGATACCAAGTTTGAAGAGCTCCGCTTGGAACCCTTCCTCATCCACAGTCCTGTTGCAACTCATTAGTCTAACCGCCTCGTAGATGTTGGAGAAAGTGAAGAGATGGCAAGAGGGTGGGGGGATGAGGTGGAGGGAGGGCTGGTCGGGGATGTCATAGAGAGTGGAAGTATGCGAGATCAGGGAGTGGAAATCCAGAGTGGAAGGGGGGGGGGAGGGTGGTGAGGGAAAAGAGTGCGCCAGAAGAGCTTGGGGGACTACAGGAGAGAAGCACAGAGAGATCGACACTGCAATGTGAAGAAGGACCGATTCTTGTGGTGAAGGACGGCGGTAGGAGATCCTCAACTGGGTGAAGGAGTGGGAGTGAGCAGAGAAGGTAGAACGAACCGCGGGGTGAAAGGACTTGCAGTCCTCATCAAACTACTGGTGCATAGGACAAGTGTTCCAACGCTTGGGTCTGCGAGAAAGGGGGTGGTGCGGTGAGTGATGGAGAGGAGGGCGGACTCCCAGAGTGTGGTCGCAAGTAAGTTGAACATGGAGGAAGCGTCTCCGAACTCGGTGAAGGAGGCCTGGGGAAGGAGCCGTTTAAGATGGGAAACAAAGAGATCACGATCGCTCTCAGAAAAACAAAAGGAAGTGCGGGTGAGGGTCAACGCAGAAGGAGGTGAAGGAGGGTTAGGTAAGAGGGGTAGAGAAACTCTGAGGGAAAGGCCAAGGAGGGCGTGGTCGGCAAGGGGGAGGGTATTAGTAGAATATTATAATGTTTCGTTAATGGTCATCTTAGTTAGTCTTTAGTTTATTAGGTAGTTTCTATTTTCGTCTTCAGTTCACGATTGTTTCTTTTATAAACTTTTTCTGTGTAAATCTATATAAGGAGCTTTCATCTCCTCTATTTAATAACAACATGGATTTGCCATAACACTTTCATCATTCAACCTCTCTCTCTCTCTCTGTATATATATATCTTCATCAAATGGACATGTCTTTTCACAAATGAAGAGTCGTACTTTTTAAAAATATAATAACTTATTTTTAGTAAGCACCTTTTCCTTATATCGTATGCATCTCTATTATGTTCTTCATCACACCCTTTGCATTTGTTTATGATTAATCGAATCTTCTTTCAGCCTATTGATTAAATGACTCAATTCTTAAATGAATCGTACTTCTTGATAAACTGTATTCCATTTGTCTTTCATACTGATTGGCAACCTTTTCATTAGTCTTTTAACTTGCTGAATTGTCTTTGTTTTAACCTGCTGACTTGTCTTAACAAGAAAATTGTATCATTTGGAGACCACGTGCTTTGACTTTCTAAATCGCTGTTTTTAATTAGTGTTCTGAATAGTCACGTTTCCTTCACAAGTTCACTGCCTTTTATGTTAACAAGACTTTTGTCCTTTTGCAGTTTTTTGTCTTTTTCTGATTTGTCATTTTCTGAGTTTTGTCTTTTTTTGTTTTTGTTTTTGTCATTTTCTGTTTTTGAGCTATCTCATTTTCTGTTTTTGACTTATCTCTTCTTTCTTTTCTTTTTATGAAGTATTAGTCATTGCTTTTTTTCATGCACAAATGCTGTATAGTACATACGCCTGCATAGCAATATTCTGATCTTTCTACATCAATGACAACTCAACAATCCTCCCCTTTGTCATTAACGGCAACCTTTCAAGGAATGATCGTGATATATGCAATGCTCCTCCTCTCTCCAATGCTCCCCCTTACTCATCTTCTCCCCCTTTGACATCAATGGAAAAGGCATGATAGTGCAATGAAGAGCCCCTTATGTATTCTTCTTTTTGGAAGGATAGGGAGCACCCCTAACTTTTGTCTAAGAAACTCAAAAGTCTATTTGTGAAGAGGCTTTCTATATATCTGCCACCTATTCTTTGGTAGTAACATATTCCATCTTTACTACTTGTTCTGCAACTTGTTCTCTCAGGAAATGGTATTTGATGGGAATTTGTTTAGTCCTTGAGTGCATCACTGGATTTTTGGAAATATTAATGGCACTTGTGTTGTCACTAGGTATCAGGTGATCATACTCTACTTTGATATCTTTCAATGTATGGCACATCCAAAGAACCTGAATACAACATGAGGCTGCTGCTATGTACTCTGCTTCAGCAGTGGATAGAGAGACTGAAGCTTGTTTCTTACCTAACCATGAACAAAAAGAAGAATGCACTGCACTAGTACCCTTTTTGTCATCCAAACTACCTACCTAATCAGCATCTCCATATGCTCTTAAGGTGAAGTCTTCACCTCTTGGGTACCATAAGCCATAATCCAAGGTTCCTTTTAAATATTAGAAGATTCTCTTCACTTGTTGTACATGCGTCTCTTTAGGAGCTGCTTGAAACCTTGCTACAATCCCAATTGCTTGCAAAATATTTGGTCTCGAGGCTGTCAAATAAAGAAAACTTCCTATCATAGATCTGTAGAGTGTTGGATTAGCTTCGGGAGATTCATCATCTTTACTTACACCCTATGACCATAGGTGTACTATTTTTGCTCATCCTTTGAGCAAAAGCTTGACACATACTGTTTTTTCTACCTCCAAAGATGATATCATTGACATATACTACAACAATCAATTGATGGCCATCTTTAACTTTGAGGTAGAGATTGTTGTTTGCTACACCTCTCTTGAATCCTTGGTTTTGCAAGTATTTATGCAATCTAGAGTACCAAGCTCTAAGAAGTTGTTTTAATCGATACAGAGCTTTCTTGAGTGTGCATACATAGTCTTTGTGTTATGACAAGATGAATCCTTCAGCTTGTTCAATATAGACCTCGTCTTCTAGATGTCCATTAAGGAATGTTGACTTGACATTCATTTGGTAAATTTGAAGTTTTTGTGATAGGCAAATGCTAGGAACATCCTTATGGCCTCCAATTGTTTCTTCAAAATCAACCCCTTCCGCTTGTGCATATCCTTTACATACTAATCTTGCTACTTCAAGACAATATATTTGCAACCAAAGGGAATTTGGTTCATATTCTCTTCTTCCTAAAGAGTGTTGACATTGTTGAGGTTATCTATGAGCTTTTGGACCTTTCATGATTTTCTTCTGTACTTAGGAAGTGGCATCTATGCAGTTTGCATCCAAATGTGAGGCATACTTTATCATACAAGTTGTATTTTATCAATAGGACATGTTTTCTATTGGCAGTTGTACTTGTGGCTGAGGTTTCAAGTTGGAATATGGCAGTTTGGTTGTTTGCATACTACTTTGTAATAGTATTTGGATGAGACATAAGTGGTGGTTGTGGTACCCTGCCCCCTAATTTTTTCATTTGTGAATTGAGTTGGTTCAGTGGTATAGTTCTTATCTTTGGTCCATCTTTGTGGTTTATGTGATAGAAGCAATTGAATATTGGGTGGCTAGGATCTGTTTAGATCAATTTCTTGGACACTAATTTGATGATGTTGTTGATGCATCGGTGATCCTTGAAGTTTTATTCTCCATTTGTTGCTCATACTTGTAAGGTAGGGAAATATAGCTCACTAGCTCATGCATGCAAACTAGGAAACTAGGCCTATTTCCACTTAGACTGCATTTAGAATATGAAGCCATCAAGAGATAAGTACGATTGAATAACTTTTTGCTCAAGAAAGTCAATTCCCTATCACACTCTTAGGGCTTTTATTCCTTTGTTGCTATAAGTGAAGTACTAGGTGATTGAGATCTAGGTCTAAATGAATGATATTGAGTGGTTTAGAAATTCAAAACTTCAAAATATGTACAAAAATGGAAGGAGAATTGTGTGGGGTACATTTGCCTAAAATCTGAGCCAAAATAGAATGGTCCATGTCGCCTTGGGTGTCCTTGACATGCTGGATGAATTTTTGAATACTAGGGACTGAATATGGGACCCTAGGAGCTTGTACTTGCTTACTGTCAAATTTCAGCTGTTTTCTGGGAGGTCAAAGTTGCTCAAAGCACTCTTGACCCAAGATTACTGGGCCCCAAGTGCCCCTGACGAGGACAAGGGTGCCTCAGGCACCCGTAACCAGGTTTCTGGTGCTAGAATTGAACAAGAAGGTTTGTTTTGGTCTTTTGATCACTTTTTCGCCTTCTATCTCTGACAGAAGCCTGTAACTAGACCTGGATCTGCACACAAGAGGAGAAAAATGGTGTTTAGGGCTGTATAGGGGTTTGACTTAGTCAAACCCTAGGCTGAGACTCAACCATACAACAATGATGAATTGAAATAGAAATCTGAATTGAAATGCTTGAATCGAAATGATTACACTTCCAATTGATGATGCAATGCTCTTAGGATAAGTTCTCCATGTGTTTATGCAATAACATGATAAGTCATCATGAAATGTTAATTGAAACAATAGTTGAAGATGCCTTGATCTAGTTTGCTGCTCCTTGGTCAAGCTTGAGCTTCTTAATAAAAAATGGAATGTGTGCAATGAATTGTTCCATCCAACTGCTAAGGAACCTTACTTTTGCCTTCTCTAGATAGGAGTTTGTTGACTCTGCAAATTGCAACAGGTAGCTATTCATTGCTCTCTGACAAAAATGAATCATAACTCTTGTTCACAGCTCATCTTCAATAAGCTCATTTAACATTGTTTTCTTCATTCCATTGAACTAATTATCTTCAATCCCTTACTTTTGTGCAGCCTTCTGCCCTCTCATAGAACTGCATAGAAATTCCTAAAGAACTCCCCATATACATTGCAATATGTATTCTCATTCACCTGATTTGTTGCATTCATCGATGATTGTTATGGAAACTTGATTGCAGTTTCCTTAAATCATCGTTTTGCATATTTTTGTAACCTCTCATACCATGTCACAACATCTTCCTCAGGTTAGGATCCATCCAAGCAACAAAGAAAGAATGTTGGCTCTCTTCTAATGTTGTCTGGTGTAACCATTTCCTCTAATGCCAAGATCCAGGTATAGGTTTAGCTACTTGAGTAAAATTTAAAAACTAGTGACTAATTAATATTATCCATTTCAAAACATCGCAAAAATCACAGACACAATGATATTATACTGTATTCATTCATTGTGCAATATAGTACATTTTGCATTCTTTGATCAATTGCATTCCATACCATAGTCAATTTCTCATCACACAGCCTTAAGGTTACAATATCATTACCAATTGGTGATTCAATCCCTTTTTTTATCCAACGAGTAGCCACCATTTGTTTTGTATACTGTCCCTGCAATTCTTCATTCAGGTGTTTGCCTGTCTCACTACCCAAGGTGTCCTCAGAAATGACTCATAATAGGGGGTTTGAATGCATCCCCGATCGCAAGGTTTTTACCACCAATATACAAGGACCAATCCCTCCACAGCATTTGTCCTCTATATCCAGCTACATGGCAGGAGTCTTGTGATCTTTAGCATATGGGTGCTAAGTGACATCCAGCTGTCATCCACTTGTCAATCACTATCTGCATCTCCAATACTTAGCCCCCTTTTCTTCACTTTTGTGACATTCTATAAGGTCCATCACTGATTGGAAATCAACTTCATTATTTTAGACATTGGCAATGCCATTTTGACAATGACTATGGCTCTGCATATTTTAGTGCCAACATGACGACTTGAAGTTTTGCATAGAATGTTGTGTGAAAAATATGTTTTAAATTGCAGGCAAGTTCATAAAAAGGATGGTGGAGGATGATGTTTAATAATGAATGGCAGTCACAGAGATCTCACAGTGCCAATGCAATGACTCATTGACCCATAATTAATTAATATATTATAAAGAGATTATTGGTTGGCATTGCTGGACGATACAACAATCCAAAGTTCCTATTTATGGATTATGATTTTCTGCAGTGATTGATTTTTTTAAGCTCAAAGAGATTTTCTTTCATGGCCGTGAATATAACTATGTGGCATGTGAGCTACTGATGCACTATTTCTGTAAACATATGCTGATGATGTTGAAGGCAATAGTATTTGAGGAACAATTGCTGCATGGTGTCCTTGAGGGTTGTGAGATGATGCACCAAAAATTGTTATTGTCAGTTAGAGAGTGTGATTGAAAACTGCTTATGGTGATGATTTTGTTGGAGACAATGAGGCAATATTTTATAAACTACTGTAGATCATCATGGAAAATGATTAAGGCTACCTGGAAATTCAGTGTTACTGCCTGTAAAATGTTTTGTATGGCTGCCCTTCTACTCAGAGATGATTAATACTTAGAGCATAGCGTTTTAGGTATTTGATTGGCAAAATGGATGTCTTTCTTTCAAACTCACAGTCTGTTAAAGAAAAAGATGTAAGCGGCAATTGGTAAACATCAGAATTATTTGTTGTTAGGTGACATGGTTCTTTTTGAGGAATCCATAAGTTTTTGTACAACTATGCCAAAGTTGCTACTGAAAACAATTGAAGTATAGAGTTGCATTTAAATTTGTTTCAAATTTTTCAGTTTTGTTTGCAGAAACAAAACTCTGTTATGGAATGTCTATAGAACAACTGGCCTGTTGGTTTGATTGAAATTCATAATTCCATTTGATGAATGTAAAGTTTTAATATAAAATATTACTTCTAAATTCAAATTTTAGATCTTGAACATCCATATTTTACAATTAGTTTCAAATTTGATATGAGTAAGTGTAAAATAATTATTATCTGAACATTTCGACCAATATTTGGGTTTGTGTTGTCTGTACATGTTTTGTTTAGAATTTGCCAATTGTAATCATACTGTTTTACCAAAATTCATCCAATATTGGTATCGAGTTTTTTGAAGCTTTTGCAAACTACCCAATTCTTTAATTTACATTTTTGTAGTATTCTTAAAAACAGTGTCAGGATTTCAGACTCTTGTTTACTGTGCTGCATTTGAACAAATTCGTGGAAGAAATTTCATTATGCCAAAAGGCTTTATTATGCCTTTAGTTTTCCTCAATTCTTCATAATGGATCAATAGCATACCATTAAAATTGTCTTTATGTGCAGGGTGAAAATGCTCTGAGAGAAGCCTACAAAAAGTCCGAGCACATTAACTACTACGTTGTGAGGCCTGGGGGTTTAACTAATAAAGAAGGGGGAAAACATGGCCTCATTGTTGACCAAGGTAAGTTTCCCAGCTCATAATTCCTTGATTCTCATAAAATGAAAATATTTAGCGATGCCAAATGAATGAGTATATAAAAATAAAATATTCTGCTTTTGACATTCCATCTTAGCTTATCACTAATGTCATATACTCTCAAGATTTTAGGTTTTCAGTCAGACATTTGGTCTGGTGTATATTCTAGATAATGTCATATGTTAAACTTCCAACAATATTTGTACAAGGAGGAAGAGATATGACCTTTACATCCTCTTGTGTCTTGGGACATTGTTCTGTAGATAAATTTAAATTAATTAGAATAGAAATACTAGTTTATACACCCGCATTTGAAACTTCTTCTGGTCTGAAAATATTTCCTTTGAGTCATCTAGATTATCTAATTTAAACTAAGTTACCGATTCGGGTGCGGATGCGGGTACGAGAATCGGGTGCGTGCATGCGTGAAATTTTTTTTAGGGGGTTTTGGATGTGTTTGGGTGCATTTATACACACACACACACACACACACAAAGAAATGCAATAAATATACAGAATTAAATCATTTGATAGTATGATACTTCATCATTGATCAAGATAAATAATGCCAATTGATAGCTCACAAATATTCAAATGAGCCATATATATAATATAAAGTTAGAAATATAATTGATACGGGTATTATAATATAATAATATATATAACAAATAACAATGAGCACAGCGACTCCCCTACGCGGTATAAAGATGGAGTGTTTGTCATCGACAAGGGGGAATCGTGGAACATGAAGGAGAGTTGGAAAGGAACATCCAATCAGCATTTCTGGCGCATCATCATCTAGAAACCACTCAACGTTTTGTCATAGGAGGATGGGAATCGCAATCACCACTACCATGTACAATTTCCAAATAATGTTTAGTCAATACACGTCTGAAATAATACCAATGATCGAGAACGTGAGAAAGAAAGAAGGGATTCACATACATATAAAGACGGTCGAACAGAAACATGTGCGACATATACGAATATAGTTTGTCTTTGGATCACCGAACAAATAGATTTAGAATTGGTTATGAGAAGACCGTCGAACATAAAGGATACAAATATGGACTGCAATTAAGTTGTCTCAGATATATCCAAGTCGCATATAAGTTTGGGTGCCACCCTTGACCGATGCCTTCCATTACATCCATAGTGACAATCCTCCTTGGCTGTATTGTAATTCGTCACCACAATGATTAACTACACTAGTCAAATAAAGACGAGAATAGAAAGATTAATATCCATCGTGAAGCATCTGCTTCCGAGCGCCTCCACCTCCGCCTTCGCATCGGGAAGCATCCGCTTCCACATCCCACCTGCAGGCAAGCGCATTCGGTATCTTAGAATTTAAACTATCCCTTTTGGTTTTCGTGTTGGAAAGAAAGTTTGTAGCACCAAAATACTTCACAGTGCATATCAAATTGAGATGACTTTTGAGATTGAACACTGTTGATAATTTCCTTGTTAACCTTATCATTAACATATACGATCACAATGAAAAATGGTCATGAGCCTATTCGAAATATAATGGTCATCTGTGTTGCTGCATAATAATCCAAAGTAGCAACACTATCAAACTTTTGATACTACAAACACGGTGAAGGCTCCAAGGCATAAAGAGACTTCTTCAACCCAGAAAGTAGGTCTTTTCTTTCAGTTGTAATTGTTTTTGGCTATGATAGATTTCTTTTTCTAGATTCTCCTTTAAAAATGTCATGTTCACATCCCAATGTTCTATTCCAAGATCGAAAGCAACAATAGCTAAAATAACTCAACAGAAGTTAAATTACCATTTGGAGAGAAAATCTCCCCAGAGTGAATTCCTCCCCACCGAAGAATCTCTCTTTTCTACCTAGTGTTCTTTGAACGTGAATTTATTGAATGATGAAACATGCATAGGTTTAAACATATAACTATGTATTTTCTCTTGTGCAACTAGTAATAAGCTTCAACTATTCCTATTTCCTGTACACACAAAGTTCACATAAAGTCCAGTGAAAAAAATTCACATAAGTAAAATTCTAAGGGGCAATGAGAATTACTTCAGTGTGCAAATCTCAAAGACCTTTCTTTTCAATATGTCATTTTCTCTCAATTGAAACTCATTGTCTTTAGTCTTCATGGTAGGCAACATATGGGTTCAATTTGTTTTGCTGCTAACCTTAGCAATAGTAGAGCCCCAAACTCATAGATTCACAATGCTTGCCTCAAGCTTGAACAATCTTCTAGTTTAGAATCCTCTTGCTAACACCATTGTTCCTCAAACCATTTTGTAGCTATTATCATTAAGTATTGCATTTGCACTTGAATTACTTTTTTGACTCACAAACTTTATATTTGTAGCCAGCCCAAGAATGTGTCGAACCCTAGGAAGCATTTTAGCTCTTTTGTTTTAAAACACAACCTTATCTCTTCCATGTCCCATGATTTAATATGACAAGTAGCCTAGTGAGAAGGTTATATCTTTTGTGATTATTTGTCATGATTCAATTCACATAGATTATAGTCGATCTTCATCTACCGTATTTCTTGAGTAGTGGTTCCAAAAAACCCATGACTCATAACCATGAATGTTTCACTTAGCACTCATTGCATCTAGGTGATGCTCATAGTTGAAAACCTTAGTATTTTTATGCTCTACGAACCATTTATCATAGAACTCTTAAACTCAATATCTTTCATATTCGCAAAACCACTCAATGTGGGGAGAAATATGAAGGGATGTGCTTGATTCAATGAACCATGCATGATAACATGAGTGTGTATTTTAAAATGCCAAACGTACATCCCCTACTTCGGTGAAGGAGGTTTTCATTTTTAAAAAAGCGGCTTTGTTAGGGGCCTTATTAACATTTTATGATGCCTAATTTTACTTAGTCCCAATATTTTTCATAGGGCTTCAGAGAGATTTAGATTGCTTCTTGACTTTAATTAGAATGACTCCAGTAGAGAGTGAAGAGTTGAACAGACAAGTGCAACAGTTCTTGCAGAAAGGTTAATTCGAGAGAGTTTCAATCCATGTGCAATACCAACAATACTAGTACCAAAGAAAAATAGAGAATGGAGGATGTGTATTTGGCTCTCGGGCTATCCATAAGATTACTATCAAATATGGATTTCCCTTGTCATGGATGGATGACATTATGGATTGTTTGAGTGGAGCTGAGTACTTCACAAAGATAGATCTGAAGAGTGGATATCACCAAATTTGGATTAGAGGAGATGATAGGAAAACAACCTTCAAAACAAAGGAGGGCTTGTATGAGTGGTTTGCCATGCCTTTTGGACTAATCAATGCACCGAGCACATTATGCAGGTCACAAACTAGGTATTGAAAGAATTTGAGTAAGTTTGTTATTGTTTACTTGGATGATATTATGATCTTCAGTAAGACATTGGAAGAACATATAATGCATATTCATAGTGCCTTGAGAATTTAAGAAAAGTTATTGATTAGCACGAAGAAGTGCAATTTTGTGAAGGAGTTAGTGTCTATGGGATTTGTTGTCTCAACAAATGGTCTTAAAATGGACCCAAAGAAAGTGAAGGCAATCCTTGAACGACCTACTCCAAGGAGTGCTACTGAGGTGAGATCGTTTCATGGGTTGGGTGGTTTTTACATAAAGTTTATAAAAAAATTCAATAGTATTTGTGGACCCCTAATTGAAATAATGAGAGGGGATAGAAAAGAGTTTAAGTGGACTGCAGGAGCAACAAAGAGTTTTGATTTGTTGAAAGGAAAAGCTACAAAGCAGCCTATTTTGACACTTCTAGATTTCATTAAGGTATTTCAATTAGACTACAATGCTAGTGGCAATGCCATTGAAGCTGTTTTGAGTCAATAAATTAAACCCATTGCTTATTTTAGCGAGAAGTTGAATGATGCCAAAAGAAAATATGCTATTTATGGTTAGGAGTTTAATGCTATAGTTCAGGCATTGAGGAAGTGGAGACATTATTTTTGTCTAAAAGAGTTTGTTTTATTTACTAATCATCAAGATTTACAATATTTGAATAGTCAAGGAAAGTTCAATTGAAGGCTTGTAAAATGGTTTGAGTTTTTGCAGAGTTACACTTTTGTTTTGAAGCATAAGAGTGGAAAGCCTAACAAAATTGTAGATGCCTTGAGTAGGAGGTAGAATTTGTGGACAGAGATGCAGATCAAAGTTGTTGGGTTCCATGAACTCAAGAGTTTGTATCCAGAGGATCTTGATTTTGGCAAGGCTTGGGGAACTTGCATAGAGCCTGTTACTTTAGACATGACTAGGTGGTTGGATTATAATCCTAGATGGGATGTTATTTAAAGGAAGCCAGTTGTGTATTCCAAAGAGTTCCATGAGGAAGAACCTAATCAAGGAGAAGCATAGTGGGGGATTGGTTGGACACTTTGGTTAAGATAAGACCATTGCTCTGATTAGTGAGCATTATTACTAGCCATAGATGTAGTAAGATGTTAAAAAGTTTGTGCGAAGCTGTAGAATGTGTCAAATGGCAAAAGGAACCAAGAAAAATATAGGGCTACATCAACCATTACCTGTACCAAAGAGATCATGGGAGGATATTCGCATGGACTTTGGTCTTGGTTTACCGAGAACTCAAAGAGGACATGATTCCATTTTTGTGGTAGTAGATAGGTTCTCAAAGATGACACATTTTATTCCTTGTAGGAATAGTAAAAATTTTGTTGATGTGGTAGAGTTGTTTTTCAGAGAAGTGGTGAGGCTACATAGTCTACCAAAGAGCATAGTTTTAGATCAAGACACTAAGTTTGTTGGGTGCTTTTGGAGGACATTGTACAAAAAGTTGAAGATGAATTTGAAGTTCAGTTCATTGCACCATCCATTGACTGATGGGTAGACATAAATGGTGATGGGGAGCCTGTTGAGATGCTTAGTAGGAGATAACCCAAGGGGTGGGATCCGATTTTACCATAGGCATAATTTTCATACAATAATTTTGTCAGTAGGAGCACTGGTAAATCACCATTCCAGATTGTATATGGAAGTATTCCTATAAATGCTTTAGAGTTAAAGAAGTTGGACTGATGGGTAGACAAAAGTGGTGATGGGGAACCTATTGAGATGCTTAGTAGGAGATAAACGCAAGGATTGGATCTAATTTTACCACGGGCAAAATTTGCATACAATAATTTTATTACTAGGAGCACTGGTAAATCACCATTCCAGATTGTATATGGAAGTAATCTTAGAAATGCTTTAGAGTTAAGGAAGTTGGACAAAGGACAAAAAGGTAGTGCCAAAGCTAAAGACTTCGGGGTGGCAGCGTAACAATTTGAAATAGGTGAGCGTTGGGGAAATATTCATTCACCCCTTTTGGATGCTCTAGACTCAATTCTTGAGATTGGATTTGCTGTGATTTGGCTCTTTCTAGGCTATACCACAATGTTGAAGGTGAACTCCTACAGTAGGAGTAACCACCTACTCACCTTTGGATGATTGGTTTATTCACTAGGTACAACAACACCTAGCTATCTACGTAGAAGGTGAATAATGTTGCTAGCAGGTAATGCCAAAACTTATGCATAGAGTATACCATGCCCAATGTCTCCCTCTCCATTTTGCTATAGTTTTGTTTGGCCTTGGAAAGTAGTTAGTTGGTGAAAAATGGGGTGGTTCAGCTCTTTCACACTTGCTTGTGCCAGAGTGGCACTGATGGCATAGTTGGATGCATCCACATGTTAATGAAACTCCTTGTCCGAGTTGGGGTTTGACAGGATGGGTGCACTTACCAACTTGGACTTAAGTTCCCTGAGTGCCTCCCTTTGCTCTACTCCCCACATGAACAGTTCACCCTTCCTTGTTAGTTTTTATTTGTGCAAAGCTCTTGATGAACTTGTTGGTTCCAAAAACCACAGATTGGAAATCCAAGAGCCTGCCAATTCTCCAATAGGATTCCAAATCAGTTCTGGCCCACGAATGGAAATAATCCAAATCCCCTACACTTTAGGCTTCGCTACACCTAGGCGGGTAACCTTCACCTCAAACCTGATCACTTTATTCAAGGCTTTTCTATAGCAAATTTAGACTTGGTGAGTTCTTCGGTTGGCAAAATCCTCAAACTCAATCAATATAAAGTTATGTGATTGCTTGAAATGATTTGAATGTTTGTGTAAGGTTTATCAATAATCGATTAGATGCTTGCAAGAAGGAAGTATATAGATTTATGACTTCAATTAATAACTCCAATAATTATATTCCAATGATTTTTAAATGACCAGTGCCTTTGTTTATCCGGGCGATAGAGTCAACTATAACAAGGATTATATCGTACAACTTTATGAGACAATATTTATAAAAATATTATCAATTATTCCTAAGCTCTGCAAAAGGCAAATCTTATATGCAATTCTCCGTTAGTCCAAATGGAATTTAACTTCTCCGGCTAGAAGTCCGATTAGACAGAGATAAGCAAACACATTTCACACTATCCTGATTGTCGAACAAAGAATGCAGGAAAATATCCAATGCAAAAATAAAACTCCGTCGGGATAATTCAATAATCTATTTATTGATCACAAAGGACGAATCCACATTTTAATTGCACCCTCTTTGCCTTGAAAAAAGGACCTTTTATTTATTATTAAAATATAATATTAAAATTTATATTAAAGTCATGTTTTAATATTTACATCTTCCCTTACAAATATTCTTCTTCTAATTGCTTATTCGAATGTGTCCCTCTCTCTACATTTTACATTATGTATATATGTGTTTGAGTGGCTTTCACACCTCTTTAGGGTGAAAAGACACAACCCTTATTACAAATTATTTTGAAAAACAATAAATTAACTAAAAAATAACTACCTAACTTTCGGATTTGGGTCTGGTCGAAAAACCAAAACACCTTGTGGAAAGCTAAGATTTTGATTGGAAATAGGAAATTTGATTTTCCAAACTGGGTCATTTTTAGATTTTTGAAATGCGACCATCTTTAGGCTCTGTCGGCATCATCTTTGCAGCAGGTCGAAATTCCAGCATTTTTTGAAGGCTTCGATTTGTTATTTCTATTTATTTGTGTCATAAATCTTCCTTTGATTTTTTTAGTATGGAGAAACTTTCTTCTTGATAATGGATTGGGACTCCTAAATTCTCAGAACCTTCAGTGATACCCTATGTCCGAGGAAGGATTTTATTCTTGTCACATCCTATGGACTCCATCTTAATAATGATCCCTACCTTCTCCAGATTCGTCTTCAATCCCTCACGGACTATATGACCAAGTAATTTTCCCTGTGGTACCATGAACCAACATTTCTTTGGGTTGAGGGCCAATCATGCCCTCCAACACTTCTCCATACATTCCCTTAGTGCCTTAAGGTGGGTCTCTTATCTGTTGTAGATAGACAAGTCATCTAGAAAAGCCTTGAAGTTGCTCACCGACATCTTGTAGAAGATGGGCAATATTATCCTCTTGAAGGTGGTTGGGGCATTGCATAGACTAAACAATGTTTGATTGTACACACACATTCCATCCTCTACCACAAACACGGTCTTTAGTTTGTCTTCCTTAGTTATGCTGGTTTGGTTGTACCTAGAAAACCAATCCATGATCGAGTACATCTCATGCCCTACCACCTCCAAAATGTTGTTAGTCAATCGAACCGGGAAGGGATCCTTGATTGTGACTGCATTGAGGCACCTAAAGTCCACACAAATCCGGATTTGATTTGCCTCCTTTTTCAATGAGATGAAAATTGGTGAAACCCACTCACTTGTCTCCACTTTGAAGATGATGTTTGCTTCCAACATTTTCTTTCTCTTCGTGCACCTTGGCAACATAGTTCTTGTTAATTTGGAGTGGTGTTTTCCGTACATGTGCACCAGCACCAGAGGGATCCTGTGTAGGTACTAGGAATAGTTCTGGGGGTATTCCTTTGCGATCTTTGTACATCCAAGCAAAGGTTTGCAGAAGGTCAAATACCTGTACAGGTACGCTGTCTTGCAAATAATAGTTTTCTCCAACTTCAACCATAGTGGAATGCTAGCAGCATCATTCGAGGCCCTTCTCTCCTCTTCCATCTCCTCTTCAACATTAGCCTTCGCTTCCCAAAGTCTTTCCCTCTTTGTACGAGGGTTGGGATATACTAACTTTTGAGTTTGGAGTTTGGTGATCGCTAGTTCTTCCCCATCTGGTTCTTTTACGCCCAACATGTTCACTCCCTTATGTTTTGGGCAATTGGTGTCTTCATAGTTCCCAAGACCACACCACTTGCACAACAAACTCCCATTGTTCTACCCACTTTGACAATCCCACGCGGAGTTACCCCATTCATTACACCCTCGATATTGAATCATGGATCTACCCTTCACGTCGTACTAGATACTACTTCTGGGCGAATTGTTTTTCTTATTGCGGTTATTCCATCAACTATTATTAGGATATCCACTTGACAAGGTGTTGAAGTTGGCAGGTGGTCTTGGTGGTGTAGTTGGCAGGGTAGCTTGTTCCCCTTGGGCGAAGAGCACTTGTGTTCTCCTAGACTTCGAGTTGTATGAGCATTCTGTTGGTTCCCAAAACCGCAGATTGGAAATCCTAGAGCCTGCCAACTCTCCAATAGAATTCCAAATCAATTCTGGCCAATGAACGGGAATATTTCAAACTCCCCTGCACTTTAGGCTTCTTACACCTAGGCGGGTAAACCTTTACTTCAAACTTGATCACCTGGTTCGAAGCTCTTCTATAGCGAATTTAAGCTTGTAAGTTCCGCGGTTGGCAAAATCCTTGAACTCGATCAAAATAAAGTTGAATGCTGAATGTTTGAATTAAAATGTTGTGTAATGATTAATAAGGTTTGTAGGAAGGATTTGATAGATTTTTTGACTTCATATATAAACCCAATATTTCAACAATAATAAGACCAGTGCCTCTGCTTATTCGGGCAATAGAGTCAACTTTAATGAAGGTTTATGTACAACTTTATAATGTTCAACGCATTTATACTGCTAATCAATTAAATAATCAAGATGCAACAAATCAAATATTTATGCAATCCTAAATTATTTCAGCATGAGTTTAGGATGCTATCTGACTGTATCCACTTATCCGATATTTAAATTGCACATAATATTCAAAAATAATAATTATAAAGGATGGTTCATCAATAGTTTAATTCTCTGTGCCTTTAATAAATAACAAAGGATGTTTTATTTTATTAATAAAATAAATTTATATTTATAAAATCATATTATTTCCCTTATCCCTCCATACAAAATATATAAAAATGCTTCTTCTTAGAATCTGTGTCCCCTTTTGAAAATAAGACTTCCACTATTTATATTATACATATATGAGCATATGACGTTTCAAAATTTAAGTCATAATTCTCAATCATACCGCTTCATGTGTTTTAACAAATTATCCTTAAATTAACTTTCTTTTAATAATACTCATAGCATGCGATATCTGAAATGCTTATTGTAATATATTTCAATAATCGTAGTCTCCAAAGATTGTCGTATATCATTTGAATCGACTTTGTGCTGAGTCATACGGTGATTTGGCAAATTACTTATTCAATCCAATGATAATTTGATTGTCTTTTATATCAATGCTGTCACAATACCTATGTTTATCGTGGCATTTGTACATCTTCATTTTTATGGACACAAATGCCATTTATCATATCTCGATAAATATATTTGAACTTATCGCTTTCTCTGTATAACACTCCAAACACCTTGACTCGCTTTGTATGCGTTCTAAGACTTTCAACTTTTGTCCTCTAACGCGACTTTGTGTAACCCGTGCATACATTATTTTGATACATATTTGTCTGGTTTGATATTCGAACACACACACGGCATATCTGAATCCATGTCACTTCATTTGCTTTTGACGTTTCATGGTCTTCGCACTGTCAGACTTATGATTGTATGGATTGGGTCATATTTTTATAAGATTATATCCGACGCACACAGGGCTTCTATGGATAAAGATATTGTCAATCATCCTGAATGATCAGTGTCAAGTCTTTAGATGCTGAACGTCACCGTCTTCTTCTGATCAAAATAACCTTCTCTAGAATCTTCACCACCAATCGCATATTTCAGGCCTTCTAGTAACCTCCAGCAATTTTCACAGGGGCTCTTGAATGCATTTCCTGTAGATAGTCGCTACTTATTTAGATATTAATATTTAGATATTAATATTTTTGCATATATGTCAAACTATCATAATCGCACAGTATGTCTCCCTGCATGAGTGGCTATTATAGACATTGCTTGGTCTTGGTTCTGTACGTGTTGGAGATGTTTGTTTGTCACTATTTATGATTACTCTGTAATATTCTTTCACAAGTTTTGGTTCCCTGAACACAAAGCTGAGCATCTGCACCAAATGATACAAGCATTTTTTGCACTTTAGAAAAGGCAAGACCTGTTTCTCTCTTTTGATGTCCCTTCAGTTTGTACTTCACTTCATCCACGCGAACATTGAATCAAGGAGTCTCCTATGCCAATAGCAATTATATTGTTGTCCTGTTATGAATTTGAAGAATAAGCTTTGATTCAGATGGTGAATAGAATGATCTTTAAATGGAGGCCCTGATTTATAAAAGCAGGGCTCCATCACATTCCTTAATTGATTGTCCTAGTACCTGACAAATGTTGCAAAATGAGTTTTTCGAGCAAGAGGCCTTTGTGTGACCTTCCACTTTGCAGTTGGTGCACCACAACTCTTTACCCTCTTTGGCACTTTCCTTTTCCACCTTGAGCTCCCTCATCATTTGCAACATGTCCCTCCATAAGGCTTGGATGGTCTTCGATTCCCTGCTATTTCTCTTATCCATACCATCGTCATCACCTGACCTTCTTCTTTCCCCTCGATGTCTTACTCTCGCTCTCGATATCCATTGCTTGATTGTAGGTGTGGGCATACGAGGACAAGGGCACCACTTTCATCTTTTCATGTAACAAGGGAATCAACCCCTCAATGAACCACCTCTTCTTTAACCCATTCAACTAGTTGATTCTCCAACTTGTTGAGCATTTCCTTGAGCCTATGATTGTAAGCCTGTACATTCTCACTCTTCCCTTGCTTCGTGTTATAAATTTTTGTGACAATTTCATTGTCATCTCACTAGTTTAAACTCTTCTTGAAATGCCTTTTTGAGGTCGGCCCATGTCAACTTTCTTCTGTTTGGTAGGTTTGTATGCCATTCGATAACAATTCCTCGTAGTGTGGTGGGAAATGCCTTCAACTAGTACTCCTCATCTTGTCCACTCGCCTCCCATATAGTTACACAGGTTTTACAATGGTGTATAGGATTGTTTGATCCATCCCTTTTGATTTTGGGGAGTTTGTATCTCATTGGGGTGTTCGCCATCTTTTTTGTTCTATATTTATTGTGTATACGACCAGATTGGAGTGTCTCTCAACCATGTTTTGGTGCCTCTTGCATGCTCGGCCATGCGCGAGTCCTCTACATGTCCACCGACATCTTCTACACCTTGGTCACCTTCCTCGTTTTTGTACTCTCTCCTCATATTCTTTGGCTTTGGGCCTCCTATTCTCGGTTCTTCTATGAGGGACCTGATACGATGTAAATTAATTTAAAAAATTTCAGCAATCTCGGTCTGGAGGTTTCGTTCTTCCCCTTCGTGAGATTGTACAAACAAGCTACTAGTACTGGTACTGTCTGTAGATTCTTCAGAGTCTTCGTTAGAAGCAAAGTGTGTCATTTGGTTATTTGCCTGGTCGGCGAGATCTTCACTTCATTGTCCGGGAGTGGTAGGTTTCTGGCAACCTCTTCCAACTCATTCCATGTATGCGGTCTTGCCCTCTCCCAACTATGACTTCGACTCACATTATGACTCTTACTTCTTGCTGGACACTCCAATCTTTTGAGATTTCTTGTAATCACCGTCTTCTCTCACTTTTCTCTCTTAGACGAAGAGATCTCCTTATCGCTCTTTCTACCTCTTGAGTATTTTTGGTACGTTGGCTAGTATCCCGCTCTTCTTCCGCCCTATGGGTCTTTTCTTTGTATTGTTGCAGTATTTGTTGCTGATGTTGCTCTCGGTGCCTTTCCTCACGCTGGTTTTGCAATTCAATAAGATTTCGTGCCAACAACCTTGAAATTCTCCCGAGAAGATCAAAGATGCAAGGTTCACTGTGAGTTCGTCGAGTGTCGTGCCTTCAGGGACCACTTGCTCTTGAGCTTCCCTTTGCAGGTACTGATCAATCAAAACTTCCCACACGTGTAACAAGTCCTCTGTCAATCGATCCTCTGTTGTTTCTTCCTCATCATCACTTTCTGTTATTAGCACTAGTTGAAACGATCAACCCATTACTCCATCTTGCTTTTCATTGGGTCAGATCTTCAGGTTTGAATAGGCAATGGCGTCCAAATGTTTACTCCTTATGGTGAGTGCTTTAACTTATAGAGTAAATAGAGATATAACTACAAACATATTCAATTCAGTAAATCAGGAATATAACATCAATATTGCAGAAAGATATAGCTTTATTACCAAGTGTAATGTCTAAACAATCATAATGTGAACTAGTTCCTGAACCAAACATAAATAGTGTCAGACGGTTGGTTAAGGCTGCCAACCATCTACAACTGACTCAACCTCTCGGAATAACTAATTACAGTGACAAGTACTAACAAGACTTAACAAAGTATTATTTCTTTATTAGCGGCATTTTTGCCAATCTACAGAATAGTTTTAAACATTTATGTATATAACATGTTCGATAAAATTGCTGAGTTCTGAGTTTTTAAAATTTATGGGCCTGCCAAGTCATTGTGGAGTCCAAGTTTATGTATATAGATGGATGTTAAGAAAAAAACCATTATATGGATATCATTGGTTTTAATATTCGGACTTCCAAATAGTATATGCCCGAGCAAAGTGTGGGTGTGTCAACTTCAGTCTGCTGGCTCACATAGGCATCACAACTCCTATTCAAACAGGTTGGCGTCCAATGTTTAACAGTTTTTTCTTTTCCATGTTCATAAGATGATAAATCACAAATCCATCTCAACATTTATCACCATAGGACAAAAGAAAGTCCATGTGACCGGCATTTTGTATCTTTCAACATTCAGATCTTGCCTAAATCCCCCTTTTCTCACTGGCTGGGATTCACAAAAAGACAAAGCAATTCAACAGTTAGTGGTCAATTAGTCAGTGTCAACTCCACCACATGGATTGTTAAGTTTTCAGAGATCAATTTCAAATGTAATCACATTGCTTTATTGTATGTATTTTCCAAATGCATCGATCTCTTGAATATATACAAAGTAAAGACAAGAAGAGACATGTCCCTTTATGGGACATGTCTATTCATTAATCTAATTTATTAATTTAACTGTATAGTTACTATAAGAATAAATATAGATTAACTTTATATATATATATGTATAATAATATAAAATAATATCAATTATTATATATATTAATATGTATATATAATGAATCATTTCTCATAATAATCATATAATTAGTTTTATTTATCTGACCGATGCTACATACATCAACACTCCCTCTTAGCTAGGGAGGATAAATCAATCCAATGTCAACACTTATGACACCTGATAGCATCAACCCTAAGATGTAAGCAATAGAAGCATCATCCTCATGATGTAATCAATAGAAACATAGTCTCAAGATGTGGATTGCCTCCATCGGTGCTCTATCCACAAACTTTAGTGTGAATTGCCTCCATCGGCGATTCTATCCACAAGCTCTCAGGTGGATTGCCTCCATCGGCGATTCTATCCACAAGATCTTGTGTGGATTGCCTCCCCGGCAATTCTATCCACAAACTTTCGTGTGGATTGCCTCCATGGGCGATTCTATCCACAAACTCTTGAGCTTTAATGTGGATTGCCTCCATCGGGGATTCTATCCACAAGCTTTATCTATTATGATCTGTTTTAGCCATCACAAGATGTCTATCACAATAGAAGGTCAAGTTATTGTAAGATTGTCTTCAAATAACTTTACCAAATACAAGTGATAATCATTTGGAAGTTGTCACTTCCTCATGATTTACACAGGTCCCATATAGCATCAAATAATTTCATAATAATCAATTTTATCAAGTTTACCTCAGAAGTGAACTCCCTCTCAATCAATATGATTGAGATTGTCACAAGTTAACTGAACCATCTGCTCCCTCTGAAGCTCAAGTTCACGAACTTCTTGACCTCTTTGAAAATGTTAGACTCCCTCTGAATCTGAATTTCATATGCTTTCGTTTTGAAAGTATGTCAGAGATAGATTACGAATACAAAAATAAAAATGATAGAAGCATACAAGATTTATTATTTAATGAATTACAAACCGAAAATTCATATGCATTAATAAAACATGGAATACTTATCTTAAATTTCAAATATTTCCATTCGTAAGGTGAGCCCATATAGGAAATATCACGTATGAATCAACTCTCATTCTCTGTCCTTATCATTGCTGCTGAATATATATAACTATTATATTCATCGTAGGTTATTGTTTTAATGCCTTCGACTTACTCCTTATTATCGCTGATTCTTCTCTCCCTATATGAATATGCCTATCTCTGTTATAATGGGCACTCAAGAATAAGTGAGCCATCGAATAGTGAAAGTCCTCCACGTTGATTGTATCATGCGTGACCTTTTTGCTGACAGAAATTATTGACATCTCTATATATTTCGAACCCCATTATGAAATTTTTTGTGTTCATGAATACTTCTGCCTTACGACTCCTTTATGATATATATTTCCACAAGTATCCACGTTGCAGGTGGGAATGTAATTCACCATTTTTACAGCAGTGGATAATTGTATGTTCGTTGCTACTGCCTCGTTACCTTTAATAACAGATGCTGCCACCACGTCTCTACATATTCCTGCTCAACCGCAGGCAAGAGGAGGTTGTGATGCCCTGTCACCTGCGTTAGAACCATCCATATCCCCTCACTACAGTCCAATATCCCCTTGCAATGCTCCTGGACTCGACTCACACCGAGCCTCTCATTCTGCTCATGTCTCAACGGAGCATGTTAACCTCTTTCCCACTCTCCCTCTGTTCTCAGCGCCCAGTCATATGCTGACTGAACCTGCCAATAGTGTGTCTTCCAGCGTTGAGCACACATAGCATTTCAAACTCCCTGTCCGTGCTTCTTTGATGCCGGGTGGTCATCCCACAACAGAGCACCCGCAGCCCCCATTCGCTGCTCAACAACAGCCTGCGGCTTCTTCTCTGCCATTAATCGGGATCCCTGTTATGTCTATAATCACACTCTTACTCATCAAATGGCCTACCTTCAAGCTGTTAGGCTTTATAGAAGGAACCTGGCTCTGATACCATGTTAAGTTTTCAGAGATCGATTTCAAATGTAATCACACTGCTTTATTGTATGTATTTTCCAAATGCATCGATCTCTTGAATATATACATGGTAAAGACAAGAAGAGACATGTCCCTTTATGGGACATGTCTATTCATTAATCTAATTTATTAATTTAACTATATAGTTATTATAAGAATAAATATAGATTAACTTTATATATATATATATATATATGTATATTAATATAAAATAATATCAATTATTATATATATTAATATGTATATATATATATGTATATATAATGAATCATTTCTCATAATAATCATATAGTCAGTTTTATTTATCTAACCGATGCTACATACATCAACATGGATTGCTATGGGACAAGAACTGGAATTATATAGGTCAGCTATAAAAACATAATCACTAATCATTATTTAACGGCAATCAAAACTTGAAGTACAAGGAACATTGCTATCACAGACCGTACACTTATGGGTGTTGTGGTACCTAGTTGAATCAAATTTATACAAAAGGAGAATGCAACATCAAAAGGATGACGTGGAAATTGTATCGGTATCTGAATATTAACTGGTGGAAGTTATCAATCAAATAGATTTCATTCAGCCCCTTTGTGGTGGCATTCACTCTTAGCTTAAAGATTGTCTCCAAGTTATTTAAATTAAATGCTTATTATGTATTAACATGACTTTTAATTTGATAGATCTCCTTGGAGAGCAGTCACACACCATTTTCTTCGCCTGCAATGTAATCATATCCGGTGGTTTCAGCACTTAAACCACTCGAGCAGAATGATATTAATGGACTTTTGGTGTTGGATTTATAAGAAAATGATGATATCCTAATTTTCTCTGCCCACATCGAATTTGTGATCATCTTGCTTCATTCTTTGCAAGATATAATGGCATCATAGGGAAATCTTTAAGCAAGTATTGTCTCTGACACTCTTAATGTTCTGAATGGTTTACTTGCAAAACAGCTGGATCTCATTGTTTGTCATAAATGTAATTATTTTGAGTGGAGCTTCAACTTTGATGCTCTCCTTTGGAAACCAATCCTCAAAAACCTTCATGACAAAGGCTATAAATGTTAGCCTCTTTCCGCACTCAAAAACCTTCATGACAAAGGCTATAAATGAGAGCCCTTTTCTGCATTTGCAAAGGTCATTTAGCCCAAAACAAACCCTTGCCAATGTACTTCAAGAAGAGACAAGGAGAGATTTACCACTAATGAGTCTCAAGTTCTCAACACAAAGCTGCAGCCAATGAAAGCCAGGTTGTAGTCATTTCAGCTGAGGGATATAAGAGGGAAGAGACGAGAGATTTACCACTAATGAGTCTCAAGTTCTCAACACAAAGCTGCAGCCAATGAAAGCCAGGTTGTAGTCATTTCAGCTGAGGGATATAAGAGGGAAGAGACGAGAGATTTACCACTAATGAGTCTCAAGTTCTCAACACAAAGCTGCAGCCAATGAAAGCCAGGTTGTAGTCATTTCAGCTGAGGGATATAAGAGGGATGAGGTCCCTGTATGACACATTGTTGGGCATCAATCTGATGCCAACAGTGATTCCCTTAAAGGTAAGGGTAAGCCCTATGATATTGTTCAATCCAGTTTACATGTGTCTCAAATAGGCCTTTTCCCCTCATCACTCAGCCCTTACAAGTAAGCAATTCTTTAAATTTTGTTTCTAGGAATGGCCAAGTTCTTATTGTTTCTAGGTACCTTCCCACCAATACTATGCTCACTGCAACACTTTATCACCCTGACCCGCAAATAATACCCCCATGTTTAATTTTGGTGATAATCTTGCGTTTTTGCTAGCCTAACCCTCTCTACTTGCAAGACTGTGAGCATTTAACAAAATGAAATCCGTCTTTCTCTTCAGAATCCATTTCTTGAAACTACTCTCTCTCCAGCTCCTGCAAACAATAAATGACACTTAACATACCACTGAAAATTGTAGAAATCCAGAACAAAATGCATGACCTCAAGCAAAAGCAAGCCCTTCTTTTGATGCAAAGCTTGCAGCTATAAATGAAAATATGTTTGCAGTCATATCTGTATTTGCGCAAACAAGAAGAAAATATGGGAATGATGAACAATTAGATTGTGTACAACCAAACCGATGCATTAAACTTAGTTTTGCAGACCAAAGAGTCTGCAAGAGATAATCTTGTGATTCAGCAACAGCATCAGGAGATTGACAACCCAGAAAGGCAGTCAAACATCCATAATTTCTCAGTAAATGAGGCTGTTGGACCTGCGAATGAGTGTAACTCCCCTTTAGGAAGCCAAGGAGAAAGATATATCGTTTGGGATGGAATGCTGAAAACCATCCTGGCTCAAACAACAGGAAGTCACTTGGCACTACCTTGAGAATCAGCAATCAGGGGACCTGTGCCCTTACATCTTATTGTTTTGAAAATATTATTAACTCTGCTTTCTTTGTTACTAAAAGATATAGCTCTTAGACAATGTCATATACGTAATCTTGTTCTTGTGGAGTTTTTAAGTTCAGTTCAGAACTTCTGCACAGGTTCAGTGTGAACATGCAAGTAGTTCAAGTTAGCTGTTATTTCTATTTTGTAATTCACCTGTGATAAAATGAAAATCTTTTATTTAGTTAATCAAGTCTAATAAAATGTGGATAAGCAATAATGATTTAGACTTATCTTCCAAGTCATCTCCCATGTGACATCAGATTACTATTCTTGGATCAGCCATGGAGATCTGCTTGTAATCTTTTAAAGGAATGCGAAACAGATTTCAATATGTAAATTATCGCATACTCGTCTTACTTTCTGCAGATTAAATTCTCAATGATGTGAAATTAATTTAATGTTTTTCAAGCATTAGAAAATTAGTCATCATGATTGGAAGTTTTGACAGTTTTGTTTTCATAATAGCTTTTATTAATCTTTGTAACGCTGTGGTTTTTCCTCTCCCATGGCAAGTTTTTATAATTGTACCTCTTCTCACTCTAGCAAACATGTGGTTTTGCAATGTTACATTTTACTTAATTTAAATATTTCACTTATCAAATTAAAAGAAACAAAAGTGTGGTTGCATCACAGTGTTTCATTTTCTGAACTTCCTTGTATAAAATACCAACCATGATTAAGCTTTAATTTTTAACACATGAAGGTGATAAAGGAAGTGGAATGATCACACGACCAGATGTAGCAAGTGTAGTAGTAGCATGTGTTGATGGTGCATGCACACCTAATTCCACTTTTGAAATTTGGAATAGTAAAGGAGAAGGAACACCTGATCTGTCAAGCCTCTCTAATCTGGCCCCTGATAAAATGTAGTAAGGTGGTAGATCTTGGGGAAATTTGCCATTTGTTTCTATTATTATCTCCAATTTATGTCAATGCTAGTAATGTTTATGAGATTGCCTATTTTATGCAAATACTTGTAATATATTGTATAAAAGTTGTATTTGTTATCAAAAAATATTTGTTCAAATAGATAAATGGATGTTATGACAGTATTGATTTGGCATTGACTTATACCAAGCATCAAAGCTTTTGAAATGACAATAAAATATTGAAATAAATATATTTGGGAAATTTGTAGTTCTATAAGAATTTCTTCTTAGAAAAACATATATTTTTTGTTGATTGATTGTTTGATCAAATCGACGTGATCTCCAGGAAAGACATACTGACTTTATATGCATCTATACAAGGGATCAAAGCTTGATAGTTTGCTTTAGATGTTAAAATAAGTTGTGTATATTCTTGACCACATTTATGATTTCCTGGATTATGAATCCAATACTTTTATGTTAGGAGATTTAGAGTTTGCATTCTTTCATTGTAGCTTTCTTAGTTGTGAGTATGTCCAACTTGTTATTCCTAACCGGTTACTGAGAGGGGGGGTGAATCAGTAAATACTATTTCTATTACAGTTCAACACTTGTTTAATTATTCTTTCAAGATAAGCATAATGTAAACAATCATTCACAAGCATAAATAGAAATACACAGATCAACACATGATGTATACGTGGAAACCCTTGGTTAGAAGGAAAAAACCATGGTGAAACAGAGCTCACAACTTCACTTTTGTAGAAATAAAGACGCCCTGTTAGGAACTTACAAAGCACTTGTGCAGTTGCTACCCAGTTAAGGGATTTGATAGAAGATCGGTTAAGATCTTAACTCTGTTAGGAGTTGCCTGGTTAGAAGACTTTTAACATCAACAAAGATGTTACCCTGTTAAAGGATTTTAACAAAGAACCGATTAGGGTTCACTTTGATAAAGGGATTTCAATATGCTTTCACACCTTATAAAAGCAATGATCTTATATGACATTGATTGTCTGATTAGATCATACCTGTTGATCTCTTCAACGGTTTGCCTGGTTGTTGAATCTTTTTTGCCTCTTTGCCTTTCACCTCTGGTGAATGTAATTTCCCTGCAGATATCTCTTCTCTGCACTCTCTTTTCAACTGCTCTCAACAACAACCTTTCTTGCGTCCTATGACCTGTATTTATTCAAAAGTTCATCACAATGAAACCTTTAATTCATAGAACTGCTAGGCTGTAAACTCAACATTAAATCATGCAACTAGCAGTAAAGCTTTGCGTTCTGATTTGGAGTTTACCTTGAAAACATTCGCGTAGAAATAAGGTTAAATCTTGATTGTCTTTGGTTTCTATAACCTTATTCTTTATTTTTCTGTGTGTAGGTATAGGTGGCATAGCAATCGAGACTTGATCTAGCAAGTACAAGATCTATCAGGAAGATTGCAACTAGATTTGGTCAAAACACATGGGTACAAAATTCCCTAGGCTTTTTGTTCCTGGGTACAAAATGCCCAAGGCTTTTTGTACTTGGAAAATCTCTCTCGAATTCAGATCATAGGTTAGTGCAGTCTTTGAGATCCCATTTTAGGTCATTTTAGTTGTCTATCTTCTTTTTGTTAGTCTGTATTTCTCAAATCTTGTCATTTTTTCTTATTTAGCCTTCTATTATGCATCATCATATCATTTTCCTCTAAATAATCCCAATCAATTCATCATTGGAAAGGCTCATTGACTCATTCATGCTGTGAAACCTACCAAGGAAGATGACAAGGTTGACAAATTGGCTAGTGTTGGTTTAACATGTTGTGAAACCTGCCAAGGAAGATGACAAGGTTGACAAATTGGCTAGTGTTGTTAAATTTTTAATGTTAAAAAATTTAACATTAGTTCTGATTGGTGGATGCTCCGCATATTCTTGTTTTAACTCAAATTGCTCCGCAGAATCTGGTGTGGATCTTTATGCAATTTTGACCGGTAGACTCTTATACGTAGTCCATCCTTGTATGCAATATAAGACTGGTACAATGTACTTAGTTCGCTCTACCGATGTATCCCCTCTGTTTAGTCTATCGGTGCATACACTCTGTTTCTAGTCTACCGGTGCTTTTAAAGTAACATGAGTGAACTACTGGTGAACCTTTACCTGTGGGAATGGTGTTTGCATCTAATTTACACTAATGACAACTTAAATTGCTAACAATCTTCCCCTTTGTCATTGGTGGCAAAACCATACACAAAACCATACTCACTTGTCACAATTTATACCTTGTCCTGTAGACTTCTCTTTCCTCTGTAGCAGACTTCTCCTATCCACGTGCTTTAGCTCTTCTGTTCTGTCTTGTTCCTTTTTCGAGCTTCTTGTTTTCTAACCTTTTTGCCCTTTTTCCCTTTTCATCTGATCTCTTCCTACTTCCCATTTCTTTTTTTTCTTCTTCCCCTTTTTGCCTCCATAGGACAAAGGGTTTAGGTTCACTTGTATTTTTACATTTGTAGTTGTGTGAAGATCTTATAAATATTCCTTGTGGCATGAAGAAACAGTGCCCATTGACCGGTTACATGTTCAATGTTCTTCTGTGTAGCTTTTAGAGAAACAATAATGTTCTCCATGTCCTCCACAGTTTTGTAGGCTGGTTCTTTGATCAGATTCTCCGCCGATGATGCAGTTTGTTGCATTGCATCAAATGTGGGGGCTAGAAGCAATTGAAATCCAATGATGTCTTGAATTCTCTTAGTCTTCTCTTCAACAGTCTTTCTTAGAATAAGAACAAGACTTGTCATTTCTTTGCTGAAGTTTGTTGTAGACTTATTCTTGATGTCAAACTGAGAAGACAAGGCTCTTATATCTTCTGAAGTCTTTGCTGACTTCTCTGTCAGATCTTGCAAGAATATTTCAAAGTCTGAAGTTCTTGTCATCAAACTTCCTACCACTTGAATCTGTTGTTGAAGAACTCTTAAGTTGGTTGACACATTTTCCTTTATATCTTCAACTTGTTTGTGGAGAATCTCTATTCTCTTCTTTTCATAGTGATCTATTGCTACAGTTTCTGGATCTGTTAGGTCATCACCAATTGCTTGTGCCAATACTTCTAGCTGATCTATATCAGGTTCATCTTCATCCATGTCAGCATTAGGTACGAAGTTGCACAAAATATTCTTGACAGTGGTCAGGACCATGTCCTGTTTCCTCTTGGTCAGCTCCTTTAGTTTCCTTGTTGACATTTTGCTGATGTCAACCACAATATCGATGGCCTTGCTCCTTTTGGCTTCTATGTCCTCAACAAATGATAACTTTCTTTTAGATGAGGAGGAGCTAGGAATGTCTGCCTGTATATTTTGGATTGGTTCCTGTACCGGTTGTTTTGCAGCAGGTATCTCATGTTCTTCCCATTGAACTCTTTGTTTTGGTAATGCTATATTTTCCGGTTGAACTTCTTCTTGTTGTCGGGATAATTGTATGTACGGGTTATTATGTTAGTAAAGTATTATGTTACTCTCGGTTGTTAGTGACCGAGAGGTTAGACAGTTACGTCACGACACTTCGGTCGTGACCCTTCGAGTACTTTATATACTCTCTCGGAGGTTGGACATGGGAGATATTATTGTATAATCATTATGATATAAATGTACTTGCCGGTCTGGAATGATTAATGAAAGTATTTATTATTCTCTAATATATTCTGTGTTTATTATATTTCCCGTACGATGTCTGTGCAATACTAAGTTTACCCCAGTGGGTAAACATCTGGCGCAGTTGCCTAGACGTACTCGGGAAGAGAAGTGAGGAAAGGATTTATGCCCAATGTTTTAAATAAAGATAGAAATAAAAAGGCACAAGATGACGAAGGCGAAGCCGCACAGAAGGCTTTGATCTCCGCGCAACAACGTGAACGTCGGTATAGGCTGAGGCAACTTGCCAAGGACCAACTTGCCGGAGGATTGCCCGAAGGGAACCTCGGAAGTGGTACAGAAGGTGCAGAGGCCGACGGAGAACAGTTCACTTCGCCGGAGCATCGGAGAGTGCGGAGTAGGGAAGAACTACTCGAGGAAACACAATTGAGACAGGTCTTACTTCAAGAAGAGCGAGACCGGTTTGAAGATTTGACTCGTACACCACGTGCGGAGGACCGAGACCACGAAGGGAATCGTACGGTAGAAGGTGACGGTACTGCCGGAGGTGCCAGTGACAGTACGGCCGAAGGCACTACGAATGCACAGGCGAACCCTCTATTGGAACCAAGGACTCCACACAGTACGGTCCCACCAGTCACACAACTACCGCACGAGCAAGTGCCACCAGTGAAAACTACACACAATACTCAAGGAGGAGGTGGTGTCGGAGTACCGAATCCCTCGCGGAGGCAACAACCTACCATGGCTGCGAGTAAGCAGAAACTGCCCAAGTTCACAGGCCAAGCGAAGGAGGATCCTGTTCGGCATTGCCGGACCTGTGAGACTATATGGGCTGCCAATGGAGTTACCGACCAGGACGAATGGATCCGCCAATTCCCTGCAACATTGAGGGAGGGAGACATTGACTGGTACTCGGATGTTGACAAGACGAGCCTGACGACATGGGACCAGGTCAAAAAGGCCTTCCAGACAGAGTTTCAATTGTTACGAGATGATAATGAGATATTAGCGAAAATCTACAACATTAAGCAAGGGAAGAATGAGTCCGTTCGTGCGTACGGACGGCGACTCAAAGAACTCATCGGGAAGATGGAGTCGGCCCAGCCGGACGAACTGAAGAAGAGGTGGTTCATAGAGGGACTCAAAACCTCCCTACGAAAGAAAATGAAGATAGTTCCACCTACTTCGTACAGTAATGCATACAACCGAGCAATGGATTTAGAGAGTGAGTGTAAGACCTCTAAGAAGATGAGGTCATCTTCTGACGATGACTCGGAGACTGAAAGCAGTGAGGATGGGTCGAGCAAGAAAGTGCTCGTGTTGCAAAAAGACCTTGAAAGAATGATGAAAGAACTCAAGGCCGCCAAGGGAAGTATCAGTAAGACAGGAGAAGATACGGTGTGGTGCATGGACTGCAAGGAAGCAGGCCACACAAAAGGTTCTTGTCCGAAGAAGGCTTTTTGCGATATCTGCCAAATCGCAGGACATTCCACTAAAGAATGTCCCTACAACCTGAGGGCGAGAAATCAACAAGTGCTCTATGCACAGGAGCAACCTTCCACGTCTGGTACTGGCGGACAACAAAATGCTCCATCATCCGGCGGGTATGGAAACAACCGACGGGGAGGCCGAGGCAATGATGAGAACAAGCCGTGGGTCCAGTATGACGCGAAGGGGAGGCCCATGATACAGTGCAGGAGTTGTAACCAATGGGGACATTATGCCCGTGACTGTCAGAATGAGGCTACTGCTCCACTAAAACTGTGTCGGTGGTGGGGACCGAGGAACCATGAGGATGCTAATTGTCCGAAGCCCGGCTGCAACATCCTAGACATGGAACGAGGGGGCACGTAGAAGGTCCTCGCAATCACACGCGGGCAAATGAAGAAGGCCACATATCCTCACCCCCCGACAGAGAAACAAAGGATGCTCAAGGCAAAGGCTGAGATCGCGAAGGGTATGGAGGACCGAAGGGACTCCACAGATGTCGACATTTCTACTCGAGCAATGGCCGAACAAAATATTTTAAGGCAGATAATGCAATTGGAGGTACCAGTAAAGGTCAAGGACCTATTGGAAACGATGCCACATCTCAAAACGACTCTATTCCTTGGGCAAAACATTCCAGCAAGCACGGATGAACGACCGAAGATCACGAGTGGCTCTGCAACCGACCCCATGACGCTATCGATAAATAATGGGCGGAATCCCGCAGTGGTGGAGATGGGTATTTTGGGTACCATCCTCACGAACACAATTGTCGACAGTGGGTCGGGCATCAATGTCCTCCCGGAAGAAACTTGGAAAAGCTTGGGGAAACCGACGCTGTGGCCACCGACTTTCAATTTATTAGGGGCCGACCAGCACGGTATTAAGCCTCTCGGTACACTGATGGCGCAGCAGGTGACTATTGGAACCCAGCCTTTCACCTTAGATTTTGTTGTAATCCCTCTTAAGCAGAAGGGGTATGATGCCATCTTGGGTAGAGGGTGGTTGGTGACGGCCCGAGCCAATCATAATTGGAAGAAAAACACCCTCGCATTTGAAAAGGGGGGAAGGAAGTTTGTAGTGGACCTCAACACGCAGATGGTTGGGGAGGAAATGACATCCGATTCAGAATCAGATGACGGGATGGGCGGAGAGGAAGGAAACATGGAACCTAATGCCGAAGGGATACTGAAAGTGGAGGATGATACAGATTCGATGGACGGTCTATTCCACTGGCAAATGGGTGATTATGAATTATTTTCGCCGTCCTGCAACATATTGAAGATTGAGGAAGCCGAGAGTGAGTTCCTTCTGGAATATACAACATACCGAGAAGGGGAAGTCTAAAGGAAAGAAAGCCCTGCCCAGGAGTTTCGGAAGGAGGAACCCATCTGGCACAAAGAAGCAAAGTTGGAAAAAATAAATCTTGGGGATGAGAGAAATCTGAAACCCATCGTTATGGGAGACAACTGAAATCCTGTGTGGAGGACTGCAGTCTTCAAAATCTTGATTCTCCTTTTTCTTTTTATGTACGGGAACAAGACCGTGGTCCCTGTAGAATTTATGGTTCCAAGCTTTTGGATCGCCATTGAAAACAGACTCGGCGACAGGGAGAGGGAACGACTGCACACTCTGTGGGCTCTCGACGAACGGATACATGACAGTGGCAATGGGACCAAATTGAAACTTTACCCGAAGAGGATGGATCCGAAAGGAGGGATAGAGCAACCGAGAGGGACTCGACAGGCGTCCGTACGGGTGACCAGAGAAGCCTTCGGACAGAAAATTGAAAAACACCCGTACGGCTATGCATGACCGTACGGTGGAAAAAAATGAAAAAAATGAAAAAAACAACAAAAAAAACAAAAACAAAAGAAAAATATAAAAAAAATATTTTTTTTTAAAAAAAAAAAGAAAAAAAAAATCAGATCGTACGGTCGTACGACATTCAAAAGTGCCACAGTATTGTAGGATGTCGTACGGCTGTCAAGTGCCGTACGACAATAGCATCCATGCCCGTACGTTATTTTTAATGCAGCAGTCACCGTACGGAAGGAAATAAATAAATAAAAATGATACTGTACGGTACCGTACTGTTCCATAAGACACTGTACGGCACCGTACATGGAAAACGCCAAGCTGAAAAATAAAAGACCGTACGGTACCAAGGCGACGCATAAGGGTTAGATGGGCGTACGATAGCCAAGCCATAAGTAGGATACCGTACGGTTGTACGGGCAGACCACACGCTACAGGAGAAATTAAAAAGCGCAAGGATATATTCGTACGGTCATTGCAGACGATAAAGAAGCCGTACAAACACATAGTTACGGCATTGATCAGTAATAATTTGGTTGTATCCGTACAATACAAAAGGGAGTCAGAGAGAGGGAATCCATACGACAGACAAGAAGATGCATAAGGGTTCAGTACAGCATTGAGATGTGTGAAGGGGAAAGCATGAAGGAAGAAATTCATATGGTATTCTTAAAAAAAAAAAAACAATAAAAAAAACGACGACAAAACAAAGCAACTCATATTGAAGAACGAATGGTACCAAAGGGAAGGGCATGAGCAGGAAGTAATGGAAACATAAGCGGTTTGCAGAAAAGAGCATGGGAGCAGACGAAAATCACAAAAATAGTGCGTTGCCCCCTAGACCCCCAGTCGGTTCAGTTATCAGCCCTTGGAGAGTGTGACCTGTTGATGAGATCAGAGTTGCTACAGGCATGGAGTGTTTGCATGCCGGAGGTGAAGAGAGCACTGGAGCAAGTCTTTCAAGAGGGGTACTACGCTTTGAGGCACTTGGAGTAGGTGTTGGCTGGACGTGAGACTATCTTGGTGGATGCATCGAGAGCTCGGGAGGAGCTGACCACCCAGTTGGAGGCAGTAGAGCAACACTTGGCTCAGCGTACCCAGGAGTTGGAAGTAGAGAAGTTGGCACGGGTGGCTATCAAGGTCAGATTGGCTAGGGAGACAGTATGGTGTTAGCGGAGGCTATAGCTGAACAGTATGTTTTGGAGACAAGTTTGGTGCAGGCACGAGAGGAATGGGATGTGACGGAAAAGACCTACTGGACGCAGCATTGCTGGGGAGGGCGGCACTTCAGCTTTTTTAGGGATGCCCCTCTGCCCCTTCTCAGTGATTTTCTTCTTCTATGTGGTGTATTTCATCTCCCTGTTGTTGTAAGTCGTCGGAGATGACTTGTTTTTTGGGGGGGATGATGTTGTCGGGATAATTGTATGTACGGGTTATTATGTTAGTAAAGTATTATGTTACTCTCGGTCGTTAGTGACCGAGAGGTTAGACAATTACGTCACGACGCTTCGGTCGTGACCCTTCGAGTACTTTATATACTCTCTCGGAGGTTGGACATGAGAGATATTATTGTATAATCATTATGATATAAATGTACTTGCCGGTCTGGAATGATTAATGAAAGTATTTATTATTCTCTGATATATTCTGTGTTTATTATATTTCCCGTACGATGTCTGTGCAATACTAAGTTTACCCCAGCGGGTAAACACTTCTTCTGTAGGTTTCCTCTGCTGGAACTTCTTCCTCATTCTGTTCTTCCACCTCCGGTTGCACTTCAATTTCAGGTTGTGCACCCTCTTCTTGTGGGAGTTGTTCTTTCAATGGGACTTTTTCCTTGTGCTGTTCTTTAGCTGTATGTAATTCTCCCATGGGTATATCATTTCCCAGCTCTTGTTCTACTGGGGGGACTACTTGTTCAACATTTACTTGTTCACCAGATGTGAACTCCTCTGTTTGAACATTTACCTTACCGGTTGCAGGCTCTTCATGGGTAGTGAATTGAACCGGCGGTGCTAGTGCAGGTTCAGGTTGATCCTGTGGACCTGTTCTTTCTAGTGCACTGAAATTGTACTGCTGCCAGAAATCTAGAGTCTCTTTGTAAACTTCATTTTCATATCCATTGAGAATCTTGGCAACTCTACACTTGGTATCCAAGTTCATTGATGCTTCTTCTAGTAGAAGCTTGATTCTCTCTTCACTGAGACCAGGGCTAACTTTAGACAACGTCTTCTTATTAATTCTAGTGTTGGTGCCTAGACCGGTTCACCATTTTGTCTATAGCCTATAATTTAATTTTGGGGGAAACTTGGCCCTATAGTCCCTTGGAGTTCTATTGTAGTCCATAAAAGTTTCCACTATGTCTACTATGACTGACTGTTTATCCTCTTCTCCTAGCAGACTATACCATTTAGCAACATTGTCTACTTCTCCCAAATCCATTACTTCATCAACAATGTCATTGACATTCTTAGTGTGAGTCATACCTTTTCCTGGAGAAATAAGAACAATAGGTTGAGCTGGATCACCGCCTTTGTCATCAGTGATGTCTACAATTATTGGTTATGTAGGATTCTTCTCTTTGACCGGTGCTTCAGCTCCAAGCACTGGTTTTCCTTTTCTGGTGTCAGGGACTGGTGGAACTGTGGTCCTTTGGCGTGCTTCCTCTGCTTGCTGCTGGGTCTGAAGAAGTTTGGTCCATATGGTTACTACTTCCTCATGAAACTTGTCGGCTTCACCTATAAGGGTCCGACTGATCCTCTTCTTTGTCAGGAAATCTTGCTTTTGCAGTTCAGCTTGTTTAGTGGCTTCTTCCAGAGTGAGGTGGTTTTGAACCTCTAGTAGAGCTCGAATCCTTAGCTCCTTTTCTTTGTCCATTGAAGCTTTCCATCTAGCTTCAAGAATTTGTAAGAGATCATTAGGTACAATCCTGTGAAGTTCGGTAGGATGCAGATTATACTTATGAATGCAGTACACTACCGCTTCTTCAATCTTTCTCCTGTCTTCTTCATTTGCAAACTGATATCTTGTGTTGACTGAACTCGTTCCACCGGTTTCTTTCAATGATGCCACAAATTCATCAATTGTGGGCTTTCTCTTTCTCGGGGCATCTTCCTTTATCTATTTACCATATTTTCTCTTTCTGAGCATAGTGTTAATTATAGTAGCTTCTATCAGATAGAGGATAAAATTAATATAATAATATTTGATATAATGTCTATTAATATTAAATATAATACATAAATATTGATTACATCATATATATAATAATATATAGATAAAATAATAATATCAATATTGTTATATTGATATCATTATTAATATTAATATATATAATAAAATGAATCGAATGCTGTCTAATGTTAAACACCATCGAATATTGTTAATCACTGTGATAAAGGGTATCACGTGACGGGCTGTAGTGAAACAAAGGAAAGGAGCCGTGTATCATAGGGCGCGTTTGCTATGAACAATCACGCCTATGATAGGCGTGACTCCTTGAGGAGTCACGTACATCATAGACGCGACTCTTCATGGTCACAACAACATATAAAGGGTTGCAGTCAAGACGATGGACAAATATAGAAATCGTAAAAAAATATGTTCATCAATTTATATTAACAATAGACTTGTTTTCTTAGATTCAACAAAGATATTTATATCACATATTTATTAAGTAATTTTCTGATAGATTGAATTTAATATAAATTCTGTTTGCATTTACATGGTATCAGAGCAAGGTTAGGAAGGTCCTAGCAGCAACGGGATTAGAGACATTCTAATTTAATCTAAAAAAACATTACATTTCCTTATGGCTACTGTAATTCGATTCGAAGACAGGCTAGAAGGAGGAAATAATTTTTCATCATGGAAATTCAGAATTATGATGATATTAAAAGAAAACAAAGTTGAGTCATTTGTGAAAGAGAATAAACCAGAACCAGAGAATGACCTGGAGAAAACAACGTGGACTGAAGGAAATGAAAAAGCCATGAAAATCATAGTTGATGGAGTTAGAGATCATATCGTACAAATGTTGACAAAATATGAAACGACATATCATATGTTTAAAACACTTGAAAGTACGTATGAAATAAATAACTCCAGCAGAACCTTGGCCCTTAAGAGAGAAATCAATCATATAAGTATGAACAAAGGAGAATCTATCAATGCATATTTTATGAGGATATCAACTCTAAGGGATCAATTATCAACTCTTGGATGTCAAATTGAAAGTAAGGAGCTAACACTTATCGCTCTAGATGGCCTACCAAACTCCTGGGAACTTTTGTTCAAGGCATTAGTGCAAGGTCTAAATTTCCAAAATTTGACCGATTAAGATCTGACTGTCTTCAAGAAGAATCGAGACAAACAAAGAAAGGATTCAATCAAAAGAACATAGATGAAGATCTTCATGTCTTGAATGCACTCCCACAAGAAAGGAAAGAAAAAGTTATTTCAAAATAGAAAAAGCCATCCTGAGAAAGGCTCTTCCAAGAAAGATTTTTCTAACATCCAATGTTTTAGATGCGACCAATATGGGCACTATGCAGTCAGATGTCCTGACAGAACGAAGCAGCAACCATCATATGCCAAAGTAAGAAAGTCCAAAGGGAAGCATGAACCTGAGAAATATGTATTCTACTCTGCACTTTCAAATCAAGTAACAACTAAATCAAACTCCTGGGTCATAGATAGTGGTTCATCAAGGCACATCACAGGATTCAAAGAAACTCCTAGACTCCATGGTAGAAGAAACTGATGAAGAAGTAACTATTGGAGATGATTTTGCACATCCAGTCAAAGGTGTTGGAACCTGCACTATCAAATTAAAATTTGGCATCTCAATTCAACTCATTCGAGTACTATTTATCCCTGGCATAAAAAGAAACTTGGTCCCCATATACGCACTTGAAGATAATGGATATAGAGTAACCTTCATGGATAATAAAGTGTTGGCATGGCCAAATAATTCTACCATCAAGAAAGCTAAAATTATAGGACATAGATAAGGTTATTTGTATGAGTTATGTACTGAACCAAAGCTAGCTCTAATCCATGAAGTTACAGACTCTAATGAAATATGGCATAGAAGATTAGGGCATCTCAATTTCCATGCCCTGTCCTTTATGGAAAAGTTAGTCACAGGGTTACCTAAACTCAAACAATACAATTCAAGGGTATGCAAGGGGTGTGCCTTAGGTAAAAATACTAAGGGTTCCTTTCAAAATAGTACTAGAAAAACAAACCATGTCTTAGAGTTAGTCCACTCAGACTTGTGTGGACCCATGTCTGTACCTTCTTTAGGAGGGTTTCTATACTATGTAATCTTTATTGATGACTTCTCCAGGAAAACATGGATCTACTTTCTTAAATGTAAAGAATCACAAGAGATTCTTAAAAGATTCAAAGAATTCAAATCCCTTACAGAAAATTCTTCTGGGAGAAAAATAAAAACCCTAAGGACAGATAATGGAAAAGAATACACATAAGACATTTTAAAAGAATTTTGTATAAGTGTTGGGATTAAGAGGGAGTTCACTGTTCCTTACAACCCTCAACAAAACGGTGTTGCTGAAAGGAAAAACAGAACAATTGTAGAAGCTGCCAAGGCCATGATACTTGATCAAAATATAGAAACTTCACTTTGGGCTGAAGCCTCTAGTACTGCAGTCTACATTCAGAACATATGTCCTCACTCCCATATTAATGAGAAAACTCTCGAAGAAGCCTTTACAAGTATAAAACCCGACATTAGTCACTTTAGGATATTTGGGTGTCCTGTCTACATTCATGTACCCAAAGAGAAAATGACTAAATTAGAACCTTCCTGGGAGAAAAGGTATGTTCGTAGGCTACAGTGAAACTTCAAAAGCCTATAGAATATACATGCCTGGTCAGAGATAGATTGAACTAAGCAGAGATGTGATGTTTGAGGAAGATATAGCTTTTAAAAGGGCTAGAAATTCCATTGAGTTTGAAATTCAAACTTCCCACATGGATCTAGAAGAGGATCCCACCCTTGAGATTCAGAGGGAGTGTCATGAGGAAGATAGAAATGAAGAACAAATCATGCCTTTGGAGAACCCTAAAAGAAGACCACTTTGGGCTACCAAAACAATGGAAGAAGCAAAGACTTATGCAACCCCATCAGGGACTTTTAGAGAAAGTAAAAGACCTAAGAGATTCTCTAGTTATATGGCCTTAATGAATGAACTCATAAAATCTGAACCTACCAATGTTACTCAAGCTCTTTAGCATCAAGTATGGAAGGATGCCATGATAGAGGAATATCAATCCATTATGAAGAATGGTGTATGGGAGATAGTGCCTAGACCAAAAGAGAAGTATGTTGTTTCTTCTAAATGGCTCTTCAAAATCAAGCATGTTGCAAATGAAAGCATAGAGAAATATAAAGCTAGATTTTTAGCTAGAGGTTTTTCACAGAAAGAGGGAATCGACTATGAGGAAACATTTGCACCAGTTGCACGATACACCTCTGTGAGAGCAGTCCTTGCCATTGCAGCAGCCAAAGGATGGAAAGTTCATCAGATGGATGTAAAAACTGTCTTCTTAAATGGAACCATGGAAGAAGAAGTCTACTTAGAACAACCTCAAGGATTTGAAATTCACAATGCAAAATCACATGTGTGTAAATTAAAGAACGCTCTATATGGACTTAAACAAGCTTCCAGGGCTTGGTATGGGAGGATTGACAAATGCCTAATGGGATTAGGTTTCTCTGAAAATGGTGCAGATCCAAATCTCTACTTCAAACAAAGCAAAGGTGATATATTAATTTTAATATTATATGTTGATGATCTATTGATTACAGGAGAAGATCACCTTATTGAACAATGTAAGAAAGATTTGGCCTCAGAATTTGAGATGAAAGACCTAGGTCTCCTTCACTATTTCCTTGGACTTGAAGTCTGGCAAAAATCAGATAGTATTGTCCTAAATCAAGGGAAGTACATTATTGATATATTAAAGAGATTTGGTATGATGAACTGCAGATCTATGTCAACTCCCATGGAAACGAACCTTCATAAACTAAAGGAAGCAGCAACAGATTCTCCATTAGCAGATCCCTCTCTCTATAGATAGATAGTTGGATCCTTGATGTATGCAGTTAATACCAGACCTGACATCTGCTATGCTATAAATGCCTTGAGTCGGTTTATGTGTGAGCCCAAGGAGATACATCTTGTGGCTGTGAAGCATATACAGAGATATCTTCAAGGTACTATTAATTATGGTCTAAAGTATGAGAAGGTTGACCTAGATCTTCATGGATTCACAAATTTAGATTGGGCTGGAAGTGTAACTGATCGGAAGAGCACCTCCGGATGTTGTTTCAGCTTAGGATCAACTATGATATCGTGGATTAGCAGAAAACAGTCCTTAGTAGCTCAGAGTTCTATATAAGCCAAATATATTGCAGCATCCATGGCTGCTAGAGAAGCAGTTTGGCTCAGGAAACTACTTGTGGGATTATTCAGTAAACCTCTGAATCCAACTATCATACACTGTGACAATCAAAGTTGTATCAAGCTATCAGTGAATCCTGTATTTCATGATAGATCCAAGCATATTGAAATTCCTTATCACTATGTGAGAGATATGGTGGAAAGGAACGCAATCCAGTTGGATTATATCAGTACAGGAGATCAAACAACAGACATCCTAACCAAACCCCTTCTCAAAGTGAAAGTTGATCATTTCAGAAAGAAGCTTGGTATGATTGAAATGTAAATTTTGATTTGTACTAATATATTAAAGATGTTTAATGTGTAAACTTCTTTTGTCATATGTGTGACTCTATGACATTATAGGCCTACCATTCCTGTTTATGTTTCTAAAAGGTGACGACTTTTTGGACAACTAACAGTTGTATTTTTAAACATTGTAAGGTGATGATCTTATAATGTTCAGTAGGTTGATATCATGTGACTTGATATCAACAGTTATGGTAGACATTATGCAACGTAATGTCAGTGCACATACCATAACTAGGATATATAAGGAGAATGTAATGTTCTCGAGCATAGTATATCCTTAGTATCATGAGATAGGTGATACTATTTATCACGAGATAGGTGATAATCTATATCACGAGGTATGTGATATATGATACTATTTATCACGAGATATGTGATAATTCATATCACGAGGTATGTGATATGTGATTCTATTTATCACAAGATATGTGATAATTCATATCATGAGATATGTGATATATGATGCTATTTATCAGGAGGTACATGATAAGATATGTAATTATGTTCAACATGAGATATGTAATATATATTATTATGTCTATCCTCCCGAGCTAAGAGGGAGTGTTAATTATAGTAGCTTCGATCAGAAAGCGGATAAAATTAATATAATATATAATTATATTAATAATAATAATAAATATATCAATATAATTATTATTAATATTAAATATAATATATAAATATTGATTACATCATATATATAATACTATATAGATAAAATAATAATAATAATATCAATATTGTTATATTGATATCATTATTAATATTAATATATATTATAAAATGAATCGAATGCTATCTAATGTTAAACACCATCGAATATTATTAATCACCGTGATAAAGGGTATCACGTGACAGGCTGCAGTGAAACAAAGGAAAGGAGCCGTGTATCATAGGGCGCGACTGCTATGAACAGTCATGCCTATGATAGGCGTGACTCCCTGAGGAGTCACGTCTATCATAGACGTGACTCTTCATAGTCACCGCGCCATATAAAGGGTTGCAGTCAAGACGATGGACAAATATAGAAATCGTAAAATATATGTTCATCAATATATATTAACAGTAGACTTGTTTTCTCAGATTCAACAAAGATATTTATATCACAGATTTATTAAGTAATTTTCTGACAAATTGAATTTAATATAAATTCTGTTTGCATTTACACAGAGGAACTATTTCCTCGGTCTCTGTCTACTCTTGTTCTTCCTCTTGTGTACTAGGTACCGGTTGAGCTCTCTTCCTTTGAGCCTTGGGTTGTTCTATCACTGGTTTTTTCTTTGGTGTAGGGTTCCTTTTTGTGTAGACATTTTTTATCGGTGCCCTCTTCTTCAGATTCTCTTGAATCTCTTCGAATGTACCAAACCGGTGGGTAGAGAGATCTAGAGTTTCTTCAGTTAGGGCATCAACATATGCCTTCGCAATCTTGGTGGTGATCTCATAACCCAATTTAGGAGCGTACACAGTTCTCGGTTCCACGACTTGAATTATGCAATTATCAGTGGTAACCAGAAAGCATACCTCGTCTTTGTATGTGTCAACAATGGTTGATAGTATCCTCTCCCTTGCATGCTTCTGTAGTTGGAATGCTTCAAAGTGCTCAGTCATTACTCTACCTAACTGGTTTCCCAGTGGGTTGGCCATCTCACTTATTTGATGCATGACCGGTCTATCGGTTCCCCAAGTTACTTTCTCGATTCTCGGGAAGAAATTTAAATAGTAGAAGTACAAACATATCAACAAGGTTCCATACTTCATGGATTTCTTCTTGACAACTCCGAGCTTCATATTTTCAAAGATTTGCCCTTGAAGCATCAAACAGATGTCGTATTGACCATTATCGTACATTACCCGGTGTGCAGCGTGAATTGCTCCACACGGTATGTTGTTTAGATTGCTTGACTGGTAAACCTTGTAGCCAATCACAACAGATGCAAAATGGACTCCATCAACCTCAATGTTGTTCACAATCATAAGTCGACCATCAGATCTTGACTTTGTTAGTTTAGTGACGACGACATTGGAGATAGTCCTTAGGGTTAGTGCTTCCCCTCGGTCACTATATCCGGTTACTCTATGCAGATCTTCTTTAGTGATTGGATTGCATACACCTTTAGTGAGCCAGAAATCCGATTCATGAAGACAACTTAGAACCAGTTGAATGCAGTCTTCCCAGAAGACCGTCGGGTAACAAACTCCGTTGATAAGTCTAGATGACACCAGCTTCACATACTTATTAGGAAGTCTCCCTTCTTCACATAGCGAGAAGTACTCACTTTGAATATAAGTTTCGCCCAATTCTTCCTGTTTAGCGTGAATGAATGCCGTGACGTCTTCGGTCATGAGGACTCAGTTTGGTACAGACGAAAGCACACCAGCCATGTCGATTTCTCTGTTTTGAACCGCCATAATATCATGTGCAGGTCGGTCTGCCTGATTTCCCTTGATCAGCTTCATTGTAGAGGATGAAGATGCCATTGCTAACAATCGGTTAATAGAAAGCAACTTTGATTGATCTAACAATCAATATCTCTTGATGATCAAAGCACGAGGATTTTACTCAAGCATGAAAATCGTTAATCACAAAATCGCAAAGTAAAAATGAATGAGTAATCCTCCTTTCTTTATATAGGGTTAGAGCATAATGGTAATTACCAAACGGTAACTATTGTTAAACGGATACAACATTAATTGCCTTACCTAACCTTTCTTTCCTTTTTCACCAATGTTAGCTTACTTGAATGAATGTTAGCTTAACTTGAATGGTTCCTCCAACAATAACAAAGTCATCCTATGTGGAATTTCTTGTAAAAATGGGTGGTTCATTTAAATGACATGTTAAGTGACAATTGGTAATCATTAAGGTTCTTGGTGTGCCAATGTGTTTGAGTTCCATTCGTTGGGATGAGATTAACCCACAAATATTGGATAATGCATAATTACCTTAGCTTGGGATTTGTTATATCTTGGAATAATTGTTGGTTAAATATATCAGTTATTTCTCATGAAAAATTATAGAGTGGCCAAGGAGTCGTGTAGTGTGCACTTTACTAGTGAATTGTTCATTAGAGTCAATAGAACTATAGTTGAGGTTTAAAGATGAAGCCTTGAGTATAATGGTTGTACTTAGTACGAGAAGAGGGCACACTCTCTACCTATGTCAATTATAATTGATTATTGGCATTGGTGTGATGCTCAATATTTAATTATCATGAAGGATATAACTGTTGCTCCACTCTCAATATAAGTGAAAGGAGTATAGTTGGCCTCTTATGAAGGTGAATGAGTAACCTCTACAATACAACTCACTACCAATTTTTAACCTTGCTTTCTACAATCATGGATCCCACTTTTACTTCTTCTAACTCTTGTGATCTCCTTGCCACATCTCACCACTTTAGCTTTTTATTACTTTGCAATTCTATAGTGGTATTAGCTATGTCCACGGTGGATAGAATGCCAATTTTAAAATAAATTGAATTTTGTTGATAAAGTTGTGGCAAACAATTTACTAAATAGAGAATAGTTGGAGTTTGGTGGAAATAGAATGGTGATTTGAAGACATAGCATATTTTAAATGAATTGATCAAATGTATCATAAAGATTGATGTTTTTATGTACAAAACAAAAAATTATGACTTAACACAAGTTTATTGTTAAATTGTAGAAATGTTTTATGACTATTTATGTTTTTAAGGGAAGGATTTGGTTGGTTTATGGAAGAAGAGGAGATGCATGTTGAAGAAGGTAGAAGGTAGAAGAATCAAATGAAGTAAAAAGAAATTTAATTTCAACATCATATTTGAAGCCTAAAAAATTTAAAGTTAGAAATGTTTGATATCTATTTTCAATTATAAAATATACCACATGATTTTTAGTAATTTTAATTATTTTACAAATATGATGAAAATACTATAGAATATAATAATTTGCTTGTTACAATTACTTTTGAGAGATTGTTTTCCTTTAATATGATAATTCCTTGAAGGAATTGAGTAGGGACTTAATGGAGATCAAGAATGCCTTGATAATGATGTTAATAGGTTTGGGAACTGTGTAACGGTCAAAGCACTAAATCCAAAATTTAGTGTCTAAAATAAAATGATAATAAATTGAGAAAGTGAATTTTAAAGAGTTTTAGCTTGTGATAAAGAAACTTGGTGAATTGAAGATTTGGATTCACTAGTATTAACAAGTCAATAGATAATGAAAGCATTACAAATTTCTATAAGGATAATATGTGGATTCACAATTTAATAGGAAAGACCCTAGTAGGTTGTCAATTAGTTATTAATATTATTTGGCAAATATCTTCATATTAAAAATGAATAATAGTGGGGAATGGAATAAAATATTTTTTCCAATTTTTTTCTAGTATGATGCAACAAGAGATCTTGTTAAAGTATACAAATATGTTACTTGTATATGACTTTGGATTTCAATTTTTATGATTAGTTTATTTTTATGATCAAGCTATGTGTATGTGGGGACAACTTTTAATATGATTGGTTATGATGTGACATGTCTTTTGGTGTATGTATGTATTTTCAATTGTTGGAATGAGCAAACTTTTTAACATAATTGGTGATGTTGGTGAGACAAGCCCTCCAGTACCACGTGGGTTGGCGGGAGATTGGACCTTGTGACCTTGTACCTTCCACATGACGCTCTTGCCAATTGAACCACACCTCCAACTTAGCCAAATTATATTGCTATTAAGAAATGTTTTTTTCTAAACAAAAATTATGTTGATTGTGAGAAGTCTTATATTATGTTTTATGGCTTCGATAGATTTTTAAAAGTAATCCATATAGATAATTTTTTTTTAAAATTATCCTTAAAATCTAAGATAACTATGATTTTTTTGAATTGTATCTACTAGATTACTAAAATATTTTTGAAATTTTGGTTGTTTTTTCATTGAAAATATTTATCTTTCCACGAATTCTCAACAAATTAAATTTTATTACTTTGAATGTTAGATATTATTACAAGGAAAAAAACAAATTATAATGAAAAATTCAAATTTAATAAAATTTCTATGAAAAAAAGTAGATTTTGAATGCACAAATAATACTTGATCTAAGAGAGGTGAAATGACCATGAATTTTAAAAAATAACTTTGGTTTTTATTATAATAACTTAGAGAATAAGTTTGTTGAATCATCTTATTTTCATAATTCATTCAGTAGTTTAACAAACTTCTCTTCTACAACCAACTAGATTGAAACCTCAATAATTTTCTTTTTAAAAAAGGGTCAAAGTTTTGTGCTAATTGTGATAACATAGGAGATAGACACAAGTCAATTAAAAAAAAGCTATTTTACATTGCGTGAGTGCCAATATAAGAGGGTTCAAGTTTAAAAATGTATTAGGTAATGCACTGGTTGAGCTAAGAAGAACCATTTCTTGCCATCAGTTATTGGAACAACATACAAAGCTCTCAAGGTTGATGAATTTCTATAGAAGAAAAATGTGAAAGCCCAAATTGATAATGATAGAACTTAAAACATTATTAACGACAAATGAACAGTTCACATTGGAAGTGCATTTGAATTGTTTTGTGTATTTAGCTCTATAATTTGAAGTAATGACATTGTTGGTTCTTATTGACAGATAGCTATGGTAAAAAAGGTTAGAGACACTAGATTGGAGGGAAAAATAGTATGGGATAGTCCCACATATTACTTTGATAGATGCAAGCAACCTTTGTAGGTCAACCTTCTATCTAAACTAAAACTAAACTACTACTAAACAAATGGTTTTAGTGAAAGGGGTTGGAGGCATATTGTTAGAAGTAGAGATGAAGTTTGAAGAAAGAAATTAAAGCTAATGGGTAGTGGGGCACCAAACAAAGTGATCAAACCACATTCCCTTCAATACATGGCCAAGACTAATTCATGAATATGTAAATGTCTATGGTAGAGTGACTTGGGCTATATTATGATATATACTCTATTCATTTATGTTTGGGGACATATTTAGACAAATGTAAGACATTCAAATAATTAGACTAAGGGACACTGTTAAATATGAAATACGAAGAACAAAAGGCCAAAAATAATACTTTTATTAATCGAATAGTGATTAGTCAACTATTTCTTACAAGAGTTGTAAGATGGTCAAAATTGTAAAGAAAATAAAAATATATTACAAATGAGGAAAATCATTATACATATAGGCTATAAAAAAAGCGTTCATAACTATAAAGTGAATCCAAAAGACCAAAACAGTTCTACATGATAAATTTTAAAATATACAATATTTTTTGATAACTTGCCTCATACATCTTAAATAAAGGGATAAATATGTAAGTCAATTACAATAAATTATATTTTATAATTCACTACATTTTATAGAATCAAAATATATTAAAAAACTTGCTACATTTGTAAATTTAAAGATAGTGAAAAAATCACGACATTTCTAACATCTTGGAAATGCTTGCTCACACATGTAGAATCTAGAAAACCAATCACATTCTTTCATTGGGCATGGAGACAAATAAATTTGTAGTGCCTATTGGCACAACCCACATATATTCTTTTGTTTTTTGAAAGTGTTGAAGTATAGGCTCAAGGGTGATAGCCAATGATAGGTCTAGGATACAACTTTACAGTGAAAAATTGTTGGTGTAATTAAATATTCACTAATTACACTTCACTTAAGTTTGTTGAGGATAATGCATTTGCATATTAATTGTCATTGAGACACCTAGAAGTTTGCATTTCATTTTAGCACATGGTGTAGGAGAAATTCCACTTTAGGTGGTGATACTTGTCATCTCATACGTCTTTGTATGTGAGATCCACCTTTAGTGCTCTTATCACATTATCATCCTCTCACTGTTGCACACGTTGCACATACTTTGATGTACAATGGAGGATGATCCACCTTTGGTGGACATGTGATTACACCTTGTTTAGTTGATAACTTATCACTTGCATATCTTCTAGTTATCATACATTGTCTATATATTTAGGCACATCTATGTTGTATACATCTATTATCCATTATCATTTGATCATTATTGAGTTATTCATTTGATCATATTATCTTGTCTCTCTTATTTGTGCTATCTATTGAGCTTCTAGATTTTGACATTACATTCATTGCCTTAGGCAAATTCTTACATGGTATCAGAGCCATAAGAGTCTTCATTGCATAGCCGTTGGAGAGCCATTATTGCTTCAACTTTTGGAGGGCCATGAATCAAATCTGGTATTAACACTTTGTGGAAGCGTTTTGAGCAAGATCGAACCTCACCATTGCATCCGGGTGGCTATTCTGGTGAATTTTGACTATAAATTTGCCTACCTTGGGCAAAAGTTAAATTAGAGGCAATTTTTTTTGCAAATCAGACCTCTAAGACCCGATTTACAATTGGGTAATATTCTTGGCCAATATGCATTTCAGATCTAATTATTGTTATTGTTTCCATTAATTATTTTTCAGATCTGCAATTACTGTCAAATTTTCGGATTTGCAATTGTTGTGTGACAATTTTTTGGCCTATCAGGCCTGTGTTAGATAGAACAGATTATGCAGGTATTAAATCAAATTGGATTGGATAGCTATCAAATAGGCAAAGCACGAGCAGTATAACCCCGACCCGCATTGTCAAGAAGAACCAGATCGGGTTCTCAACCCTCGACCTGAAGTCATCACCAGATCAATCAACACATTCACGACTAATAGTTCACCAAGCTTACTGTTGAGGGCTTGGCAATATTAACAACACTAGGATAGACCTATCGTAAATGTGGGACTAAACAGTCCTCAACATGCAAAACCCATCACCGAAACACAAGGCCTAGCTCTCTAGAAAGTTGACTGGGACACACGTTGTCAAAGCTCGCGGTGACCGGTTGAGCCAAGGACCATACCGCTTTTTGTTTTACTAAGATGAACTTTCTAGTTGTAAACAATGCTGAAATTACCCACCCCACGCATGTGGGACTAAAATATTTGGGAACCGAGCTAGCCCGCAACTCGGCTCGCTGAGCCAAGCCAGCTCCCCACCGACTTTGGTGACCCTGGTCCCATAGCTAACGCCCACGCGACCGACAACCAGCTCAACACGCCACGCAAGCTGTTAGCTCAACAGCTCACCACTAAAGCAACCAATAACAGGACGACACATGGCAACAAGCAAAACATGTATTTTTAAATTTTTTTTTTTTTTTGCATTTTCACCAAATTTCAGCAGGTTAAAATTGACGGTTGTATAGCTGTCATGACGACCGTTTTTTAATTTTGTGTTGACGACTATTTAGCCATCAAATTCAACCTATTGATTGTGTCATCTATTTAGAGCATTAAAATTGACAGCCATTTGACTATCATTTCCTAGTCATTTTTCTCTGATATGACAATCATTTGGACATCGAATTTAAGATAGTGTTTTGCTGACGTCAATGAGGTTTGAAAAATTTGCAGCCCTCACCACTTGCATTTTTAGTTTTGCAGTCCAACTTCAAGAGGCCATAACTGTAATACCTCAAAAATGGGCTATATATTTATTAATCTCCTATATCAACAAATCATATGAAATCGACATCAAAGTCCTAATCTAAGGCACATCTAAACATCATCGAATCATAATTGATTATCTTAAATTTTACATCGGGGAATATTCCTAGTAATATTCTTAATCATCATAATTATCTTTAATTTTATAATTATTTGGCAATAAATCACATTTATCCTAAAGTTTGATTAATTGAATATTTTCATATTTAATTAATTAGATTTAATATCTTGCCACTTAATTGTTTAATTAAATTTAATTCTATCTATTATTAATTATATTATTTAATTTTGACAATAAATCCAATATCCTATGAATAATTGATTAAATTTTTATTTAATTAATTAAAGCAAGTTGTCATTATTTAATAATATAGTTTTTAATAAAAGTTTGATTAAATAATTGATTAACCCATAAATCAATTGTTTTATTTTTAAAAGCAATTAAGTTGGAGATAAATCACTTTATTATTAAATTAATTCATAAATAAAACATGCACAATTATAAAAGCAAACAACTATCAATTATCAATTAAAGCTAAACTCTATTTTGAGTTAAAACTTAGCTTTTGCATGTTTTTGTGAGTTAATTATCCTTTATTTAAAAATAACTCAAAAATCAACCTGAGTTATTTGAGTGATTTATGACTTTTTCTCATGCACCTCCAAAGCCCTGGATTTCTATAAAAACAAGGCTCAGCTCTTCATAATTCATCTCTCAAATTTGCATCCAAGCATCTCATATTTTTGCACAATCACGCTGGAGAATTGGAATTGAAGAATCAAAGCTCTTGCAAATCGACATCTTTGTGAGATCAATCTTATTTTTGCATTCATTTCATATCAGTTTTCAATAGCATTCATAGATTCATATCAGTTTTTATCATTCTTATTGCATAGAAAATATAAAAAATATAGATTAATTGCATTCAATTTCATATCCATCTTTTGCATTCAAATCCTTCATTTATGTGTCGTCTAGGTCACTGATCTCGATTACAATCTGAGAACATCAATCTTGCACCTATTAGAAGGCAGTAAATCGCTTGGTTAGATAGTTTTCAATTTTGCACGATTTTGATTATAGCTAACCTTTAATGTTTTATTGAGTGTTGTGTCTACAGATCAGGTAAAATTTTCACACACATTTCTGGCGCCCACTGTGGGGCCTTGAGCCTCATTCTCTTCATTTTTATCTAATTTTATATATTTTTGGCGTCACTTTTTTCGTCATTTTTGCGCAAACAGGAAAAATGCCGCTTACGAGCAATCTAACGCCGCTTACGAGAAATCTGATCACGCCTACAAGCAATCTGTTCACGCCTACGAGCAATTTGTTCATGCTTACAAGCATTCTGTTCACGCATGTGACAGTTTCAGTCACGCATCTGCTAGTTTCAGTCACGCATCTGACAGTTCCAGTCACGCATCTGCCATTTTCAGTCACACATCTGCCAGTTTCAGTCATGCCTATCAGTATTTAAATCACGCCTGTGAGTATTTAAATCACGCCTGGGCATATTTTAGTCATGCCTATCAGTATTTAAATCACGCCTGTGAGTATTTAAATCATGCCTGGGCACATTTCAGTCACGCCTATGAGTATTTAAATCACGCCTATGAGTATTTAAATCACGCCTGGGCACATTTTAGTCACGCCTGTGCTCATTTCAATCATGCCTATGCCTATTTTGATCACGCCAGCTTTCCGTTTTCTGATTTGTTTTTTTTAAAATTTTGGCGTTTTCAAAATCCGTGCCACTTTGGAAAACTGGCACTTATTTTTTTGTGAAATTTTCACATATGGTATTGAAAGTTTAAGTGTGATATATCATTGGAAAGCTCTTTCCAAGCCAAATCCAAGCATGTTGGTTTCATTTTCAAAATTTTTCATTTGATCACAGAATTTGCATATTTGTACTTTTAGATTATTGATTTCTAACACTTACAGTTTGCTGTTGATTTGTCTTGGTTTTGTACTTTCAGACGTGTGCTAAATTCTGGATTGCAAAGCGTTGGATCTAAGGTATTCTTCTCAAGCTAATAATATTTCAATTTGGATCCTAAAACAAATCTCTTATGTGTCTGGCTTGTGTGCATCTTTTCATGCTTTGATCTATTTCTACACACTTGCATAATTGATACTAGGTTGTGACCCCTTAAGGATTCATTAAGTAGTCTTAGATACTTGTGATTGATTTTGATTGCTATCTTGGGTTATTGGACTCGCTAATCCGCCGACCCCTCATTTCCGCCCCATGGTTGCAATCTCAGCGCCATAAAGGGGAGGGGTCAACAGGACATAAGCGTTAAGTGTTCCACTTGGCAACCCTTTTGTGCTTTTAGGAACTCACTTGTTTTCTAAGTTGGGGACTCGTTTTCAGCTTGTGTGAGGTGTTAAGTGTTCCACCTTGTGGAGTCATCTCATATTCGCTTTAAGCGTTAAGTGTTCCTCTTTCTGCTTTTTGGGTACTTTTGGTAGATTTGCTTTTGGAAACATACATCTGTGCTCACATAGTAATTAGGCCCTATGAACAGTATTCGTGATTCTTGAGAGATTGGATTCCTAACAAAATCCTTCTTGACGACAGAATCCTTGTAGGTAGGGAGGATACTTAGTGTGTTTCACATTCAACTTGGTTAGTGTGTCTTCTCTTATTGATCGATACATTCTCTCCCAGGAGAGGTTGATAGATCACGTGGGGTTGACATCACGAGCTTTAGTGAATCAAAATTGGTTAGTGTGTCTTCTCTTATTGATTGATACATTCTCTCCCCGGAGAGCTTGATAGATCACGTGGAGTTGGCATCATAGACCTTGGTGAAGCAAAACTTTGTCTTAGCGTGTCGGATTAATCTGCTTGCTTTGTTTGGGTTAAAAGTGCAAAGGTGTCAAAAACTTTGGATCTAGAGCCAAGTCCCCTTGTGGTATACTATTGTGAGTCATCTTTAGAGAGGGTTAACCGTAGCGGACAATCCCTTCACAGGGCAAACTGTGTTGACGGAACTTCAAGCGGTAATAGCCATTTTCGCCATGGTAGTCACAACTGCTATATAAATGTCCTTGTGGAAGAAATCTCTATAGGTATGGTTCATTGTTGGGTTGTCAGATCTCCCTAGCAGCTCTTGAAGATTAAGTTCTCAGACTGTGTCAAAACCCTGGTGCGCCGGGATTGGAGTTCACCCCTTTGAATCATAAAAGTTGTAGAGTCAAACCATTACTAAAAACCCTAGAGAGGCCAATTTTTCACTTTCAGGTATATGTGTGTTATTGCAAAACTTTTCAGAACATACACAATTAGTACTCTCAGGGATTAGCACAATTTGGTCACTTGATTGTTCATGCGCAAGGTTGCTTTTGCCCTTGTTCATTGTTTTCAGACGTGCTTGGAATCACTTGCTTGCTGTTCTGCATGCTTGTTTATCTACTTGGCTATTAAAAATGATCAAATCTGGTATAACCTTCAAAATTTAGATAGTACAATTTGCAAACAATCCAAAATTGAAGACCTTAAATTTTGCAAAAATTGACGTAAAATCTTTTCTGGAGTCAAAAGTCATTTCAGAAAGTCAAAAGTCGTATGAGTTTTGTCAAGTGTCATTTCAGTATTGCCCATCTGTCGTATGAGTAAGAACCCAGTGTCGTACGAGTTTTCAAACCAACACATTCAAGAAAGTCAAAACCCTGTTAGCAACTGTCGTACGAGTTTTGTCAACTGTCGTTTCCTTGCTACCCAACTGTCGTACGAGTTTAGCAACTGTCGTTTCATAGACTACCCAGTGTCGTACGAGTCTGTAGAGTGTCGTTTGGAAAAATTTGAGAGAGTTGTCAGAAATTGTCAAATTGCAAGATATCCAATGTTTCCAGCCTAGTTCTAGAATCCGTCAAAAATATCATTGTGTCAGGAACAGAGCAGTAGCTATTGAGCATTCTACCATTTTTCGAGTTTGATCTTTTGAATCCGATCTAGTCTTCTGTTTGATCAATTTGAGTCCTTTTTATCTCGTGTCAAAACCTTGTCATAACTATCAATCTTCAAAAACAGACTAAGTGTTGAGAACTCGTGTCTGCTATCTTTTGGGCGATCTATCCCATACATCCAGGGCATAGTTTCCTTCACCCACATCTCATCAGATCTTCAAAACTATCATAATCTTGACAAGGTTGCGTCATTCGATTTTCTTGAATCAAATTGTTCTTCAGTTGTCTTCATCCTTTTCTTCTGTTTCATTCAAAGTTAATGGTGGAGACCAGAGCTTCTTCACACAAGAAATCAGAAGAAACATCTCAGAACTTACTTTTGACCAATACCCCAGGTCCAACTCTTGAACAACTCATCAAGTCAGGTATCTACGAAGACGACGGTCTTGGTAACTTTCGATTGAAAACTGGTTACATACCTCCTTTATCAACTCACAGAGGTAATCAGCAAACTCCTCAATCTGTTCCAGGGAGCCCAAAAACTCCTATCATGTCTCAAGCAGGGACAGACCACGGTTCTCTAGGAGGAGGGTCCCAAGGACACCATTCTCAACATAATTCCGACCAAGAACCTACCCCCTCTGAAATCCATCGATGTTAGAATGACGATGAATTCCAGAGAATGATGAGGCATTTCTTGAAAGTGGATAGAGAGGCATACTTTTTACAATTAGCCCAGGAAGGGGCTAAGCTTCCTCCCAACTTTAACGTTGATGATATAATCACACATGAGGAAGAAACTCCACTCACAGTTATGACAAAATAGATGCATGCTATACAAGTCAAATTTAACAATCTTAAGAAGGAGAAGGAACCCAAGGAGTTCTCCATGGAGGCCCTATGTCCTTTCCCGTTCGACAAAAACTTGTATATGCCACCATTCCCAAAAAGAGTGGAGATACCAAAGTATGACAAATATGACGGACACTCTGATCCTCAAGATCATGTCAGAGAGTTCTGTACGCAATCCATGGAATTCATGCATGAACCGACTTATCTAATGCATCTTTTTCCTAGATCCTTGGGAGGAGCATCCATTCAGTGGTTTTCAAGATTACCTTCTGCGATCAAAACTTTTGAGGAATTGATTAAATTGTTTTATCAACAATATTCCTACAATATTCAACATCCGGTCACCATGATCGATATCTGTAACCTCAAGCAATATCCAGGGGAATCATTCCTAATTTTCTTCAAGAGGTGGAGAAAGAAGTTCTCTTTATATGCTAGACAAATTCTCGAAATGGAGAAACTTGAAATCTTTATCAATAACCTTGTTCCAGAGCTCAATTATCCATTACAAATGCAAGATCATGTATCTTTTGATAAAATGGTGGATAATGCAATCAAGATTGAGAAAATACTTGTCAAGAAAGGAGAAATCACACTTCAAAAGGACAAGTCTGAATCTGGATCTAGCTCAAAAGATAAAAACAAGAGCTGGAATAGAAACAAAGGTATCGTCTCTGATGGTGTTGTTGACACTATCCGCACCCCATCAAAGGCACCAGCCTACAATCTCACCCTTGCCACCAAAGCCATTGAAGCTATAGAGCAAAAATCTGCTGAACCATCTCCAAAGAAGCCATTCAAACGATGGGATAATAAACGAAAGTTTACTCCCCTGGCAGAATCTTTGAAATCTGCCCTGAGAACCCTGATAGCTGATAACATGATCTCTTTACCACCAATCCGAAACCCTGATCCGGATCCAAAACCATATTGGTGGAAAGATAATGCATTCTGTGCTTTTCATCAGACTAAAGGGCACAGAACTAATGGATGCTTCCACTTGAAGCATACCATTCAAGACTTGATAGATCAAGGGGACATCACGATCGATAATCCTACCAGCAATAATGTTCACACAGCATTTACAGAACCGTTTCCACAACATGGCAAGGGAGTTTCCACTTCTCAGCCTAACATGGGGGCGAAAGTCAACTATGCCTACCCTGGAAACAATGCTGTCATCAATATGGTTGAACCATGTCTCTCTGAGAGCTACAATGTCATCACGATTCTACGAAGAGACAGAAATCATTCCTCAGCTAATGCGGTTACCAGATCACAAGCTCAGGCTCATCTGAAAGGACAAACACCAAGTTCATCTAATGTCCCTAAGATACCTTTCAACCTCACATCTGCTTCCAAACAGAAGGCTGTCTCGAAATCTTCCAATCCAAAGGATACAAGACTTACATCTTATAGCATCGTCCAACAACTCCAGCATACCAATGCCAAAATCTCTATGTTTGAGTTACTTCAAATATCTCCAGCTCACAGAGATATCCTAGACAAAGCTTTGCTCGGCTCTAATGTTCCTGATGATCTAGATCTAGACAGGTTCCAGACTATGGTTGGTCATCTAACGTCTCCGCAATATATCTCCTTTTCAGAGGAAGATGACAACTCCCTAAGTCACCCACATAATCAGCCCTTGCACATAGAAGTCTTGATCCAGAACTGTCGAGTCAAACGTGTGTTGATAGATGGGGGCGTAGGCCTCAACATTTGTTCTTACAACTTAATCACACAGTTGGGATTCTCAGAGATGGCTATTGATCCTCGAAAGAAGATCACCATAAAAGCTTATGATGAACAAGAAAGAGCTTCTAAAGGCACCATTGTCTTACCCATCTGAGTGGGTCCAGTCATCAAAGATACCACATGTCAGGTGCTTGATCTACCATTGGCTTACAATATCCTTCTAGGGAGACCCTGGATCCATGAAATGCAAGCCATCCCTTCTACGTACCATCAATGCTTGAAATTTCGCTATGAAGGGGTAGAAGTTACTATCCCAGCAGATCTGAGTACAACTTGCAATACATTGAAGGAAAGTGCTGATAAGCTTGTACCTAATAACAGAGAATCTTCCATCAAGCAACAAAATGTGGCTTCCACATCCAAGATGGAAGACATTACTAAAGAGATCAATATCAAAGAAAATGGGATGGGAGAATACACTATCGAGCCAGTCTTGTCTTTGACATCTCTCCCAATCTCACCTAAGTCGTATGGACAATCCTTGAAGCAGTCTAAATCAGAACCTAAGGAACCTATGGAAGCATACAAAAGAAATTTTGTGGCGGAGCAAGTATCCAAACAAGAATTTGAAGAGGATGAAGCTGTGCTTGCATGGCTATACAAAGATGATTCTGAATCCAAAATTGTTCAACCTAGTGAATCTATAGCACCTACAATCCCTTCTAATTCATATGGTCCAGGGAACAGATTGATAGCCAAGATGGGATATTCCGGTCAAGGAGCTCTAGGAATCAGAGGAAAGGGTCTTGTGACACCCATTCCACATATTGGTAGAGCCAACAAAGATACTGGTGGCTTAGAGTTTAAGAAGAAACCCTATCATCTCAAAGGTGGTTGTTCTCATGTCATAGAACAAATTGCACTAGGAGAACCCCTTCTTAAGAAAGAAGAAACAGAACCCTCTGATGATGATTCAGATAGCTCTGAGCTTATCCCCTATGAAAAATTGCCTAAAGAGATCAAAGATCTTCTTGATGATACAGATGATCCTATCAAAAGAATTAATGTAGTAGAAACACAAGAACCTACTGTAGCACAAGAGATGGTTGCACCACAAGAACCAGCTAATCTCGAAGGCAATCAAACTGATCAAGAAGAAGGGGGTAGTTATTCTGACACTGATTCCCATGAATATGAATTCAAGTCAGAAACTGAGGGTAATCCTTCTTGGGGTATTCATCCTGATTTCACACATTTTCTAAGATTTCCTAGAGATCCTGAATCAGAAGCTGAGTCAAATGACTATGAATGGGGTGCCATTCTAGAAGAAGATGAGCTTATAACAGAGAAATATATTGATGTTATTCACCAATATGTATCTCAACCCAACGTAGGTCTAGAGCGAAACAATGAACTTAATGTGTCTGATCCACCTATGGTTGAAGAGGACTCTCATGATGATGTTGAGCCTATTCACGAATTGAACATTTTGAGCTGTAATATCACCTTTGAACTTGAGCATTGGATTATGACCAATGATGACATATCCACATCTGTGAACACCATATCCCAACCCTTTCCTACTTTAACTATCCAACGCCCTGATCTTATTGACCGAACTTCCACGAACCCGAGCCATGGTATCTACACCTTTCCAAGTGACTATGCCCTTGCTTGTTACCTCAATGCAGTCGAGCCTATGAGGACTTCCATCAGCGAACCGAGTGTCAGCATGACCGAGTTGGACATCAAATATCTTAGTAAAAAAAATAAAAATAAAAAGAAAAAGAGTTATGAGGGTGAAAACCACTTTGTGGCAGTCTCAGAACCGACAAAAGTAAAAAGAAAAGACGCATCTGAAGGTGAAAACCTCTCTGAGGTGCCTAAGGATGAGATATTTGATGTCCTTCCGAGTCATTTACAGGATAGATCTCCAGTTCTTGATTGAGCCAACTCAATCCATCAATTTGGGTACAACAGAGGAACCACAATTGGTACATGTAGCACAATCTCTATCAGAAGAAGAGAAACAGAAATTCACTACATTCTTATCAGACAAAAAGATCAATTTTGCATGGAAATATTCAGATATGCCAGGATTGGATCCCAATCTCATTATGCACCATCTATCCATTGCTCCTGGAGTAAAACCAATCAAACAAAGATTGAGAAAGATGCATCCTCATGTTGCACTCTTAGTCAAAGCAGAACTAGAAAAACTCCTAAAAGCTGGATTCATCTGTGTCATAGACTATGCTGAGTGGATCTCTAACATTGTACCTGTTTCAAAACTAGATGGTTCAATCAGAGTGTGCACGGACTTTAGAGATGTGAACAGAGCATGCCCTAAGGATGACTTTCCACTACCTAACATTGATATGATAGTGGACATGACTGCGGACTATGAAATGTATTCCCTTATGGATGGTTTTTCTGGATACAACCAAATCAAAATTGCTCCAGAAGACCAAGATAAAATTGCATTCACATGTGCGTGGGGAACCTTCTGTTGGAATGTTATGCCATTCGGACTCAAAAATGCTGGAGCTACATATCAAAGAGCAATGACATCTATTTTTCATGATATGATGCATAAAACAATGGAGGATTACGTGGATGATACCTTGGCAAAATCCATGATTAGAACTGAACATCTAATAGACTTGAGCATGATCCTAGACAGAATGGAACAGTTTAGTCTCCGACTAAATCCTAAGAAGTGTGCTTTTGGTGTCACTTCTGGAAAGCTCTTAGGATACATAGTTTCAAAGAAAGGCATTGAAGTTGATCCAGCTAAAGTCAAGGCTATAATAGAGATGCAACCTCCCACAAATATCAATCAAATGAGGATATTGCAAGGCAGAGTACAGTCCATCAGAAGATTCATATCACAGCTAGCGGACATATCATAGCCTTTTACAAAAACATTACATAAAGGTGTGACCTTTGCATGGAATGAAGAATGCGAGAACAACTTTAACCATATCAAGAAGTATCTATCAAATCCGCCTATCTTGATGCCTCCTATTCATGGGAAGCCATTGATCTTGTATGTCTCTACAATAGCCATATCACTGGGGGCATTACTAGCCCAACATGATGAAGACAAAAAGGAAAGAGCCATCTACTATATAAGCAGAACATTGGTGGCGTATGAAAAGAACTATTTTATGATTGAGAAAGCTTGTCTCGCTGTGATCTTTACATCACAGAAACTGAGACACTACATGTTAGCTCATACTACTCATTTGGTAGCTAAAATTGATCCACTGAAATATCTCCTAAGCAAAGTTGCCCTCACCGGTAGACTAGCTAAATGGGTCATGCTTCTAAGCGAATTTGACATTGAATATGTTGAAAGAAAAGCTATAAAAGGTCAAGTTATTGCTGATCAACTAGCAGATGCACCCATGTTTGATGATACACCCATGCAAATGGAATTTCCCAATTCCTCTATCATGCACCTCTCTTCTAGAGCATGGCGGTTATTCTTTGATGGCTCCTACACACAGAATGGATCTGGAGCAAGCATATTGTTCATCACTCCTCAAGGATACTCGATACCCAAAGCATTCAGACTAAAATTTCTTTGCACAAACAATATTGCTGAATATGAGGCACTTCTCAATGGTATGAAAATGGCAATACAGTGGAGAGTTACAGAGATGCACATCCATGGAGACTCACAATTGGTTATCCATCAAGTCAATGATGTGTACCAAACCAAAGATGAAAAGCTCATTCCTTACAAGAGAATGGTAGATGATTTAAAGAAATACTTCATCTCTATCACATTTGAGCAAATACCCAGAATGGAGAATAAGGTTGCCGATGCAATGGCGACACTATCTACTCTCTTACAACAGCCCGAACATGAGCTACACTACGAGTTCCTAGTGGAAGCCCTATCCTATCCTGCATATGACTCCCCTGAAACCCGCATGATCTGCACCGTTGTAGGTAATGATTCATCCTGCTACAAAAATCTGTTCTCCTATCTCCACGACCAAATCATCCCTGAGTCCTTTAACCATTTTGAGAAACGAAACCTTATCTGATCCGCATCCCGATATGTCATCATTGGTAATGATCTGTACAAACGAGGTCTAGATGGTACACTACTTAGATGTTTAGAACGGGAAGAGTCTCAACGTGCATTAGAGGAAGTCCACGAGGGTATATGTGGGTCACACTTGAACGGTTTAACGTTAGCTCGAAAACTTATTAGGGCCGGGTACTATTGGCCTGAAATGGAGAAAGAGGCTATTAAATTTGCTAAAAATTGTCAACAGTGTCAAGTACATGGCAACTTGATTCACGCTCCAGGGAGAGATCTAATTCCCTTTACTACACAATGGCCTTTTCAACAATGGGCATTTGATCTCATAGGCACTATCCATCCACACTCTTCTAATGGACATACCCATATAATCACAGCTACAGATTATTTTACAAAATGGGTAGAAGTAGTTCCTCTAACACAAGCAATGGGGAAACAGATCTCTATGTTCACCCTGAACTACACCATTTGCAGATATGGGATCCCTCATTCCATAGTCACAGACAATGGAGGACAATTCAAAAACAAGGACCTAGATGACTTATGTGCCAAATTCAAGATTACTCAACATTGGTCATCTATCTACTATCCTCAAGGGAATGGACAAGCTGAAGCTTCAAACAAAAATCTCTTGAAAATCTTGCACAGAACAATGAATAAAACAGGAAGAGACTGGCATCTCATGATCAATCCAGCTCTCTGGGCATACAGAACTAGTATCAGAATGCCTACAGGGGCTACACCTTTCATTTTAGTTTATGGGTCTGAAGCGGTACTGCCTATTGAGGTTGAAATCCCATCACTCAGAATCATAATGCATGGACTTGTCACTGATGAAGACTACAGAGTGTCTAGGTTACAAGAACTTGAATTACTAGATGAACGCAGGTAAGCAGCGTATGATCATCTCAGAGTGTATCAGAAAAGAATGTCTAGAGGCTACAACAAGAAAGTCAGACATAGATTATTTCAGGTTGGCGATCTAGTGTTGAGAGAAAATCCTAAAAATCAATCACATCGAGAACGCAAGGGGAAGTTCGAACCCAATTGGCTGGGTCCCTTTGTTATCACTGCTACTTTTGGCTCTAGTGCCTATCAACTCTCAATGCATGAAGGAGAAAAGCTTTGAGAACCAATCAACGTTCTCCATCTGAAGAAATTCTACACCTAAGGCATTCAGTCTATGGTTAAATATCCTGAAAAAATCCTAAAAATCAGAAAAAGTCCTGAAAAAATGAACATCTTGGTGAAAACCTAGCAATAGGCACCTTGATGATTCACAAAAAAATCAAAAAATATGAAAAATTCAAAAAAATAAAAAAATATCAAAAATTCAAAAAAAAATTGAAAAAAATGAAAAATACAAAAAAAAAGAAAAAAAAAGAAAAAAGTGCCTTGGTGAAAACTTGGAAACAGGCGCCTTGGTAGCAAAAATAGAATCTCTACCAAGATGGTGAAAACCCGGCAAACGGGCACCACTTGTTCCAAAATGCTCCATCTATCAGCACAATCTTGGTCTTTCCCAGCTTTCAGTCTTGCCTTAGTTTGTACATATCTCCCGGTTTGTTTCTGCATATCCTGGTTTCAATAAGTCGGTCTGTACACCAATCAGCTCAAGCATCTGTATCCTATCAATGTTCAAATTTGGGGGCAATCAATGTCATATCCTATGGTCTCCCATGTATCTTAGACATTTCCTATCCAGTCAGAGTCCTTTGAAGCTTCCAGTTGAGTCAGTCAGTCAGTCTCGTCTCCAGAAAGGATTTTGCATCTACAACAATCAAATATCAAAACAAACTGAAAACAATCTATGCTTCATGCTTTTATCTCCTTGTATGCTTACTGATTCGCATTGAGATTTTTGCATATTGTGTCCCTTCGAGCTCCTCAATGATGTCCTTTACAAGATTTAGAGAGTGATGACTGGGGGCATAATCTTTTCTCAATTTTCTGCTTGTATGTGAAATCTAATAACTTTGGAAATTCTGGATTGAAATGGTGTCCGACTGTAAGAGCCTCTATCTTGAATTGGATGGCCATGCGTACCTCGACCATTGATACCCGGCAAATTGTAGGACGTTTGATCTAACTATTATCTTTTTGAAGTAAATTCTTTCTCCTACTATGAAACACGATCTTGCCTAAGGAGGTGAACGATAAAGGGTCACTACGGGTAATTCACACTAGATTTAGAATGATCTTTTGATTGTTTGATGTGTATGTTAAATTCAAGGCGTACTCAGGTCATCACGACGTTTATGTTTTGATGCTTGTACAAATTGCTATATCAAAATGGACATGATATTCAGGTCATCCTAGCGTTTGTGCCTTGGTGCTTATATCTAATCCAACATTCCGAATACAAATCAATATTCATATGTCCATGGTTGTATAACCATTGGGTGTTGTATTGATTCTTGCGCATACAAAACGATATTCATATGTCTATGGTTTCATGGCTAGTGGGCATTGTATTGATTTATCCAGTTACCTAAAAGTTCAATGATGATAACAAATCGACACATGATCAGTGACTAGGTCCTAGGTCTTAGGTTGCATTTCATCTTGCATGTCTCTTTGCATTTTTCATCTTTGCATGATCTCACAATGACTAAATGAACTTCAATGCTTAAACAATTCTCCACTCGCATCTTCAAATCTAACAAGAGCTGAATCTTACACGAAGGTCCATCCAACGAAACAGCAAGTAGAATCCTTTTTCAGGATCAAAATTCAAATCTGAGATCATTCATATCATTAACTACTTGCATAATCAACCTTCAATTATCACAAAAATCTAGTATTCAACTTAACTGATTATCTAACATCAAACTATCAAAATTTTAACTTGGTCAACCATGGTCAACTCATGGTCAAACCTAGTCAACCTTGGTCTCTAGGACCTCTAAATGATGCAGAATGTGCTCTTGAACGTGTATAACCACTTTTCCAATCAATTAACATGCTTCTAAACTATCAACGCTGACTTTTCTTGTTAGATTTCAATTTTAATCCCGAAGGGGGCATGGTATTGCACATCATTCAAAGTTTGTCAATCAAATCTATCAATATCTTTCATCAGTAATCAAGACAAACAATCACGTCTAGTTACTGATTCATAAAAAAAAAAAGACCTCATCGCTCGGGGCAAATCTATCATCACTTGGGGCATATCAGATTCATCAAGATCCATATCAATCTGGTATTCTCCTAATCTTGTAAACTGTATCAGTTTTTGCAACCATCGGATCATAGTGTTCTTTCCTTGGTTCTTCGGCAACTGAAGGATTCGGATGTGATACTTGCTAGTTCTGCTAAGACAATCGAGTCTAGAATGGGTCACTCACTTCTTATCAATCCTAAGGTTCAGAATCAGGCATTTTGACACTTTTTCACAATCATAGGTTCATTTGCTGCTACAGTGAACATTATCTTTGGTCATTCAGGACCTATTATATTCATATCAAATTCAATATCAATCAACTCCTATCTCAATATCTTTCAATCGGTTTCTATCTTGAGATCGGTTTATCTTTTGAATCAGTTTCATATCTCTATGAAACACAAACTATCTTTGAACCACTGCGCTTCGCACAGTAATTCAAAGAGGGGCAAAATGTAATACCCCAAAAATGGGCTATATGTTCATTAATCTCCTATATCAACAAATCATATGAAATCGACATCAAAGTCCTAATCTAAGGCACATCTAAACATCATCGAATCATAATTGATTATCTTAAATTCTACATCGGAGAATATTCCTAGTAATATTCTTAATTATCATAATTATCTTTAATTTTATAATTATTTGGCAATAAATCACATTTATCCTAAAGTTTGATTAATTGAATATTTTCATATTTAATTAATTAGATTTAATATCTTGCCACTTAATTGTTTAATTAAATTTAATTCTATCTATTATTAATTGTATTATTTAATTTTGACAATAAATCCAATATCCTATGAATAATTGATTAAATTTTTATTTAATTAATTAAAGCAAGTTGTCATTATTTAATAATATAATTTTTAATAAAAGTTTGATTAAATAATTGATTAACCCATAAATCAATTATTTTATTTTTAAAAGCAATTAAGTTGGAGATAAATCACTTTATTATTAAATTAATTCATAAATAAAACATGCACAATCATAAAAGCAGACAACTATCAATTATCAATTAAAGCTAAACTCTATTTTGAGTTAAAACTTAGCTTTTGCATGTTTTTGTGAGTTAATTATCCTTTATTTAAAAATAACTCAAAAATCAACCTGAGTTATTTGAGTGATTTATGGCTTTTTCTTATGCACCTCCAAAGCTCTGAATTTCTATAAAAACAAGGCTCAGCTCTTCATAATTCATCTCTCAAATTTGCATCCAAGCATCTCATATTTTTGCACAATCACGCTGGAGAATTGGAATTGAAGAATCAAAGCTCTTGCGAATCGACATCTTTGTGAGATCAATCTTATTTTTGCATTCATTTCATATCAGTTTTCAATAGCATTCATAGATTCATATCAGTTTTTATCATTCTTATTGCATAGAAAATATAAAAAATATAGATTAATTGCATTCAATTTCATATCCATCTTTTGCATTCAAATCCTTCATTTATGTGTCGTCTAGGTCACTGATCTCGATTACAATCTGAGAACATCAATCTCGCACCTATCAGAAGGCAGTAAATCGCTTGGTTAGATAGTTTTCAATTTTGCACGATTTTGATTATAGCTAACCTCTAATGTTTTACTGAGTGTTGTGTCTACAGATCAGGTAAAATTTTCACACACACAATAATTTGGTTATCCGAGCTCCAAATTGAGTGCAATTTTTTATATTTTGGCTAGAATTTCTTGAATTTTTTACTGGTGGTGTTATTTTATGGTTTTAGTTCAAGGATTTTGTAGAAATTGTAGTTTTTGGTGATTGTACCTGCCTGATCCTCAATTTTGCAACTTCAGAGGCTTTGTTGGGGCTCATATAGACACATTTCTAGGTGCCATTTTGTTTGAAAGTGTATAATTTTTTGATTACTTTCTAGATTTACTATCAGATTGTAGCCTTATTTGGGCAAAAATATCACTTTCAAAAATAGATCTTTTTTAGCCTTCTATGACCATTGTAATGCTTAAGATTTGCTTTGATTCTGAGCAATATTGATTTGAGTCTGATTTGGCCTCATAATGGAAGTTGTAAATTTCACAATCAGAAGTCCACTTTGACCCAAAATTAGCAAGTGACAATTGTACATGCAATATATATAAAGTGCCAAAATCATCAATTTATTTTTTATTTTTTTAGGGGGGGGGGGGGTGTTCTTTGATTGAGTAAATTGGGAGGGTGTCTTGTGTTGGTGTCTCTTCCTTTCTTGTTCTCTTTCATTTTTGTATCATGGGTTCTATGCAAAATTAACTTCACATAACTATGCTACATGGAAAGATAATGTATGGAGCAAGTTAATGGTAAAAGATTTAAATCCTTATGTGGATGGTGCAATTAAAAAACCAGATGACGATGATGTTGCAATAGCTAATTGGGCATCCAAAAATTTTAAGGCTTTAGGAGTCTTGAGAGAAAATGTTTCAGAAGCTATCTTGTATCACATCAAATCCATGAACAATGCTAGAGAAGCTTGGGATAAACTTGCAGATTTTTTTTGTTATAGTGGATGAAGAAATGAGATTCTCAATTGAGATTGATCTTCTCAAATTGGAGCCTTGAAATTTTGACACAATCCAAGATTTTCTCAACAAAGTTAATGATTATAGAGCACAACTTGAGGATTGTGGTAATCCCATGAAGGATGTGAAGTTGTTTAGTCACTTGTTGAAACATCTACTTCCTGAATATGTAGCCTTTGTTTCAAGTTATAATACTCACAACTTGACCATGGATAGTGCCTTCACTAAGCCTTCATTTGGGTCATTTGGAGAAATGTTGATCACACTAAGCCTTCATTTGGGTCAACATATGATCACACTTCCAATGATGATTCAGATTTTGAGGAAAGTTTTGGCTACTTGAACTTGGGTATTCTCACACATGATCAAGTTCTTGAGCCTTCCATTTCATCTCCTCATATTGAGACTACTTCTACTCTTGCTTTTGATGATGCTTGCATTCCTACAGCCATGGGTTTAGGTGATTCAATGCAACATGATATTCATTGTCTTCCAGACTTAGTTTCATGGGATGGCTACTTGATAGACATTGCGGGTTTGTTTATGGAGTCCTACATTTCAAATTTGGGAGACACTATTGATCACATTCATCTTCTCTTTGGTGAAGATGATCCTTCTTCAATTGTTGCGAGGGAGCATGCTAACCCTCATCTTCATTCTCTACTTGATCATTCTTTTGAGGGTGACATGATTGTGGACACTTTGATACAACAATTGGAGGAGGTCACTTTATCTTCAAAGGAGACACTTGGTTCTTTGACACATGTTCTACATTCATCCTCAGTTGATCTCGATTTGTCTTTTTCAATAGAGTGGCTTAGTCCACATGATTTGGAGGAGGCACCTTTCAACATTGACATGGGGACACTTGAGCAAGTTTCAGAGATTTCATACATTTTGAGGTTTCTTCCAACAGATTGGGGAGGAGGCTTCATACATACACTTTTGGTCTTGTTGGGAGGAATGTTGTTCTACACTCCTAGAGAAGTTTCTACATCGGGCCTAGAGTATCAACCATTGGTGTTCATTCTACATTGAGGGGGGGCTACTTGGGGTCTCTTTCACTTCTTCTCTCTTATCGGGGGGATATTTTCCTCACATAAGGTCTTCTCTCTCATCTTCTATTATTGTACTTCTCTTTTTAGGGAGGAGGGTTTTTCCAATGAGGTTTTCCTTCTTTCTCCGCTTTATGAGAGATTGCATTGCATATCTTTTGCACTTGCAGTTTGTACATGGGTACCTAACATGGCCTAGTAGTCGAGACCCATCATGCATTGTGAGCTTAAGTGCATTCCATTAAGTTGCACTTAAGGCTGGGTGTTGGTGTAATTAAATATTCACTAATTAAACTTCAATTAAGTTTACTTAGGATAATGCATTTGCATATTAGTTGTCATTGAGACACCGAAGAGTTTGCATTTCATTTTAGCACATGGTGTAGGAGAAATTCCACTTTAGGTGGTGATAGTTGTCATCTCATACCTCTTTGTGTGTGAGATCCACCTTTAGTGCTCTTATCACATTATCATCATCTCATTTTCGTACATGTTGCACATACTTTGATGTAAAATGGAGGATGATCCACCTTTGGTAGACATGTGATTACACCTTGTCTAGTTGATAGCTTATCACTTGCATATCTTCTAATTACCATACATTGCCTATATATTCATGCACATCTACATTGTATACATCTATTATCCATTATCATTTGATCACTATTGATTTATTCATTTGATCATATTATCTTGTCTCTCTTATTTGTGTTATCTATTGAGCTTCTAGATCTTAACATTACATTCATTGCCTTAGGAAAATTCTTACAAAAATAAAGTGATAGTAATAAATCATAGACGGAAATGGATAATAACATAAATGCAAATAAAAAATCAAGAACTACATGGAGAAGCCTTTTTAGGAAAAACTTCCACACCCAAAGAGATCCTAGACTTGCATTAGTCCTTCAAATGAATTATACCAACACAACACTTGTCTCTGAATGAGTGCAACACTTCATCCTTTATTAAATTGTGATCTAATGTGTAGTTTGAAAGTTACCTTATCTTCTCCAATCTTTTACTGAACTTTTATTTTTTCATATTCTTTCTATTTTGACAACTAGAAAATACCTTACAAGTTGTCATAATTGAATTTAGCAACTTTCATGACAAGTAAAAGATAATTACAAATTATCAAATCTTAATTAAATACAATTATAATAAAAATAAATTTATACATTTTCTCAAAAATAACGAGAAATAGTAACCTTAGAAATGCAAAATTTCCAACAAATATGTATAAGAAGCCATTGGATTGATGATTTCACATCTTTTAATGGTAGATGGAAATGGAGTAGAAAATAGTCCAAGATGTTAAAAAACAGTGTCAGCAAGAGAAACCATTGATGATGAGCATGATCTTTCTTAGAATCTTTGAGATATGAACCAAGCAATTAGAATAAAGATAGTGGGAACCATGAAAGGAACAAATATTGGTGCTGAAAACCGAAAAGCATCACCCAGAGTTTCAGATCAACAATTTGGGAAAAAATGATATATAAAAGAAGCTTAAGCCAAAAGACTTTTCGAGACCAACATGGCTTTGTATCAATGTCATCATTTGAGAGGATATAGTATGATGTACATCCTTAAAAACATTAACTAAGACGAGGATATAAAATAATTTTGACTGGAATACCAAAGTTACAAAGAATGGGAAATGGCTATCCAACACCTAAAATGCACCAAACATCTATAATTATATATTTATAATACATGAGAGATATTGCTTTCTTAGTAATTTTAGGGGTTGGGTAGACATATTTAAATAATGTTGGTCCCAATGTTGATGTCACAACTAGATACAAAGGAAAGCTGCATCATGAGACCGATGACTCGCGGGAATGGTTTCATTGAACCCAAAAGCAAGTTTGAGTGCAATGCTTCTAGGTTCAATAAAACTACCTCAAAAATTGGAAGTGAGTCCATCATACTTGAAAAATCAAATAACCATCAAGAAAGAATGCACTAGAATGAGTTGATCCATAGTAAGGAATGTAACAAGAAATCAAAAGTAGGTTTTGTAATCAACTAAAGAGGAGTCTACTCAAGAGAGATGGCCAACAAATCAAAACAAAGAGAAAAATAATTCTATGTACATGATGTGCAACATCTTATTCATATAAAAGGACTCGATGGTGACCAGTACCATCTATAGATAGAGAGGAGTTCCACTTTTTTGTTAGTGGATGGTGAAAGATGGCCTCAAAATCTGCCACGTATAATTATAGGCTCTCTTAGAAGTGTACCCATTCATTTTTTTTCGTTTCTCTATGTTTTGTCTATGCGGGCTTTCCAAACTTGAAATGTTGTTCAAATATCTATTAGGAAAGTGGTACCAAATTGTAATTCTAATATATAATGTTCACTACTCCAACTTTCTTGGAGTGTGTACTTGGACATCCATGAAAATGTAAATGATGTTATTTTATTCTTCTTCTTTGGGATAGTTAGAACATTGTTGTAATGACATTGAATAAGGGAGTTATTGTTGGTAGGCCAATAATAGTACATTGACATTCTCAAATGCACATTAACTTGATTTTCCTAGGCAATAGGGAGTTACTTTGTGGGGAGTTGAGACTTTTTTTGATGAGGAGGGTCCATTTGAGATAATGGATTCATGTTGGAGCACTAGTGATAGGAGTGATGCCTAGCAAAATTGATGGAATCAAAGATGGAATAAATTGTGGTTATCTATCTTGAGTGTTTGAGTAAATGCATTATATGGGTATTGATTTTTGCCTTGGAACATGCTTTTGGAAAACCATTTAAAATAACATCTAGTTCCATAGGCAATACCACATCACAAAAAGTATTTGTAGGATTTTATTTTCAATTTTCCTTCAATTTTTGATTAGTTTTCTGATTTATAGTTGTCTTGTAAACTTGCTCCTTTGGCAAAGTGCTATAGAAAAGCTTTAAGGTTATCTTTGTTTCAACAATTAGTACTAGTGTAAGAAAATTGATGGTGAGTTATTTTAAACCTAAATTTGAATCATATAGGTTAGTTTCATGTGTTTAAACGTTTATAGAAAAGTGCACTAGGTGTCGTGTATTTTAGCTACAAAAAGTTGTATTTTTTTAACACGAGGATTATGCTTTGCTACAAGCTTGCTTGTTTTTAGCTACAAGGATTATTTATTTTCTTTTTATTAGGCTTATTGTTTCTATATGGATGATACTTCCTATTATAGGTAGTATATTGCCACTATAAGGATTGTGTATTTTCTTTATATTGTGCTTATATTTTTGCTATAGGGGCATTGTAATTTTTACTATAAAATTTGTTTATTCTAGCTATACAAGAGGGTTATTTATGTTTTCTACATATTTACGCCCAATCACCACTCAACTACATTGTTACGAAAATGGTGTCTCAACCTTACATTTTTAGAAGTATGAATTATTCCTAAACATTCTCCAAAGTTTGAATGGGCTAGATAAGCATGCTGATAAATTTTTGTTGCAAGATCATGTCTAGATTTGAAGATATTGAAGTTCCAATTTTTTAATTTGTTGAATAAGTTTTACAAAGTCAATTTTGAGGGCCTTAGAGGTTCCTAAATAGTAAACAAGTACCCATAACTAGCTTAGTAGGTTATAACCTGATAGAGGACATCATGAGCTTTGCAATGCTTAAAATAGTTTGTCAATTAGACACTCGGTTTAAAAGTTACAACCTCTAGAAAGTGGGTTTCCTAAAGTAAGAAATATAAAAATGCATTGGACACATAAATCAACTATAAAAGGGATATACACATGTTGATGTGTATTTTGAAACATCATAGGGAATCTTATGTTGGAGATAAGATGGGCACCACTTTTTAGGTGGTTATTAGCCCATGAATATTGAATACCATTTGACAGTTTCATGTATTGTATCTCCTATATATATTAGGTGCATGAGATAAAGGTTGTAAGAGTTTGATAGTTGATGAGTTTCCTCTAGATCTTTGTTAGTGATACTCCTGTAAGAAGCTTTCTTTGCAAGTATATTGTAATTTGATGTTAATTTGTGAATAGTATATTGGATAACTTTTGGAGTTTGGGGTTTCTCTTTCGAAAGGGTTTTCCCCCACATAAATCATTATGTTTTGGTATGCATGCTGTTTGTGTTCATTTCTATTAAGTTTATGTAACTATTCTAAAGATATGATATTTTTATTGTATAACTCTTCTCTCAAAATTGGTGTAGGAAGTTGTTCAACTACCTTAATTTCCTTACAAGTAGTATCAAAAGCTTGATCATTTTTGGTTTCAATTGTATAGGTTGTTGGGTTTTTTGAACTAATTTAGATTTGAGTGCAAGATAACATAGAAGATACTTTATAATCTTATTTTAGAAATTTTTAAAAGGTAAGTTTGTAAGGTAGAATAGAAGTGGAGATATTTCGAGGAAATAATTTTGAGATGTGGAAGTTGGAGATAGAAGATTTGTTAAGAGATTGCTCGATCTGTGAGATTTTGTTGATGAGAATGTATTGAGAGCCACAAATTTAATTGAGGCTATTAAATATGATGTTATGGATTGTGAAGCCAAGCGTCTAATCAAGTTGTGCCTATTAGGCTTTGTTTTGATCAATGTCCATGAAGTGTCCTTTGCAAATTAACAATGGAAGAAACTTGGTGAGATGTATCAACTAAAATATTTGGTGGATAAGATTTTATTAAAAGATTATATTCGCTCAAAATGAAAGAGGGTGGACAAAAAACATACCACTTGGAAGTATTCAATATGTTGGGGGCTCAATTTTTTAATGAATTGTAGCTTCGATTGGATTATTCCTATCGATGAAATCAAATGCATAAGTGGCCTATGGACCTTGAGCATTTGCTCTTTATCCTTCTTATGTATTTTTCTATGATTATCAATTACCATAATACATGATTAATAAATAGTATGATTACAATCATCTATATTTATACACATATATTTAATGTTGTATATTGTTTATATATATATATATAATAATAATAATTGAGATTGATATAACTATTATTAATCATGTTCATGATATCAATCATTTTGTTAATTCCATTAATATTAATTATGTTGCTAATATAAATTACATTGTTGATAATGATTTATACATTCATCGATATAATCAATTATAGCACATTTACCATACCATGCTATCAAATATAGCACATTTACCAATACATTATCTTAATATTGCATTAATATCGATTGGTTCAATAATGAGTATTGATCATGATTTATATTACCAAATGAATCGATATTAGTATCGATGTTATTAACATGCAAACTAATGTGTATTAACTTGAGTTTGGGATTGATGAGGACATGCCTCCGTAGAAATATGTCTCTACATGGACTATGCCCACATAGGGACATGTCTCTACGTAGACATGTCTCCTCCTATTAGCATATAACTTCGGTCCATATGACTTGGGAAGTACTGAAATCAATAAGTGCGTAACAAGTACCAACAACACTCATCAATATTTGTAATTATCAATTCAAGCACATGTTAGAAGTAATATATATATAAATATATTTTTTAATTAATATTGATATTGAGAATTCTAAGAATTATATATATATATATATATATATATATATATATATATATATATATATATATATATATATTCATATTTCATTAATGTTAATATATATACATTCAAGAAAGAATTATAGAGATATTGTGATCAACATATGTATAGAAAAATTAGAAATACGATAAACCTCAAAATTTGATAAAAAATTTAACATGGTATTAGAGCCAGGTTAAGGAAGATCCGATCAGATTAATAAAAGAGGCAATCTAACCACCATTAAATTTCTCTAAATTTGTATTAAAGAAAAAATGGTGAATGGTGTTAGATTTGAGGACCGACTTGAAGGAGATGCAAATTTCATTTCTTGGAAGTTCAGAATAATGACATTAAGAGAAAATGAATTGAACACATTTGTGGAGAAGGCAATACCTATACCTAATAAAGATGAACAAATGAGAAACCATCATGTCTTACTTCATGAGGCCAATAGAGTTAAGATATTAGCTATCCACCATTGGTCACCTAATTAATAGAAAGGAATTAATGATGTTGGCTCTCAATGGACTACCTACATCTTGGGAAGCATTTATACAAGGTACAAGTGTTCGATCTAAAATTCCTAAGTTTGATAGTTTAAAAACTGACTGCATTCAAGAAAAGTCAAGGTTGATCACTCAAGGAATTGGGTTAAGTACCTCTAATGAAAAGATCCAAGTCTTAAATTCTAATGCTCATAAGAAAGGAAAGTTCAAATAGAAGAAAGGAAAGGAATATCATGGCAAACACTCATTCAAAATAAAGAGGGACATGTCTAAAATACAATGCTTTAGGTGTGACAAATTTGGTCACGTTGCAATGAAGTGTCCAAATAGGCCCAAGCCTCAAGCTTCCCTAGTAGAAGTGAGTAAGATGAGCTTGGATAAAGATTCTGAAAGACTTGCATTCTATTCATCCCTATCAAGCCAAGTATCCACCAGCCTTAACACTTGGGTCATAGACAGTGGAGCATCTCATCATATAACAGGATTCAGAGAACATCTTGACAACATAGAGGAGAATTCAGATGAATAAGTCACCATTGGAGATGATTGCAACTACCCTATAAAAGGAATAAAAAATTGCACTATTCAACTAAAATTAGGCATCTCTCTTCAATTGACTGATGTATTTTTTGTACTAGGTATCAAGCGCAATCTGGTTTCTATTTCAGCATTGGAAGACAAAGGATACCAAATCACCTTGATGGATGGTAAGCTCTGGCATGGCCTAAGAACTCAAATATAAAGAAGGTTCTCACCATAGGAATTTGACATGGATGCCTATACAAACTTTTCACTTCTCCTTCCCAAGCCTTGATTCATGAATCTTCTACTCCAAGTGAAATATAACATAGAAGGTAAGGGAATCTTCACTTCCATGCATTACCTTCTATAGAGAAAATTGTAACAGGCTTACCTAAACTAAAACAAGATCACAAAGGAATGTGCAAAGGATGTGCTCTAGGAAAGAACATAAAGGGAACCTTTCATAGCAATGAAAGTAAATCTAAAAATGTACTAGAACTTATGTAGTCAAGGATGGTGGATCCAATGAAGGACAGTCCAAACCTTGCAGCCAAAAGAATTACACAGTGGATTACTCAACAATGCAACACAATGTAATTGTTTAACACTGATTTTCATTAACATGCAGCCCAGCTGTAAGGCCTTCCGTGTTAGGGCCAATTACAATCAGAAACAATTCTGCAAGATCCACAATCAGATCCAATGCAATCTTAGCTAGTTCATCTCTGAAGACAATTAGAAGCTAATGGAAACCCTAAGGTAGATCTAAACTTGAGCTTGCAAGCCTCCAAGCAATCTCCTTGTCTCCAAGTGTGCAAACCCCTAGCTCTACTACAAAGGACTCTCAGATTACAATCTGATCTGCAAGAACATCAAGAACTTTTCCACAACTTCGCTCTCAAGCTTCGTATTTGAATTCCAGATCTGCTAAGTCTCCAAGTTGTGATCTCCCAAATCTCTCTAAAATCCCCCTCTAAACATCTACCCAAGCCCTCCTTAAATACTAATCATCAACCACAAGTCAGCTGGATGAAACCCTTAACTCCCCAAAACAATAATTAAATGCCATACAAGTCGACTTACAAATGTATACAAACATTTAATTCTACATGTTGGCCCAAGACAATGGCTACCAACAATTAATTCACCAAGTCGGCTCAACAAATCACATAGAACTCTAGTCGGTAAGTCAGAACTACCGAGCAACAGTAAAATTACTGAGCACGCCAGGCATCACCGAGCACCAGTATCAACCGAGCATCACAGGCATGACCGAGTAACAATTTCACCGAGCGCCAGAGACTACCAAGTTCCTTCAGTGACCGAGCTTCCTTCCATGGTTGAGACCGTCGGTCAAGGCTACAACCGAGTAAAAATCGGCCAAAACACAAACACTCCATGCAGTTTACAGAGGACACAAAATGCCCCTGCCTTAATCTTGGATGCCCCTGCATCAGACACCCCAGGTTCCAGAAGATGTTCATGTATGAGAAGAACATCTTTCAGGATTCAACACATAAATCCTGAACTGATTCTTCACATACAAGTCCTACACCTTTTCTGCTTGCAAAGTCTTCCACTTCAGCTTCCTTTTCCTCTTCAGTCTTTCCTTGACAATGTACAGGTCGGTTCTCCATACTGATCATTCATTTTCTCTGGATCTACAATCTCAACTTGGCTACCAATACTCAGGCTTCTCCTACTGAGTGTTGCATCCATCAAAGGCATCAGTGAAAAATTCATGTCATTCTTCTCAATAGTAAACACATTTTGGACATAGTCATAAATATCTCTACAATCATATTGCCAAGGTCTATCGAGCAATATATCACAAGTATTCATCTTCACAATGTCACAAAGCACAATATCCTTGTACTGGCCAATCTAAACATCAATGAAAAATTATTCTCTAACTTCCAAAGCATGAACATCTTGCAACCAACCAAGCCTATAAGGACAAGGATGTTTCATTCTACTCAAACCAAGTTTTTGAACCAGGTCCTCAACAACAAGGTTATCAATGCTACCACTTTCAAAAATAACATCATAGAGTTTACCTTCAGTCCTGCATCGGGTCCTAAACAAATTACTCCTTTGACAAGGTTCATCCTTTGTACTGAGCAATGTTCGCCGAAGCAGCAAGTTCTCTGATTCAGTTTCATTCTGAATATTCTCATTCATCACAACAGTTCATCAGTCAACCTTCTTCTGTGTACATTCGAAAGAATGGTGTCCTTCCTCTCCACAGTTATAGAAAGTACCCTTAAAGATAACTCTACTTGTCTTCTTCTTTGGCTCCACAGGTTTCTATTCATCTTTTGCATCAGTCGTTTTCTCCTTCACTGAGTGATCAATCTTTTCTTTCCCTCGGGAGTTACTAGGTTGTTTCCTCTTCAACTTATCTTCTGCCTTCAGAGCATATTGATAAGCATCTTCAACAGAATCAATCTTCAACATACCAAGCTCATCCTGAATATTGAATCTCAAACCATTCAGATACCGAGCTACCTTTTCCTTACCAAGCTCTCGGTGTGCAGACCGAATAGTAAGTTTGTAGAACTCGTTGGTATAATCTTCAATAGATAAGTCCTTTTGTTTTAGATTCTGCAACTTCTTAAACAATTCAAGCTCATAGTCAGCCAGTATGAACTTATCTTTCAACTTAGTCACCATCAATCTCCACCGATTGATCTTTGTTTCACCTTCATCTTCTCGGTCTCTTTGTAGTTCTTTCCACCAAAGAGAAACATATCCTTTCAACTTTGTCTGTGCTAATCTCACTCGAAGAGGATCTTCAATTTCTTCTAGCTCAAAGAAATCTTCAAGTTCACCAATCCAATCAATCGGATTGTCGGGTTTTAAAGTACCAAAGAAAGTAGAAACTTCCATTCGGTAATTACTAAACTGAGCAATAGGTCTAGGCAACCGAGCAGTGCTATCTTCACCAGATCTGTTCCTTTGGTCATCACCACTAGATCCAGCAGTTTCAAATTCTTCAGCAGCTTCTTCATAGCCATCCTCAGTACCAACATTCCGAGGTATACCAACAACAATTCTCATGATCTCAATGACCATATCATTTTTCATCAATTCCATCTCAGATCTGAAATCGGATTTCACCTTCTCTGTGATCTGGGATTCAATAGTATCACAAAGATTAGAAATAACTCTAGTGTCCAATCTTCTTAGAGGCATCCTTAAAGATAAGAGAAACCCTCTGCAACAAACCCTCATCGACCACCTTGTGACAATTTCCAAGTTGCAACAAGTTAGATCTCAACCTGCAATCTTGTAAACAACTAGGGCACAATTTCACAAGTTTAGTGCTTTGGATCTACAGTCCAGATTGTGCACAATCTCTACTCCAACAAGATCAACTTCACAATATTAGCCTTGCTAGGTCAACCTTCTACTTCAACAAGATCAACACTCGCTCCAACAGGAACAAAACTTTGCTTTGATACCACCTTATGCAGTCAAGGATGGTGGATCCAATGAAGGACAATCCAAACCTTGCAGCCAAAAGAATTACACAGCGGATTACTCAACAATGCAACACAATGTAATTGTTTAACACTGATTTTCATTAACATGCCCGGCTGTAAGGCCTTTCGGGTTAGGGCCAATTACAATCAGAAATAATTCTGCAAGATCCACAATCAGATCCAATGCAATTTTAGCTAGTTCAGCTCTGAAGACAATCAGAAGCTAATGGAAACCCTAAGGCAGATCTAAAATTGAGCTCGCAAGCCTCCAAGCAATCTCCTTGTCTCCAAGTGTGAAAAACCCTAGCTCTGCTACAAAGGACTCTCAGATTACAATCTGATCTGCAAGAACATCAAGAACTTTTCCACAACTTCTCTCTCAAGCTTCGCATTTGAATTCCAGATCTGCTAAGTCTCCAAGTTTTGATCTCCCAAATATCTCTAAAATCCCCCTCTAAACATCTACCCAAGCCCTCCTTAAATACTAATCATTAGCCACAAGCCGGTTGGATGAAACCCTTAACTCCCCAAAACAATAATTAAATGCCATACAAGTCAGCTTACAAATGTATACAAACATTTAATTCTGCATGTCGGCCCAAGACAATGGCTACCAACAATTAATTCACCAAGTCGGCTCAACAAATCACATAGAACTCTAGTCGGTAAGTCAGAATTACCAAGCAACAGTAAAATTACCGAGCACGCCAGGCCTCACCAATCACCAGTATCGACTGAGCATCGCAGGCATGACTGAGTAACAATTTCATCAAACGCCAGAGATTATCGAGCTCCTTCAGTGACCAAGCTTCCTTCCATGACCGAGACCACCGGTCAAGGCTACAATTGAGTAAATCTATAGAGAAAATTGTAACAGGCTTACCTAAACTAAAACAAGATCATGAAGGAATGTGCAAAGGGTGTGCTCTAGGAAAGAACATAAAGGGAACCTTTCATAGCAATGAAAGTAAATCTAAAAATGTACTAGAACTCATTCATACAGATTTATGTGGACCTGTGACAGTAACCTCTTTAGGAGGATTTTTATACTATGTTATTTTTGTAGATGACTACTCTTGGAAAAATTGGATATAATTTTTAAAATGTAAAGAGTCTAATGAAGTCCTAATGAGATTTAAGGAATTCAAGGATCTAGTAGAAAATATGTCAAGAAAAAGAATGAAAACCCTAAGGTTAGATAATGGGGAGGGAATACATTTATGATAACTTTAAAGAATTTTGTAATAATAATGGGATTAAGAGGGAGTACACTATTCCTTACAATCCTCAACAAAATGGGGTGGCAAAAAGGAAAATAGGACTATTGTTATAAGAAACCAAAGCTATGATGCATGATCAAAACCTTCATACCTCCTTCTAGGATGAAGCCTACAATATTGTTGTTTACATTCAAAATAGATGTCCTCACTCTCTTCTAGATAACAAAACCCCTAAAGAAGCATTTACAGGGATAAAGCCTGACATAAGTCATTTTAAAATATTTGGTTGTCGTGTTTATATCCACATACCCAAAGGGAAAAGATATAAACTAGAACCCTTAGGGAAGAAGGGAATATTTGTTGGTTACAATGAATCATCTAAATCCTATAGAATATATATCCCTAGACATAAATTAATTAAGCTTAGCAGGGGTGTAATATTTGAAGAAGATGTTGCATTCAAAAGATCTAAAGACATTAATAAAATAGATAACGAGTCTCCTCAAAATATGGAAGAGGATCATGCTTATAAGATGCAGAGGGAGACACATGTACCAATAGAAGACAACAACCTAAATGAACCTATGAATTGTGCTATTGAGCCTATAGACCTTGCTGTGGGTCATAAAAGACCTCTATGGGTAAGGAAAATGATTCAAGAGGCATAAAATTTTGTAGCTCCAAAAGGAATTTTTAGGGAAATCAAGAAACGAAATAGGTACTCTAGCTATGTTGCTCTTATGAGTGAAATCATCAAGTTAGTACCTTCCAGTGTTGAGGAAGCATTCCAACATCAAGTTTGGAAAGATGCCATGCCAAAATAATACCAATCTATACTCAAGAATGATGTATGGAATATCGTACCTAGAACAAAAGACAAATCATTCATCTCATCTAAATGGCTCTTCAAAATCAAAGATGTTGCATATGTGAGCATTGGAAAATACAAAGAAAGATTTATTACTAGAGGTTTCTCACAAAAGGAGGGAGTTGATTATGAAGAAATATATGCTCCAGTTTCTCGATACACCTTTGTCAAGGCCGTGATTTCTATCACCACATCAAAGGGATGAAAGATTCACCAAATGGATGTGAAGACTTCTTTTCTTAATTGCATTATAGAAGAGGAAGTGTACCTAGAGAAGCTTGAGGGATTTGTGGTTCATGGTGATGTTTCTCATGTTTGTAAATTGAGGAAGGCTCTATATGGTCTTAAACAAGCTCCTCAAGCCTGGTATGAGAGGATAGACAACTATCTTTCAAGATTAGTTTTGTCCAAGAATAATGCAGATTTGAACCTTTACTTCAAGGTAATAAATGGTCACATGTTGATTCTCATTCTTTATGTTGATGACTTATTGATTACAGGAGAAGACCATCTCATCACCAAGTGTAAAAAAGACCTAGCATCTAAATTTGACATGAAGGACTTGGGTTTTCTATACTATTTTATTGGTTTATAAGTATGGCAACATGTTGACGATATTATCCTAAATCAAGGAAAATACACTATTGATATTTTAAAAAGGTTCGAAATGATGGACTGTAAATTAATGTTTACACCCATGGAGACAAATTTACATAAGTTACAAGAAGCAACAACAAAATCAAAATTATCATATTATACTCTCTACCGAGAGACGATTGGGTTCTTAATGTACATGATCAACACTAGACTAGATATTTGTTATGCAACAAATGCACTTAGCTAGTTTATGTGTAAAGAAAGATAATTACACTTAGTTATAGCAAAACATATTTAAAGATACTTGCGTGGCATAATTGGATATGGTAAATAAGATATAATAATGTATAATTAAATCTGCATGGATATACCGACTCAGATTGGGCTAGAAGTGTAGTTGATTGTAAAAGTACTTTGGGGTGTTTCTTTAGCTTAGGATACAACATGATTTTCTGGTTTATCAAAAATCAATATTCAGTTGTACAAAGTTCCACCGAAGCTAGTTACATTCAGTATCTATGGGAGCTTGAGAAGCCGCGTGGTTAAGAAAACTTCTTGTAGGATTGTTTGGACAATCCTTGGATCCCACGATCATTCACTGTGATAACCAGAGTTGTATAAAGATTTAAGTGAATCTAGTGTTCCATGACAGATCAAAGCACATTGAAATCCCTTATCATTATGTTAGAGACATGGCGGAGAGAAATGTTATCCGATTGAGATATATTAGTACAAAAGAAAAATCAATAGACATTCTCACAAAACCTCTCTGCAGAACAAAGGTAGAATACTTTAGAGGTAAGATTAATATAGTAGAAATGTAATTTTATTTGAGATTGAGTCTCAACAAACTAAATTTATTGTACTAATATATTTTAAAAGATGTTTAATATGTAAACTCTTTTTTTCATATATGTCATTACATGACTTCATGGGCCCTTGTGAACATCTTGAAAGGTGACGATCTTTCAATGATGTACACCTGTACTTCTGGTTACTATTGTAAGGTGACGAATGTACAATAGTTAAACCTTACTATCATGATGGATATCATGTGACTTGATATCCGTAGACATGTCATGATAGTTTATATTTCTTAAGTGATATTAACTAAGTGGTGTATAACCACAATGAGTTAAAAAATTAAGATATTTCATGGTGGATATTATGTGACATAATATCTATGGATATGCCTTGAGAAGATATCCTTATGGTAGGCATCATGCAAATTTATGCTTATGCACATACCATAATGGATATTGTGAGTATGGTGAATATCATGTGAATTGATATTTGTGGACATGCCATTACTCCTGATGGCACCGTGAGCTAACATCATTTATGGTGGATATCATTAGACTTGATATTCATGGATATGCCATAATTTCTGATATCACATTGAGGTGATATCCCTCCCACACAATATATGGATCTATTGTGTCTACATGAGGATAGTAATCATCCTCCCTAGCTAATAGGGAGTGTTAATGAATTGTAGGTTCGATCAGATTATTCCTACTGATGAAATCAAAAGCATTAGTGGCCTATTGACCTTGAGCATTTGATCTCTATCCTTGTTATGTATTCTGCTATGATTATTGATTATCATAATACATAGTTATTAAATAGTACGATTACAATCATGTATATATATATATATATATATATATATATATATATATATATATATATATATATATATATATATATATATATATATAATGTTGTATATATATATATGTGTGTGTGTGTGTGTGTTGGATTACAGAGAGGGGGGGGGGGGTGTGAATCAATAATCCTTGATTCTAAATACCTAATTTTTTTTTTCTTTGATTAACTTGGTAGTAGCTCAGTAAAAGACACTTCACTGTTTATCAAAAAAAAAAAATAAACTATAACAATCAATAAATCATTCACATAAACCATGCATCACATGTAACACCAATATTTAATGTGGGAACCTAGCTTTGGGAAAACTCATTGTGGAAATTGTCACCCACTAAGAAAATACTCTTCTGAAGTACACCCGATTAAGAGCCAATCTGGTTAAAGATTACAATGCACACTATTAGGTGTGACCCGGTCAAGGGATTTACCTTAGATCTATTAGGATCTTCACCCTGTTAGGAGTGGCCTTGTTCGAGGGCTTCAAACACTCTTTAGAATGTTACCTTTTTCAAAGATTTTACAATAAGACTGTTAAGTCCACTCTGTGAAGAGATTTATCTATTACAAATGCTAGTAGGAAATAGTAATGTAATTTGACCTGTAGATTTGCAACTATCTTTTCTTAACCTGATCCTTTGTGTGGTCTTCAATATTCACTTCATTTATTCATTATCCACTGGCTTCAACACTTCATCAAATTCATCTTCTCCACTCGAAATCTTTTGTGTTCCTTCTTCACTGCATCAGTCGGTGACCCTTCAACTATTCAATTTTCCAAACATTTTTTCATACAAATCCATCCTTTATATAGACAATTTTTTCCTCTTAATCTCCTCTATTACATTTTACTTTAGTCAATCTTAATCGTCCGATTCATTATACCTTGAATCTAGATCTTGGTAACACATTTTATTTTCACCTAGGAACTTAAAATTTTTTGAAACTTGTTCCATCTTTAATCATTTAGATCTAAGCCGTAGATCTTCACCTTGAATTTTCCTATCTGTAGATCTCTTGTAACTAACTTTCCTTTTCATCATGATCATCCAGTTCATCATAGATAATCATTAAATGTCGATTCAATCCTTATTTAATATATGTTCCTCACTCAGTGTCCTCCATTTATATTTTGGTTAACTTCGCTCGGTGCCTAAACCTTTCTTTACTGCTCGGTGCCTTTGGTTCCTTTTCCTTTACCGAGTGACCTTTCCTTTTACCTTTACCAACTATTGAGTGACATTTCCTGCTCGGTAGCCAAAACAACTTAACTTACCAACTTGACAAATCTTCATCATCAAACTTTACCAACTTCACATAATCATATGTTAGCTAGAAAATAATTATATCAACATAATCTAATCATTGTCTGAGTTGTATCAGTCGCCCATTTAAGTTCTTCAACTTCTTAGCATCTCATTTCTTCTTCTTCTTACCTCATTCAACTTATATCATTATTAAATGATATGGAAACATAATATAAACCATAAATCAATTGCTTGACATCAATGAAAAGACAATAACTGATCTAAATTTTCTACTATCATGTATTTCTCTAATCTTGGTCGATCTTCATCATCATTAGATAATCAATCTTCAACATTACTATCAGTTATGGTAACAATCTCCCTCTTTGGCATTGATGAAAACACTAACAATATTCAGTGTTCAATTGATGATGGTACACTTCATTTTCATTCATGTACTCCCTCTGAGATTTACCTTTTCCTTTATTGTACTTGATCTTCTTCTATAGTCTTTCTCCCTCTGTCAGTAGTAGTCTTCTTTAGTGTCCCTATTTGACAATTTATTTTTTTCATCTTCATTGTTTGATTTATTCTCCCTCTTAGTAATCATCAATATTACTCTCCCTACATCAATGTCATTCATCTCTCTTCCGTATATTATCCCTCTTTGACAACAAGGCCAAAGACATACAAACTCAAATCATACCTCAAATGTATTGATCTCTCATTACAGTCATAAACTTCCTTTTCACAACTTCAGGCTTCACCTAAAGAGTGAACACTAGCATAAACTCACAAAATAAAATATTCTATTGAGTACTTTGAATTTATGCAACATGCATCTTGCCTTAGTGAACATTAGATAGGGGAATAACCCCTAACTTACCTCAGAGATACTCAAAAGAATCCTTCAGTAGTGGTTTAGTAAATATGTCGGCTATCTGTTCTTTATAATTCACATACTCTAATGTCACAAGCTTATCTTTTACTTTCTCTCTCAAGTAGTGATAATAGATATATGCTTTGTTTTTTAATGCATCACTAGATTATTTGATATGTTAATAGCACTGATGTTATCACAATAAATTGTAACTAGATCAGTAATCTCTTCATGCATACCTTCAAGTAATTGTTTGATCCATATAATGTTAGAATAATTCATAGTTGCAACAACATACTCAGCTTTGACAGTAGATTGTGAAATACAACTTTGTTTCTTGCTTAACCATGTAATTAGTCTTTCTCCTTAAAAGAAAGCTCCGCCACTAGTGCTTTTTATGTCATCAATGTTTCCAGCCTAGTCAACATCAATATACACCTTGAGATCAAAATCTCTTCCTTTTGTATATAACGGACTGAAATCTTTAGTCCCTTTTAGATATCTAAATATCATTTTCATTGAAGACATATGTGTCTCCTTTGTGCTTGCATAAAACCTTGTAACAATACCTATTGAATGTGCAATATCTGGTCAGATGTGGATAACATACAGTAGTTTACCAATCATGGATTGGTAAAGTGTCTCATTTACTTAGTGTCATCTTCCTTTGACAATTTGCAACCAGTAGCCATCAGTGTTTCAATCGGTTTTGATTCTTTCATATTGAATGTCTTTAGGATATCCTTGATATACTTAGATTGTGTTATGTAGATCACATCCTTTACATTGAATTTGAAGTCCAATACAAAATTTAATCTCTCCTATCATAGAAATCTCAAATTCCTTTCTCATTTCCTCAGCAAATGATTTAGACATTATCTCATTTCCACCAAATATAATGTCATCAACAAATATCTCAACAATCAGAATTTTATCAGTACTATCACATTTCAAATATAATTTTCTATTATCACTAGTCCTTTCAAATCCAATCTTGACTAAATAAGAGTGTAATCTTTCATATCATGCTCATGGTGCCTACTTCAATCCATATAAAGCCTTGTGAAGCTTGCAGACCATATCCTTAAAAGAATCTTGAAAAAATCCTTCAGGTTGTTCAATGTACACTTCTTGTTCAAGAATTCCATTAAGAAATGCAGACTTAACATCCATTTGATAAACCTCAAATCCTTTGTAAGCAGCATATACAAGTAATATTCTTACGCCTTCTAATCTAGCAACAGGGGAAAAAGTTTCACAGTAGTCAGTACCTTCTTCTTGTGCATACCCTTTGTAGACTAACATTTCTTTATTTATGATCACATCTCCTTTCTCATTGAGTTTATTTCTAAAAATCCACTTTTTTCTATCACATTCTTATCCTTATGTCTTGGTACTAGTGACCAAGTGTTGTTCTTTTCAATCTGATCAATTTCATCTTTCATTGCATTCATCCAATCTTCATTTCATAGTGCATCCTTCACTAATCTTGGCTCAAATTTAGAAATCAAACATGTGTTATCCTTCAACTTACTTCTTGTCATGAATCCTGCATTCTTGTCTCCAATAATTCTTCTTGGTGAGTGGTGTCTTCTCACATATTTTTCTAATACAGGCTTGGTAGACTATTCATCAGTGTTTTCATCTCTCAGTCAAGGCTCATCTTTCTCATTGGTTCCTTCTTGTTTCAGCTCGGTTTCTTCAAATGAATTATCTTCATGTACAAAAATAAATCTTTTGCAATCCACAGGTTCCTTTTTGCTATCCTCATCATTCTTTTCTGCAAATTCATCAATCCTCACATTCATACTTTCAACAATTTTGTTAGTAGCCTTGATTAAACATTTATATGCTTTTCTCTTTGATGCATAAACAAGAAATATACCTTCATCTCCTTTAGAGTCAAAATTTTCATTTCTAGAATCTTTTAGTATATAACACCTACTTCCAAAGATTTTAAAGTAACTTACATTCGGTGTATGTCCATACCAAAGTTCATAAAGTATCTTGTTGGTTCCTTTCTTCAACTATACTCGGTTGAGTGTGTAGACAACAATACTTATGGATTCTCTCCAAAATGTTTGTGCAACTTCTTTATCAATTAATAGTGTTCTAGCATAGTCAAATATAGATCTATTCCTTCTCTTAGCTATTCCATTTTGTTGTGGAGTCCTTGGTGCAGATAATTATCTTTTGATTCCATGCTCATTGCAGAAGACAACAAATTCATCAAAGATAAATTCAACTCCTCTATCCAATCTTAAATATTTTAGTTTTTTTCCTATTTCCTTTTCATCTCTTTCTTTATACCACTTGAACATTTGGAATGCATTAGATTTTTATTTTAGAAACATAACATACATCATTCTTGAATAATCATCAACAAACAAAATAAAATACCGATCTCCATAATAGCTTTGAACTCTCATAAGACCACAAAGGTTAGTTTGAACCAATTACAAAATACCATTGGTAGAGTAAGATTTACTTTGATACTCCTAAGAGTTATTTTGATTGTCATTAGTTACAAGGAAGTCATATTGTTTGTCAAAGTCATTCGATAATGAAGGAAAGACAAGTCGATAAAGTAGGAAAATCTATGCAGTAAAGCAAATTAAGGAACAAGTAATTTCAGTAAAAGCAAAGAAATTTTAGGCACCGAGAAAGGAAGAACCGAGCACCGAAATGAGAAGAAAAGTCAGTTACCAAGCTAGAAGAAAATGTGTTACCAAGCATTGCAGGCCGACACAAGGAGAATATTTAAGTACATTGAACTTGGACATCGAATAGAAAATGGTTTACAAATCTCGAGGAGATTGTATGACATAACATTGGAGATTGAAACATGATGATTACAATGTGAGAGCTTCCAATGTGAATTAAGTATGAAATATGCATTGGAGGAATAACCAATGCTAGCACTGCTTAAATAGATGATTCTAGAACACCTAGCACTGCTTCTAGAATTGTATTTAAGAGAATCAGAGTGTGAAGATCACTATGCATGTGCGAAGGAGATTGCATGTGTGAAGCAGAGATTGTAGAGAAGGTGATGAACAAAGAAAGTACCAAGTTACAGAGAAGTGAAGAACATAAAGTAGTTGTGATTCAGAAGTGAATCTCCTTAGTATTGAATTGTTAGTATAAATGGTTCACAGTATGAGGTAATGAGTTATTGAGCATAAAGACTCTGATATAAATATGATTGACACAAGTTTAACAAACAAGTTCGAGTTGCTGATTAAAGAGTAATCAAAATTTTAAAGTCTCTTAACTGAGAAAATCCTAACAAATCTTATTTGATAAATAATTTAACTAGGTACAATTCTTAGATTAGAATTGTAAAATCCTTTTACAAGGTATAATTAATAGTCTTAAGTCTCTTAATCGGGTTAATACTCTTAGTAGGGTAAGCTATCAGAAATAGCTAAACATTGTAGCTCTAACCAAGCAAGTTTTTTATTGCAGTAGTGAAGTCTTGTGGGTGTCATCTCCACTGCAATTTTTATCCTCTAATAAGGATTTCTGTGATACCAAAATATTTGTATTATGATTTATCTGTTATATGTTTTATGAGATGCATGTAAAATATATGGATTCAGTAAATGGTTAAGAAGGAAAGTTTAATTAGTTTAAAAATGTTTTACAATATTGATTCACCCCTCCCCTCTCAGTACTCACCTTTTCATACTTAGTCCAACAATTGGTATCAAAGCTTAATCTCTTATTAAGAAGTTTAATCACTTGAGAGGAAAGATCTGGAAAGATGGAAAGATAGAAGTATGAAAGGGTGATTGAGAACATGGACATGGAACTCAAGATGGCTAATAAGCAGGTTGAAGAATTACACAAGAAATTGAAACACTCACTCATCAAGAGAAAGGAGCTAGCACAAAAATTGAAAGACACTCAATATCAGTTTGAGGAACGTGAAGAACAATCAGAGGGAAGAATTGTTAGGATTAGGTAATACTGAGAGGGGGGGTGAATCAGTATTACAGAACTTTGATCTTTTCCACTTTAAACAATTATAAATAATCCAAAGTAATGGAGAAATGAAAATAACATATAACCATAACACATTCATTACACCATGATTTGTTCTTGGGGAAACCCTGGCCAAAGGGAAAACCCCGATGGGGATGGTACCCACAAATATGCACTAAAATATAATATCCTTGTTAGGAGATCTAGCCCTGTTAGGAGATGATTGTTACATAGTACATTTCCTTGTTAGAGGAATAAAAAACCCTATTAGGGGTATACAAAACACCTGGTTAAAGGTGGTGAGCACATTGCTCTTACAATCAATATTTGTCTCAAAAGAGTTCTCAAAAGGGGAAAAATACAAGAACTTATCTTGCTTAGATAATTCCAATTATAGACCGGCCTCTTACTGATCTCTAATATGATCTCTACTCTTCTATTTGCAAAATTTCTCCATCATCATAATCATACAATACTTTTCTATTATAAAAATACTCCATACTTATACAAAATCAGCCTTCCAGTTGACTTCACAATTATCATGCAAAACATAACAATAACTCATGCAAATGTTATTTATGGATTCGATGATCTTAAAATACCAAAGAGTCAAAAATATACTTAATTCACTTGTCTTAGCACGTTACCATATTCACTTTACCTTCCTTAATCTTCGCAGCTGTTCATATACCCTGTTACATTGTTTTACTATCTTCACATACCTTCCTAACACTACATCTCATAGATCTGATAACCAAAACTTATGTGATCTTAACTAAAGCATGTGTACATCCCAAAATACCTCTAGTTAACTTTGCAAGCCATAATATCTCATATATCTTCATCGCTGACCCAAACTGTGGCACTGTACCCTGTTATCCTGATTCTGGACTTAGTCATTTTCATGACTATGACTCCAGTGGAAATCTCCACAACATGCGATCACTCCATCATGAGTGTTTCCATAAATGAAAACCCTCAAGTGATTCCTAGTGCTCCAAAACATCACATGCCAACAATCTCTCCCTTTGGCATTGATGACAACACTTAGAAAAATGACTAAGTGTCATAATGCAACTCTCTTTTTTCTTTTTCTCATTTTATTTTTCTTTTAATTTCTTCTCTACATATAGCTCTACATAATTCTTTCTCTTCCTCATTTTTCCTTTTTCTTCCTCTCCCTTTGACATCAATGGCAAAGGTATATACAAAATTGTAAAACTTAGGCACAAAAGATTCAATGCTTTCTCACCAGATTTAAGACATCTTGGAAAGAGTTTTCCAAGGTCTTAACTTCTTCAATCCATGAACTTATCAATAGTTCACTGACATGGATTAATCCATTCAGTGCATATGACACTGTCTTTGTTGCTTTAAGCTCAGTGAGAGCAGGTATAGACACTGAGCCTTTAACTTTTATCATCTCTGAGAGATGAGTCTCCAACATTGTGAGCTTCAGAGTCAATATGCTTCTCAATAAGCCAAATCTATCTGTAACTCTCCCTTTCTCCATTTCTAGTACTCCTATTTTGTCCAATATTCTGGATGATTCCTTATCTATTTCTCCCATAGTTTGTGAAGATGATTCACAACTGTCCATTATATTGTCAAGGTTAGCCATATCTTTGGCTATGATCTCCTCAATGTTCCTTAAGTGTCTGAAGGGATTTATGCAATAGTTGTAAATTTTCTAGCTGCCTTGTGCTACACAACTCTTGGCCTTACAAGTGGTAGCCTTAAGAATGTAAGTCCCATGAGATGGACTTACAAACTTTTCTTAGCTTCTTCTCTAAGAAGTTCTTTTCAACCTTTTCCTTTGCTGTGTTATTTCCTTCCTCGGTTCTTTTTCTTGTTGTTTCTCTTCTGATTTACCTTGCTTTGTTTTCTCTTGATCTTCAACCTCCATCGCACTATCCACATTATCTAAAAATGTATCATTTACATCCTACGAAGTGTCAAGGCTAATAGGCACACTGGTGACAAAGAAATCTGGTTGCATGCTAACTTGAGCACTTTCATTTTCTATCTTGGAACTCTCTCCTAAACCCAAAAATATAGGTTTAGAAACCTTGGGAGGTGAAACCTTCTTGGGCATGTCTTGCATTAGAACTTGGTCTAATGCCTTTTGGTTGTCCTCAATCACCTCATCATACTTCCTAGCCATAATCTTGACTAATCTGGTTTTTGTTTGTAGTAGAGGTTTTAGTGCATTTATGATTCTTTCTCTTTCCTGAATTGACACAACCGACATGTCATCAATTGTTTTGTTTCTTATGTTCTCATCCTCCAAATGTGCTAATTGTTTCCTGATTTCTAGTTTGATGTATAGGTCTTTGGGGATGCTTGCTTCAACCTCCAACAAATTATTCTTAAAAACTAGCAAATGCTCAATGATAGTGTCCTCAATGACTACTTGGTCCTCAGGGTCATATCTTTCATTGTATCTGTTTATTGATATCAGATTTCCATCTTTGATAACTCTTTTCTGTAGTGACTTAAGATCCGGTTTCTACAAGGTTTGTGGATTCTTTTGGACTGTTTTCTCTTCCTGTTTCTCAACCTCCTTTTTCTTCCTCTTCACCTTTGTCTCTTTTTCTTTGGGACTGTCCTGTTTTCTTATTCTTGTAGATCTTCTGGGAATAACTGTAGGAACCAAATCTTGTGTTTCTTCCTCTTGAGAGGCTGATAAATCAACAATATCAACAGTAGGGGCTACTATCTTTTTTGTCTCTAAAGGAATAGATGCATCTGTGGCAATGCTAGAGGATTCCATCATCTTATTTTTGATATCTATTAACTGCACTTTTGTGATACCCACCATTACAGTGATGTCTTCAACAATCTTGCTGACTTTCCTCTTTCTTGTTACCTTTTCTTGCTCTTCTCTAAATTTCTCATACTTCTCCCTATATGTTCCCCATCTTTCTTGGGTAGGGTCCCTTTCTGCTGCCAATGCATGCTCCACTTGCATAGTTAGCACTTCAGTACTTACCTCATATCCCATAGGATAGCACCACTTAGTTTTGGGCTCAACCACCTCAAAGTAGACACAATCAGTTTCAACCATGAAATAAATAGTGTCCTTATACTTTTCTACTAAATTCTCAGGGATTCTATACCTTTCTTTCATCTACCTCTGCAATATCTTGATCATGCCAAACAACTCTCCATCTACCCAGTCTTTCTTCTGTCTTCTATAGTATTCTGATATTTGAAGTCCAGTGGGTTCATTGACTTTCCATGCTGTAGGATGCATGCCAGGAAAGTTGTGAATAATATGAATGTACATGTGAATCAACAATGAACCAAACCTAAATGCCTTGGATTTATCCTTCTTTATGGATTTCACATTCTCAATAAACTGTTGAGCTAGAATTTCGCAAAGATTATACTTCTTGTTCTCTTTTACCATTCTGTATGTCATCATGATGACTCCAACAGATACACAATTAGGTTTGCTATTGTAAAAAAACTTGTAGCCTAGCAACATTTCTACTAATCTGACATCTTGCAAATAAATATCATTTACTATCATTGCCCTCTTGTCCCATTTAGGGTTTCAGCTAGATTTCTTATGTTCTTTTCTTGTATAGGTAGGGCTCCTTCATTATCAAGGCCTGTGATCTCATGTATCAATTATGCACATATCTTAACAGGTTGTTCACCTATCCACAGAAAATGGTCATGAACTCTGCTAAGAATGATCTTAAACCATCCAACTTCTGTGAATTCTGTGAGTTGGGTTAACTTAAGGATTGATTGATCCTTTAGGTGCTTAAATTATTCTACCATAGATCCATTAGCTTCAATCATACTATTCAATTCACTGAAGATGTTAACTTCACCAATGATTTCATATTTGTAGTGTATGTAAGCCCTAATGCCTTCTACGTGCAACACACCTAGGGGGTTTTGTGAAAATGCTCCCTCCATATCATCCTCACAAGATTTGTATGGGTGGCTCTTGAAGTTATACCTAGGCTTGTCTACAACATTATAAACTACTAGTGTATCCATGACTTCTCAAAGAGATTAGGTCTAAATACCTTAACACGCTTGAATTCAATGCTTTGCTTCACACGATTACGTAACCACTCTACCAAATGATTGATAACCTTCTCTATTCTATTCTCCTTAAGTGTTGATCAACAAATGGTGTAGATTTGAGATCCTTTAAGTCCTTTTATCTATCACAAGCTAAGTGTGTGTATTAAATATAGGCACCTCAACTTTGCATGCCGTCTAGTCGATACAAAACTCGCGAACACAAAAGATGATTCTCCAAGTGCTGCGCTCTCATCCACAGACTCTACAATGTTTGTACACATCATTACTAAGCTCACATGAGCTAACTCCACATATACAGGGGCTAGATAATTTCTATTTACTACATCCAATGCACCCCATAAGGCCATGTGGCCATGTAGGTCGATGCCTCAAATAATTCATCATGCGAAGACACAATATCATCCACTGTCTCTCCCTAAACCAATGCTTTGTTTAAAACTTTCACCTTCCATATATGGTCATCCTCCTTTCTCTTTGATTTCTTGAAATGACTCCCAAAATCTTCTATGTACTCATCAAAAATCTTACCACTGTCACCAACATTTTTCCTTATAACCACAGGAGGTGGTCCTCTCGGTTCACTAGGTCTTCTTGGTCCTCTTCTGTTGTCTTCTCTATTATATTTGCAAAATTTCGCAATGTGACCTAGATTGTTACATTTGTAACAAATAGGTGGTCTCCTTCTATCTTCATTAGTCTGCAATTTATAATACCTTGCTATATGCCCAAAGTTATTACATTTTTGACATGTGATCTTAGTTGCTATTTCTTCTCTGATATAGTCTTGCTTGTACTTGGACTGATCAAGTCTTCTACAATCTACCTTCTTGTGTCCATATTCATAGAAATTAAAACAATAACTAGTAAAGGGCTTATAGTTACCTTTAGTTCTGCAATCTCTTTTCATGTGTCCAATTTTGTTGCATCCAAAACATCTACCTCTGAGGGCTCTGAACTGTTCCTCTAGATTCTTTATTTGTAGGTCTCTCTTCAAAAATAGGTCTTTCCTCATTCTTGGCTTCATTTGATTCTTCCTGGGTTTTTGAACTTTCTACTTCATTGAATCCAACTCCAGACATATCTCCTTTAGGCTTTCGTCTTTCTCTTTGTTCATCAATCTTGTCACTGCTCATGTGTAGCTTATCAATATGTAGTTTGGCTTGAGTGAGTTCACCTTTAATGATCTGATTATATTTTTCCAATTACTGATGTTTATCTTTGTATTGGTCAAGTTCAATCTTCATTTCACTTATCTGCTTCTTAGACTCTTTTAGTGATTCTTCAACTTTGTTTCTTTCATTCTTTTCAAGTTGAATTTCTTTAATCATTAGAAGATTGATTTTTTCTTTCTCTTGCTCCAACTTCTTTATTTTGTCTGATGTGTCATTGTCTGAATCTTCTTTGATATTCTCCATAAGGTATGGCCTCTAACTCTTTGCAATCTCAAGTTGTTCTTTTAGTTTCCTCATGAAACCTTCTGCTCTTCTTAATTTAAATTTCAGTTCACCATTCTCAGCTTTCATCTTATCCAGATCTTCAAGTGCAGCCTTAAAGTTCTCTTGCATGTCTCCTAGATCCATCCTGATCTCCCTTAAGCTGTTAGGATTTCTCTCCAAGGGCCAATAGCTCTGATACCAATTGTTAGGATTAGGTAATACTGAGAGGGGGGGTGAATTAGTATTATAGAACTTTGATATTTTCCACTTTAAAAAATTATAAACAATCCAAAGTAATGTAGAAATGAAAATAACATATAAGCATAACACATTCATTACACCATGATTTGTTCTTGAGGAAACCCTAGCCAAAGGGAAAACCCCAGTGGGAATGGTACCCACAAATATGCACTAAAATATAATATCCCTATTAGGAGCTGATTGTTACATAGTACATTTCCTTGTTAGAGGAATACAAAACCCTGTTAGGGGTATACAAAACACCTGGTTAAAGGTGATGAGAACACTGCTCTTACAATCAATATTTATCTCAAAAGAGTTCTCAAAAGGGGAACAATACAAGTACTTATCTTGCTTAGATAGTTCCAGTTATAGCTTGGCCTCTTACTGATCTTGCATATGATCTCTGCTCTTCTATTCACAAACTTTATCCATCATCATAATCATACCATACTTTGCTTTTACAGAAACACTCCATACTTATACAAAATCACCCTTCTAGTCGGCTTCACAATTATCATGCAAAACATAACAATAACTCATGCAAATGTTATTTATGGAGTTAGTGCTCTTAAAATACCAAAGATTCGGTAATATACTTTATTCACCTGTCTTAGCATGTTACCATATTCACTTTACCTTCCTTAACCTTCGCAACTGTTCATATACCCTGTTACACTGTTTTAATATCTCCACATACCTTCCGAACACTATATCTCACAAATCTGATAACCAAAACTTATGCAATCTTAACTAAAGCATGTGTACATCCCAAAATACCTCTAGTTAACTTTGCAAGCTATAATATCTCATATATCTTCATCGCTTTAACCCAAATTGTGGCACTATACCCTGTTATCCTGATTTTGGACTTAGTCATTTTCATGACTGTGACTCCAGTAGAAATCTCCACAACATGCGATCACTCCATCATGAGTCTTTCCATAAATGACAACCCTCAAGTGATTCCTAGTGCTCCAAAACATCACATGCCAACAATAATGTCTAATGAATATGATGCTATAATATCAAAACTATTTGAAAAGAACAAAAACCTAGCTGATCAGGTGAAAGCATTGAAAAGAGAACAAGAAGCACAATCGGTAAGGATGTGTCAAATCCTAGAACAAAAAGGAAAAGCTAAACATGAAAAAATAATAGTTGAAGATGAGAGAAGAAAAATAAACACAAGAGTGGATGAGAAATATAGGGAAATACTAAGGTTGACACAAACTTATGATAACTTGATAGACCAACTAGTTAGTGCAAATCAAGATATTGCAAGGAGAGTTGGAGAAATTACTGAACTAAGAACTGAGAATGAACATTTGAAGAATGATCTAAAATTTGAGAAAGATGCTAATGAAGTCTTGAAAAGAAATAAAGAAGCATTTGAGATTCTGGATGAACAACTAAGAAATTAGAGACAACCAAGAGACACTACTGGACTTGGATACAATGAAAACAACTCCATCGAGAAGGGTGAGTTCTCCAATCAAGAAACCAATTGAGATAATGTTGCTATCCCACCAAAGACAAAGAAGCCTACACGCTACCATTGTGGGAAACCGGGACACACATCAAATGTCTTCATGAGAAAAAGAGGTAATTCATTGAATATTGCTCACTTTAATGGTCATTGTTACAACTGCAATAAGTATGGTCATAAGGCATTTGAATATAGAGAAAACGTAGCTAACAATCCAAGGAATCCAAGATTTGAGGGTTACTGTAACAACTACAAGAGATATGGTCATAAATTTGGAGAATGCAGGTCACAAAGAAAAATGAGAAATGGGTCCCTAACCGATAAAATGCTGTAAACAACTGACAAGGACCAACTATACCATGGGATTATAATACAAGAATTACTTGTACTGCATGTGAAAGATTTGGTCACATTTTTGCAAACTACTTTAGGATGCATGGTGTGAACAACATAAAATCATGGAAAAACTCTGGAATGGCATATTTCCACTGTCATAGGATTGGTTACCTAGCCAAAGATTGCAGGTACCGAGGTAAAGACTCAATCAAGGAACAACTGAGTGAAAAGAATCAAGTTAATATTGATGAAATAAGAGATTAGATGAATAGGAATTGGAGAAGGAAGTATCAATATGATGGAATGAAACTTGGAACAACTAATGGCACCACATCCTTTGGATCGGGTTCACCTATATTCACTTAATCGGTCAAAGGTATGTGTAGGAGATGATAACCTAAATTCTATCTTAAATTAGTTCCTAGAATTAGTGCTAAGATCCATATTAGCATACTAAGATGCATTTGGATACAAGTTTTGAAGTTAATATTGCATATGTTGATTGGTAAAGTGTATGAGTTATTTTACTCCATTCAGTTAAGGAAAGTGTAGTTCGGTTTTCGGTGAAACAAAGTAGGTGAAAAGCATTTAATAAAAATTTTATAGCTGTTGTAAGCCCTAACCAAAGAAAAACCATAAATAGAGGGTATGTTATTTTTGACGCAGTCATGGTGGGAGAATCCCCATAGGATTTGTCCAAACATGTAGCGAACAAAGTCACAAAGTAAAAAACACAAACAGACAATAATGTTTGGTAGAAAATTCAATTTGTATTCATCAATAACCAAGCTTACAAGCAACATGTCGGGATGTAAGGTCTTCTCAGTTATGGCCAATTACATAAAAAATATAACAAGATCAACAATGATCCAACTCTTCCTAGCTAGTCCAGATATGTACCAAAAACAACAACTAGTTGGACTACAAAGGAAGATCTAAACTTCAGCTCGTAAGCCTCCAAGCAATCTCCTTGTTCCAAAATAATACTAGCTTTACTACACTTAGAATAACTGGCTGACTTATGCTCTCAGATCAGAATATCCTTTGCTACTACTCTTCCTATTCCTCTATCCTTTTCTCCACCCCTCTAAACACTACCCAAACCTTCCTTATATACCACTCAGCCATAAGTAGGCTTTAATTACAACAATAATTAATTACAAAACATCAGTCGACTCTCAACATAGCCTTTACAAAATATATTTCTTTTGGTCGATCTTCAAACGGTCATCAGATCCACATACATAGAAGAATGCAACATGCTAGATTTAGGTCCCCACACGTCCAACGGTCAATCCATAACTTTAGGAGCGTGACCCAAATTAAATGCATAAGTCAACAAAGCCGATTCATCCAAATAATCAAGTCGGTCAACAAGAACACCAAGCAACAATACCAGTTAGTAACATAACATTGAGACTCAGTCGGTAATCGAGCACATGATTCTTCAAATGAGCAACCAACACACCGAGTCACCGAGTCTGTCGGTGAAGCCAAGAAGACTCCCAGCTGAGAACCACCACCAAAGTGACTACCGACCACTGAGATCCATTGGTGAAGCCAAACAAGCTTACAACTGAGAACTAACACAGAGAGACCGAGAATCTCAGGTCTCCAACTATGATACAACAAAAATCCAAAACCAAACTCAAACATATTTTTGGTTGATACAGGATCGCCAACTACCCTAGGATGCTCTTGCATTAGACACCCCAGGTGCAAAAAAGATGTTCTGAGCAACTCAATGAACATCTTTCAAGATTCAACACATAAATCCCAAACTAATTCTTGATATACATATCCTCCAAGTTCACAACACATTTTCCTCAGTTCAACTTCTATTTTCTTTTCCTTTTCAAATCCTTCCTTGGTATGCTACAGGTATGTCTTCCATTTTGATTACCAATCCTTTCAGAATCCTTCAATTCATTCTTTCTATCGAAACTTAGGTTCCTCTTATCAAGTGTTGTATCCTTCAAAGTCACCAGGGAAAACTTTCTGCCATACTTCTCAACATTAAATACATTCTTGACACAATCATGTACAACCTTACAATCATAATACCAAGGTCTACCAAGTAATATGTGACAAGAACTCATGTCAACAATATCACATAACACCTAATCAATAAATTGTCGAATCTGAAAATCAACAAAACACTACTCCCTTACCTGTAAAGAATGTTCATCTTGCACCCAACTAATCTAATAAGGATAAGGATGTCTCACCCTCTTCAAACCAAGTTTCTGAACTATCTCCTCAACAACAAGGTTATCAGTACTACTACTGTCCACAATCACATTACAAAGTTTACCTCTGGACTTGCACCAAATTCTAAATAAATTCCTCCTCTGAAAAGGTTCCACCTTAGTACCGAGCATTTTTCTTCGAATCATCAAGTTTTCTGAGTCCACCTCGGGTTCATTATGTATGTTCTCATTCACCAAAACATTCCTGCAATTACCAAGCTTCTTATTTGCATGGGAACATTCAAATGATTGATGTCCTTATTCACCACAATTATAAAAAGTACCCTTGAATCCACCTCTGCATGTTCTTCTCCTAGGTTCAATAGGTTTTGTTTCATCTTCATCATTCAGTTTGTCTTTCATTGACTGTTCTTGCTTTTCCTTCCCTCATGAATTACCATGATTCATTCTCTTCAAGTTCTCTTCTGCCTTTAGGGCATATTGATAAGCATCTTCTATTGAACACATGTTCAACATACCAATCCCATCCTAGATATTGAATTTCAAACCATTAACACACCTTGCCACCTTTTCAGACTAAATTGTTAACTTATAAAACTCCTCGGTATAATCTTCCATAGTCATTTCCTTATGTTTCATATTTTGCAATTTCTTAAACAAATCAAGTTCATAGTGGGTGGGGATGAACTTAGCTTTCAATTTTGCCACCATCAACCTCCACTGATTGATCTAAATTTCACCTTCTTCCTCTCTGTCTCTCTGCAATTCTTTCCACAATAATGCAACATGTCCTTTAAATTTTGTCTGTGCCAACCTCACTCTAATAGGATCTCCAATGTCTTCTAGCTCAAAGTAATCTTCCAACTCACCGATCCAATCAATAAGGTCCTCAAGTTTCAATGTACCTGAGAAATGATAAACCTCCATTTGGTAAGATGTACTCAACTGAGCTCCAGATCTTTGCAACTGATCAGTTCTATCCCTATTAGATCTATCCATCCGGTCAGATCTATCATCAACACTAGATCTAATAGCTTCAAAGTCTTTAGCAACTTCCTCATAACCATCATCATTTTTAAGATTCCTCGGCATACCAGCAATAGCCCTCATAATCTCGGTGACCATTTCATTTTTCATTAGCATCATCTTAGATCTGACATATGATTTCAATTTATTTGCTAACCTCATTTCCACATCATCACATAGATCTTCAATCGCCCTAGGGGCCAATCTTCTCAAAGGCATCTCCAATTATTTTCAAAAACCCTTTGCAAAAAACCCTAAACTGACCACCTTATGACAACCTCTGAACCGTCTACAAGTTAGATCATAATCTACTACCTTGCATGAATAATTAGACAAAATTTCACAAGTCTAGGGACATGGATCTCGGAAGGAAACTCAACTTTTGCACGGATCCACCCAATTGAGCTTCGGCTCAACAAGGTCAACTTCTCCCCAAAAGGATCAAACTTCGCTCTAATACCACCATATGCAGTCATGGTTGGAGAATCCCCATAGGAGATGTGTCAACCATGCAATAAAAACAAACATAGTGGAAAACATGAAAACACAACAATCTCTGATAGAAAATTCATTTTTTATTCATCAATAACTAAACTTACAAGAAACATGTCGAGGTATAAGGCCTTCTCAGTTATTGCCAATCACATCAGAAATATAATAAGATCAACAATAATCCAACTCTTCCTAGGTAGTCCAGATTTGTACCAAAAACAACAACTGGTTGGACTACAAAGGCAAATCTAAACTTGAGCTCGCAAGCCTCCAAAAAATCTCCTTATTCGAAAACAATACTAGCTCTAATACACTTAGAATAATTGATTGAATTATGCTCTCAGATCATAATATCCTCTCTTACTACTCTTCCTATTCCTCTATCCTTTTCTCCATCCCTCTAAACACTACCCAAACCTTCCTTATATACTACTCAGCCACAAGTTGGCTTTACAACAATAATTAATTATAAAACATCAGTCAGCTCTCAACATAGCCTTTACAAAAAATATTTCTTCTTTTCAGCCTTCAAATGGTCATCAGATCCATATAGAAGAATGCAACACACTAGATTTAGGTCCCCACACATCCAATGATCAATCCATAACTTGAGGAGCATGACCCAAATTAAATGCACTAGTCAGCCAAGCCGATTCATCTAAACAATCAAGTCGGTCAATAAGAACATCGAGCGCCAGTACCAGTCAGTAACATAACCTCGAGACCCAGTCAGTAACCAAGAAAAAAACTCTTCAAATGAGAAACCAACACACCAAGTCACCGAGTCTGTTGGTGAAGCCAATCAAACTCCCAACCGAGAACCACCATTGAAGTGACTACCAACCACCAAGCTCCATCGGTGAAGACAAACAAGCTTACAACCGAGTGACATACTACAACTGATACACTACTTGGAGAACATAATGTTGAATGTGAAGATGATCACCGAACTACAAAGATATATGTGAGACATTAGATTAGTTATTATGTTGTCATTGATGTCAACTAGTTTTGACTTTATTTATCATGATAGTTGCAAACATCTGAAGAAGGTAATTGTTAGCCAATTTTCCTATAAGTGCAAACATCCTTTCAAAATTGCTAAGGTATGAAGGAATAGGTCTTTGTTATTTCTAGGGTTTCAAAATAACATTGTTTAAATATTTTAAACCCTACGTTTTTCTTTTCCTTCGTTACCTTTTTCATGTCACTTAAGTTCCCCTTTTAGCACGTGCTTTAAGTTGTTGGGTGGGGCCATGAAATGTTTTAAGTTGTTCTTACCAAGCGGGTCCATTTTTAATTTTTTTCCCCAAGTTCCTAAGTCCCCGACAAAGGTTTTTCCTAGTCCCATAAGCTATTATCACAGGCTCATGGTCTCATTTGTTAAAGTCTTGGTAACCGCTGCGACCCCGCGAGTGCCTAGTCCAAACCCTTTGTCGCTCAGTCTCAAACTATTTTAGAACTTTGTCACTAACCACTGTGACCTAGCGATGGTTTATGTTTATCCTTTAGTCACCAGATCGCATACGTGTTTGGTGATTAGTGAAATTCTTGGCGATCCGACGAGTGTTAAGTTTTGATGTCAATCGCTAACTCGCAGTTTCTTCTTATGACTTAGATGTTTGTTTTGTGAGTTAACATGATCTTGTCACGTATCCATTTTCCCCGATCAAATCTGTGGTGCTCGCCAGCTTGCAGGGCATGAAGTATAATCTTTGATTTTCTGACAAGTCAATGGCAAAGTGCTACATGGCAGTCTGTGGGACCGAGGTCAAGGCTCAAGGAAAAGATAAAGGATAGTCAGATCAAAGCTAATCCAATGGTCCGTGCATTACGACTAGCTGAAGATGCACGATGGATATTCTTTGCAGGATTGCGACTGGGCGACACCTATTCATTACATTGCTAGAACTTTTCCCGATCACCTCATCGGCAATCAAAAATCTTCATTTCAAGTTTGTGCAATGTTCATTCCTTCTTGATGAAAACATCACCATACGTGTCACTAAATTGTTATAAAAATTGTTAATCAACATAAAGTCCACCAATAGTTCTAGTGGGCATAAAAAAGCATTGGCAAAGGCAAGTATCAAGCGCTCCAATCCCTGACTGAAGCTTTAGGATATATTTTGAGAATAAAAATATTAGAGGGAAAAAAAAGAGATCGGTAAGGAATAATTTTGTGCATCCTGACCACTGATGAAGTTATCGGGGAGGCTTGTGGTGATAGTTTCATCATGGAATTGGTGGGGCCAATGTCAGAGCCTTGGTCAAAGGTAAAGGAAGTGTAGATTAAAAGTGATCGTGCGACGGGCATAATGCCTTAAAGGAAAGGTGCTCGATGGTTAGTGATTGTGGGATCACACCCACCATTTGATATAGATTTTAACAGTGGGTCCAATAACTAAGGTAATGATCTGGAAGGTATTTCTTCATTGGATGATTATCACAATACATTGAATGAAAGAGGCATGTTTCTTAGTGATTGTGGGATCACGGCTATCGTCCGATCGTCAGATTAGTGAAAAGTGAGTAAGTGGGGCCAAAGAAGACTCAATTTGATTGCTGTCAAATCTATTTTGATCGAATGAAGGGCATAAAGAATGTATGAGAAATTGTGTGAAAGTTACCAATCATGAGATTATGACAACCATCTGATGTGCTGGGAAAGGTGGAGATCGACGACTATGTTTTAAACTGGTTCATTATCTGTTGTCGGTCATTTTTTCAATATTGAATTTATGCAAGGGTTTTTAGTAGGGTTGGTGAGGCCAAAATAGGTGAAAATTGATTTAATCCATGTAGATTAGATTCTTGGCTTGATCTGATATGATCCTACAGAGTTAAAAAGACAAGTTGCAGACAGAGAATTGATTGAATAAATGCAATATGGCCGATCTACTAATTCTAATTTTGGTAGACGCCAAGGAGATTTTTGAAGTGAACTTGTCTAGATGAAGGTGTCCATGCCATGGAGAGGTGGGTAAAGTTTTCCTACCATTTATTATGCAGTTGAAGGCATTGAGGGTTTCAATGATGTATTTCCTATCGTTGTGGCTTGCTAGTTAGGGTTTTGGCCTTAACTGAAGATCAGATTTGATCTGGTAGCTCCAAATTTTATGGTGTTTCATTTTCACAGTTATTGCATGTTGTAGTTGGTTGTTGAGGTAGTTGTTAAGTTAGGTTGCCCTAATTTTTCCCTGAATGATCTGAAGCTTGTTAAAATCCCTGTCCTATAAAAGCATTTCCAAGATCATTTAGAACGGGATGCTATTCTGTGATCTGTTACTATTGATTTAAAGAAAATTTTCTCTTCTTGAATGCATGGAAGCTTGGTATGTCAATGAAAGTCTTATTTTGTACCCCTTTTGATATCTGATTGTCTTTGTGAATTTTTTAAATTCATTATGAACTAGGATTGTAAGGCCCTACTGGTTCATCCATATGTAAGGCAGATAGTGAAATAATTACAGGCTACTTTCAAGGAAAGTGTAAGTCCTAGGGATTATTTTTGATGGTTTGGGGAGGGTTTATGAATTTGATGATCTAACATTGGATTGTTGAAAGTCCTATGTAAGGCATAGATTACTTTCATGGTTTGGAATTCCTTTCATTGACATATTTTAGTGGAGGTATGTTCATCTAGACTCTATGTCATTGGATTATAGCACTAGTCAAGATAGAAAGTCATTTAAAAAAAATCAAATCAAATCTTTAATTTGTATGTTTTGTATGGAGATGGTCAAATCTATTCTTTAAGACACTAATCCACTGTTCGGTTTGGAGAGATTTAGTAAATCAAGAAGGTACACCCATCTAAGTCTGTGGAGCTCAAATTTGAAGGATGATCCTTGTCCTTAGCAATGTTGTTCTTTTCCTTGTAGGTTGGATTTGGGTACAGAGAGTCAAGGCAACTGTTTTCCATACAATAGTCTGCAAGAAAAAGTGACAACAAAAATGATGACTTTGCTGGGGATTCTACTTTAGGCATTGTAGTACTTAGTAGACCAGTGTCTGTTTGGTTGGTAAAAAGTGGCTTTACAGGTCATTCTATTCACATATATTTCAGTCTTTCTAGGTTTCTGTATTTCTCCTATACTGTTTAAAATTTTTCTTTAGATTCTCAAGGTTTGTCTATCAAAATATTTCCATTAACGTGGGTGGTGACTCAAATGGTTAGAACCAGTGTGTACTTACAAGTTGAAAACCATGGATAAAAGAAGGAACACGAGGGCTTTTGTCAGGAAACACCCAGAAGTAAATCTAGAAGAGTTACCTCAGCCAGGAAAAAAATTGGCTTAGAAAAGGTGGTGAATCTACCAGTGCACCTATGAGAGAACACAACAATGAGGGGGATGGGGTATCACACACATCTACCAATGAAAATGAACCTATTTACAAGATTTCTAAATCTGATAGTGGTCTCTCTGGAGATAATTTCTTGGATACACCAGAAGTATTATATCAAGACAAAGTTATACTTCATGTTTATCAGAATGCGATAGTAGGAAATAAAGGTCATGTATCACGTTTATATCAAGATGAACTTATTTCTAAGAAACAACCAATGGAACCAAGACAGGTCCATTTACCATATCAAAATAATACTGATATGGATGTATCATCAAGTTCTGATGATATTATGATTAACCCAAATGATTGAAGTGCATTGAGATTACAGCTAGCAGAGCAAGATGCCATAGATAAGAGGTTGTAGAAAGAAAGAGAAGTTGAGACTATGAATGCTATTGTTGAAAGATAATATCTACTTAGAAAAATTACTAAGTTAAAAGAAAGGAACAAAATATTTGCTTCTTCTCCTAAAGCTTTACCGCCTGACCTCTTTGGTTATCTTTTTGCCATGAGAAGTGAGAAAGAACATCTATTAAATTGGAAGTAGAAGCGTCAGTGCAAGAGAGGAATTTTTTAAAATGATGATATTTTGTGGACAATTTGCGATAGAATACATACGGAAAAAGTTGTATAAATTACAAATTTCAAAGTAAAGAAAGACAAGATACCAGGCAGTCTTCATTTGCATCATTTGGTATGGGTCATTCCATTCATTGAATTTAGAGTGTTGAATAACTTGGGAAAATAGAAAAGAGTCAGTATAGCTAAAAAAGAACATGTATATCCCAAAAATAGATATTTGTAGAGTACGACTTTGTTATTTTGTAACAAAGGTAGAGGATGGGTAGAAGGTTCACAAGAGAGAGGCGTGTCTTCTAAAAATTTCTTGTTGGATAAGAGTAGGTACGAGGGACTTTGTTGCAAGTAGGACGTGTGACTATAGAGGGACGTGAGAGTCTCAAGGAAGAAGATGAAGAGGATGAGATGGGTCATGAAGAGATTTTTTATTATCTCATTTTGGAAAATGTATTGGAAAGAAGTGAAAAATATGAAGCTCCATGAAGAATTGGAAAAGCTCTAGGCTAACTTAGGTGTATTAGAAAGGAGGATTGCCATAGAACATATAAGAATAGATGACCAAGTATAAAAAGTGTACTTGGAGAGTCCTAAATTTGATTTGTCAATACATAAAGAGGATTATGTTATCTTAAAAGAATAGATTCAAAGGATCAATAGATTCTTTTGAGTTGAACTCAAGAGGAAATTACAATAGACACAAGTCTTGTGAAGGATTAGAAATATTGTTAGCATGCGAGGGAAGTTAAGAAAAAATTACAGCAGTAGAGGTTTATTGGTTCATACTATTTACAAGTAAGGGATTTTATACAACATGCCTTGTTGAAGAAATGCAAGAAGAGAATACTGAGAAAAAGGTTAAAATTTATTTTATTGAATTTAAGAAAAATGATTTACACGCTAACGAAAAGTTAATAAATGTAGAAGAGATGATACAAATGAATTTTGTTAGTGCATAATTCTATGAAGATATTGTAGAGAAAAATATGAATTATGTTGTAGGATATAGTGCAGATATATGTTGGAGGAGGTGGTCAGATTGAGGTGAGTTAAGTCCCACAAGAATAGAGAAGAGTAAGAATTTCTATTAGTGAAGAAGGGTGAATAATGATGGAACAAATTCCACATTGAAAAAGATGAATTGAAAATAATAAAAATAGTTGGAGGAGAGTGATGATTACCCTAGCTAGGTTCTACAAGAGGAGGAAGAAAAATTGAATTTGTGGCCATTATTTTAGTGATTAAGTTCATTGTATATTACATTCAATTTAGAAGAGTGATTCTACCACTCAAATCCACTTAAGAGCTATGCTCACAAAATTTCTACTTGATGTGTCTAATGTAAGAGCATCCTAGATAGGCGCATAGTGTGTCTGATGCAAGATCATTCCAAGTAGATGCAAGAGAATTACACATGATGTCTTACATGTATTCATAAGAGAATGATTTTCATTCATTTTAATAATATCCATTGAAAAGTACAAGGCACTTATTATGGATAAGGGGTTTTCATATGTTAAGGGATTTGACGATTTTGAGATGTTCACTCCTACTATTGAGTGTAATACACAGGGAAGTAGGGTTCACTAGCTTATGTACGTAAACTAGAAAAATAGGCCTACTATAATTATATTGAAGGAGAGTGAATCTATGTGGCTTAGAGAATGTACACAAAGTGAATTAAATACTCCTTGTTTGAGTTGAAAATGATATCAAAATTATTTTAAATGAATGTTGGATCTAAGGGAAAAGGAGAAAATAAGGGCTTCTATCATTTATAGTATTACATAAAGAAGACATGCAAATAACTGAGATAGATCTAGAAATGATAGGAAAAAAGAAACCTAACTTTGAAATTTGAGCTACAATCAGGAGGAATTTCATTTTGGGTGACCTTGAATTAAGAGCATTGGATCCAAATAGAATTGATGGTTTTTGAGATCAAGATGCTATTGTCGGATATTGCTAATGCATGGGTGGTGATTTTGACATTTAATATGTTTAATCACTACGTTACTAAATGGGCACCCATACTGTTGTCATTTGTGTTTTGTCACTGATGTCAACATATGCTTCTATGAAGGAACTAGATTGGTAATCTCAGTGTACGGAAGGTGTACGAATGTTTAAGATGCTGTGAAGTCAGATGAGAGTTCAGATAGATGTTGTGATCTTATATTTGAGATCACATCATTAATGGATGCATATTAAGGAAGATACATCTATTTTGGTAAAGACTGGTCACTAGACTGTGACAGTGAGAATTGACAGAGTTAGTCTCTGAGTTTTTGGTATAGATTTTAGAAGGATTGGATTCAAGGTATACGATCTTGAAGGATGGTGGAAGAGGCACTGATGGATGTTCATTGGTTAGCACAAGGTACATAATGATTGGTGACATCATCTGTGGCATGTGCTTTGGTGATGGCTTATTATGAAGCTGACTCAGGGAATGAAGCATGTGTTTTGTCTGGCAAGCATAATTCAAGGAGGTCGGTCCTTAATTGTTGTAATGTAATCATTGTAAACTTGTTTGTGATATCATGTGTATCTTAGCAAGGGCCTATGTAATTGCTTGTAATTAGGAAACCTTATGGGCTGACCTATTCTTGGTAAAATGTAATGAGGTATAATAAAAGGTCTTTTCTTTGGAAGAGACATGGATGTGATAAGTATGATATAAGGAGGTTGCAAACTTGTGTTTGCTGTATGTAGAGTAGAGGATTATTGGTGGACTTCATTGGAACTGATCAAGAAAAGATAATTGCTGGCAAACAGTTCAAAAGATTATGTATTTCTTTATATACACTTGTTGCGAACTAGTGAGTTCAAAAGGTGGACTTAACCTTCTTTAGGTAGTGAGCCCTCTTTTGTTCTTGACTCCTAACAGGGTCTGTCCTCTAACAAGGACTATGTACTGTAATGTTTTAATAAGCTCCTAACAGGGCTATATCTTCTAACAAGGATTACTATACTCTCAGTACATCATTAGTGGGTGCTAATTCCCATCAGGGTTTTTACCTTTAACAGGGTTTCCCCGTAACCAAAATATTATGTTATTGTGTTGGGATTCATTGTGTTCATTGGATTTGATATTGATAAGCTTAAATTTTAAAGTTTAATATTATGTCATACAACTGATTCACCCCCCCTCTCAGTTGTATTGTGGACTGTTAATCCTAACAATTGGTATCAGAGCTCGTGGTCCTCAGAGAGAAATCTTAACAACTTGAGGTGATCTTGGAAAATGGCATACTATAGGAAGGATAGTCCTAAGTTTGATCCTGACAACTTCAACTGTTGGAAAAAAAAGATGCGAACACATTTTCTATGCTTGGGCATAGACTACTGGATGATTGTGAAGAAGGAAACTTTGAAAGCTGAGAATGACTTAGTGTCAACCACTGATGATGAAAATAAACTATTTTCATGCAACATGGTCGCAAGAGAAGCATTGATCGGTGCACTATCTGAGGGTGAGTGTAATGAAATTAAAGATCTGGATTCGGCACATGATATTTGGAATAGACTAGAGGCACTCTATGAAGGAGACAAATATAGCAAATAAGTGAAATTGCAGAACTGAAAGATAAAGATGTAGAAGCTGCAAATGAATGAAGATGAAAGCATTAGAGCCCATGTTCAAAGGGTTACAAAAGCTATAGTTGGAATCAGAAATTGTGGAGGTACTTATGATGAAGATGAAGTCATTGCAAAGATTCTCAGATCTCTAACTCATACTTACAAATTCAAGGCAATGTCAATTCAAAAAACTATACCCTTGACTCCAAACTTTAGCAGAGAGATGTTGATTGCAAAGTTAACCACCTTTGAAGCTACGGAATTAGGAGAAGCTGCTCCTAAAGTTGAATATGCATTTAGGGCATCCACACACAAGAAAGTATCTGCACTTCCGAGCACAAGCAAAGAAGACCTGAGAGAAGAGCTTGGTGAGTATGCTAAGGAATGGGAGAAGATAATGGAAGAAGAAAAGAAGATGGAAGAAATTGTTGCACTAATAGCTATAAGAGATAAAAGAGGTAAGGGAAAATTTGAAGGCAAATTACCTTTGAAATGTTTTTCACGCAATAAGGTAGGTCATTTTGCATCTAGATGTCCTACAAGAGTTCCTAAATACAAACCTGATTATGCAAAGATTAGAAGAGATAAAGAATTTTATTATGCTAGTGAAGGAATCTCTGATGATGATGATGATTTAGACAATGAAGAGATTGGATTTGTTGCTATTAAAGATGATCTAGTTCATGAAGAAAAAGCCTTAGTATCTCATGTTGACAAGAAAATTGAATGGATAATTGACAATGGATGTTCTCATCACATGACTGGTGATAATAAAAAATTTGTTAAATTAGTAAATTATGATGGAGGTGTTGTAAGGTTTGGGCATAATCTCCTGAAATCCATCATAGGTGTAGGATCCATCACTCTTGATGGAAAGACTAATACAGACAATGTACTACTTGTTGAAGGACTGAAACATAACTTGTTGAGTGTTGGACAGTTAATGGATAAAAAATTTCAGTTAAGTTTTGTTAATGGTAAGTGCTTTATCAGAAGCAAGGAAGGAAAACTGATTGCTATCGGTTCAAGATCTAGAGGTAATGTATTTGAATTAAACACATTTGGAGCCTCTTGTTTTATTGTGAAGGTAGATGATAGTTGGTTATGGCATAGAAGATTTTTTCATATTAACTTTGATAACATTGTGAAAGAAAGTATGGCTAATGCAGTAAGAGATCTACCGAAGATTGTGAAACCTTCTAACACTGTATGCAGAGAATGTGTTATGGGAAAGAAAACTAAAAGCAGTGATAAAAGAAAAACATTTACATCAAAAGGAAGTTTGGATCTGGTACATACAGATCTATGTGGGCCTACAAGAACAAAGTCATACTACGGTGAAAGGTATTTTATACTCTTTGTTGATGACTTTTCTAGAATGACGTGGGTTACTTATTTGAGAGAGAAATCAGAAGCATTTGAAAAATTCAAGTTGTTTAAAGCAAAGGTAGAGAATGAATTAGGACTGAAAATAAAGTGTTTAAGATCAGACAGAGGTGGAGAGTTTACATTAGATTTATTTAATTCATACTGTGAAGAGCATGGGATAAAAAGACAAACATCTACTCCTCGAACTCCACAACAAAATGGGATAGACTTTGAAGAAACATTTGCTCTTGTTGCTAGAATAGAGATAGTAAGATTATTTCTATCTTATGTTGTACACAAAAACTTCAAAGTGTATCAGATGGATGTTAAATCTGCATTTTTGAATGGAGATCTTGAAGAAGAAGTATACATTGAACAACCGGATGGATTTCCTCTATGTGAAGACAAAGACATGGTGTGCAAATTAAAGAAAGCACTGTATGGGTTGAAGCAAGCTCCTAGGGATTGGTGTGCAAGGTTGGACAAGTATCTACTTGGACTTAGATTCAAAAAGACTAATGCGGACAGTAATTTGTACTTAAGAACTACTAAAGATGGAATCTTGATAGTAGAGGTATTTGTGGATGACATTATGTTTGGAGGCAATGATGGTCTATGTAAGAAGTTTGCTAAAGAGATGGAAAGTGAATTTGAGATGTCCATGATAGGTGAAATGAAATTCTTTCTTGGACTGCAATTAACTCAAAATGAGAATAGTATTTTCATTTCTCAGACCAAGTATCTCAAAGAATTGCTTAAGAAATTCGGTATGGAAGATTGTAAACTAGTAGGAACACCTATGGTGACTGGAAACAAGCTAACAATTGATGATGAATCAAAATGTGTTTTTTAGACTTTGTATAGATCAATGATTGGAGGGCTACAATATCTGACTCACACCAGACCAGATATTGCTAATGCTGTTGGAATTGTGGCTAGATATGAGGAAGAACCCAAAGAGACTCATCTAGCTACTGTTAAAAGGATACTGAGGTATCTCAGAGGAACCATAGACTATGGTTTATGGTATGACAGGAATGATAGCTTTGAACTTCATGCTTATACTGATGCTGATTGGGTAGGAAATATTGATGACATAAAAAGTACAAGTGGTGGTGCATTTTTCCTTGGGAAAAATTTGGTTTCTTGGCTAAGTAAGAAACAAGATTGTATAGCACAATCTATTGCTGAATCAAAATATGTTGATGCTGCTATAAATTGCACTCAAATTGTTTGGATGAAACAAATGTTGAAAGACATTGGAATAAATTTTAATAAGCATGTGGTTATCCATTGTGATAACACTAGCATAGCAAACATGTCAAAGAATCTGGTGATGCACGCTAAAACTAAACACATTTCTATCAAATATCACTTCTTAAGAGACAAGGTGATAGAAAAAGAAATCAAGCTTGAATATATTAGTACAAAAGAGAAGATTGCATACATCTTTACAAAGCCACTATCGAAAGATACCTTTGAATATCTCAGAGGTATGTTAGGGGTTCAGGCCCCTCCTAGTGAGAACTAAATGATGCGGAGATGCATCAGTCCAGAAGTGCTCAGAGCCTCATCATTTTCTGGACTGGATGTAGGGATCTACTCCTCAGGGGGAGTGATCATGGAAGAAAGTTTATATGTGAAGGTAGTTGGCACCCTTTGCCATTGTTGTCAAAGGGGGAGTGTTGTTATGAGAAAATCCTCACTAATTGGGGAGATTGTTCTGTTGAAGGACTTTTGGGTTGATACAACTTTGGGATAAGATTTTTCCATATGTTGACATCAATGCCAAAGGGGGAGATTGTTGGATATTGCTAATGCATGGGTGGTGATTGAGACATTTAATATGTTTAATAACTATGTTACTGAATGGGAACTCATACTGTTGTCATTTGTGTTTTGTCACTGATGTCAACATATGCTTCTATAAAGGAACCATATTGGTAATCTCAGTGTACGAAAGGTGTACGAATGTTTCAGATGTTGCAAAGTCAGATGAGAGTTCAGATATATGTTGTCATCTTATATCTGAGATCACATCATTAATGGATGCATATTAAGGACGATACAACTATTTTGGTAAAGACTGGTCACTGGACTGTGACAGTGAGAATTGACAGAGTTAGTCTCTGAGTTTCTGGTATAGATTTCAGAAGGATTGGATTCAAGGTATGTGATCTTGAAGGATGATGGAAGAGGTAATGATGGATGTTCATTTGTCAGTGCAAGGTATTGAATGATTGGTGATGTCATCTATGGCGTGTGCTCTGGCGATGGCTTATTATGAAGTTGACTCAGGGAATGAAGCGCGTGTTTTGTTTGGCAAGCATAATTCAAGGATGTCGGTCCTTAATTATTGTAATTTAATCATTGTAAACTTGTTTGTGATACCATGTGTATCTTAGAAAGGGCCTATGTAATTGCTTGTAATTAGGAAAGCCTTATATGCTGACCTATTCTTGGTAAAATGTAATGAGGTATAAATAAAAAGTCTTTTCTTTGGAAGAGACATGGATGTGATCATAAGTGTGATATAAGGAGGTTGCGAACTTGTGTCTGCTATATGTAGAGCAGAGGATTATTGGTGGACTTCATTGGAACTGATTAAGCAAAGACAGTTGCTGGCAAATAGTTCAAAATATTGTGTATTTCTTCATATACACTTGTTGTGAACTAGTGAGTTTAGAAGGTGGACTTAACCTTCTTTGGGAAATGAGCCTTGGATAGTGAGCCCTCTTTTGTTCTTGACTCCTAACAGGGTCTGTCCTCTAACAAGGACTATCTACTGTAATGTTTTAATAAGCTCCTAACAGGGCTATATCTTCTAACAAGGATTACTATACTCTCAGTACATCATTAGTGGGTGCTAATTCCCACTGGGGTTTTTTACCTTTAACAGGGTTTCCCCGTAACCAAAATATTGTGTTATTGTGTGTCGAAATCATTGTGTTCATTGGATCTGATATTGATAAGCTTAAAGTTTAAATTTTAATATTCTATCATACAACTGATTCACCCCCCCTCTTAGTTGTATTGTGGATTGTTAATCCTAACAATTGGTATCAGAGCTTGTGGTCCTCAGAGAGAAAGCTTAACAGCTTGAGGTGATCTTGGAAAATGGCATACTATAGGAAGGATAGTCCTAAGTTTGATCCTGAAAACTTTGACTGTTGGAAAAACAAGATGTGAACACATTTGCTATGCTTGGGCATATAATACTGGATTATTGTGAAGAAGGAAACTTTGAAAGCTGAGAATGACTTAGTGTCAGTCACCGATGATGAAAATAAACTATTTTCATGCAACATGGTCACAAGACAAGCATTGATCAATGCACTATCTGAGGGTGAGTTTACTAAAATTAAAGATTTGGATTCGGCACATGATATTTGGAATAGACTAGAGGCACTCTATGAAGGAGACAAATATACCAAACAAGCAAAATTGCAGAATTGGAAGACAAAGATGGAGAAGATGCAAATTAATGAAGATGAAAGCATTAGAGCCTATGTTCAAAGGGTTACAGAAGTTGTAGTTTGAATCATAAATTATGAAGGTACTTATGATGAAGATGAAATCATTCCAAATATTCTTAGATCTCTAACTCCTACTTACAAATTCAAGGCAATGTCAATTCAAGAAACTATACCCTTAAATCCAAACTTTAGCAGAGAGATGTTGATTGCAAAGTTAACCACCTTTGAAGCTGCATAATTAGGAGAAGCTACTCCTAAAGTTGAATATGCATTTAGGGCATCCGCACACAAGAAAGTATCTGCACTTCTGAGCACAAGCAAATAAGATTTGAGAGAAGAGATTGGTGAGTATGTTGAGGATTGGGAGAAGATAATGGAAGAAGAAAAGAAGATGGAAGAAATTTTTGCACTAATAGCTAGAAGATAGAAAAGAGGTAAGGGAAAATTTGAAGGCAAATTACCTTTGAAATGTTTTTCATGCAATAAGGTAGGTCATTTTGCATCTAGATGTCCTACAAGAGTTCCTAAATACAAACCCGATTATGAAAAGATTAGTGAAGGAATCTCTGATGATGCTGATGATTTAGACAATGAAGAGATTAGATTTGTTGCTATTAAAGATGAACCAATTCATGAAAAAAAAGCCTTAGTATCTCATGTTGACAAGAAAACTGAATGGATAATTGACAATGGATGTTCTCATCACATGACTGGTGATAAGAACAAATTTTTTAAATTAGTAAATTATGATGGAGGTGTTGTAAGGTTTGGGGATAATCTCTCAAAATCCATCATAGGAGTAGGATCCATCACTCTGGATGGAAAGACTAATATAGACAATGTACTACGTGTTGAAGGACTGAAACATAACTTGTTGAGTGTTGCACAGTTAATGGATAAAAAATTTTAATTAAGTTTTGTTAATGGTAAGTGCTTTATCAGAAGCAAGGAAGGAAAAATGATTGCTATCGGTTGAAGATCTAGAGGTAATGTATTTGAACTAAACACATTTGGAACCTCTTGTTTTGTTGTGAAGGTAGATGATAGTTGGTTATGGTATAAAAGATTTTGTCATGTTAACTTTGATAACATTGTGAAAGCAAGTATGGCTAATGCAGTAAGAGATGTACCGAAGATTGTGAAACCTTCTAACACTGTATGCAGAGAATGTGTTATGGGAAAGGAAACTAAAAGTTGTCATAAAAGAAAAACATTTACATCAAACAGAAATTTGGATCTGGTACACATAGATCTAAGTGGGCCTACAAGAACAAAGTCATACTACGGTGAAAGGTATTTTATACTCTATGTTGATAACTTTTCTAGAATGATGTGGGTTACTTATTTGAGAGAGAAATCAAAAGCATTGACAAATTTAAGTTATTTAAAGAAAAGGTAGAGAATGAATCAGGACTGGAAATAAAGTGTTTAAGATCAGACAGAGGTGGAGAGTTTACATCAGATTTATTTAATTCATACTGTGAAGAGCATGGGATAAAAAGACAAACATCTACTCCTAGAACTCCACAACAGAATGGGATAGACTTTGAAGAAACATTTGCTCTTGTTGCTAGAATAGAGGCAGTAAGATTATTTCTATCTTATGCTGCACATAAAAACTTCAAAGTGTATCAGATGGATGTTAAATCTACATTTCTGAATGGAGATCTTGAAGAAGAAGTATACATAGAACAACCAGATGGATTTCCTCTATGCAAAGACAAAGACATGGTGTGCAAATTAAAGAAAGCACTGTATGGGTTGAAGCAAGCTCCTAGGGCTTGGTATGCAAGGTTGGACACGTATCTACTTGGACTTAGATTCAGAAAAAGTAATGTGGACAATAATTTGTACTTAAGAACCACTGAAGATGGAATTCTGATAGTAGAGGTATTTGTGGATGACATTATCTTTGGAGGCAATGATGATCTATGTAAGAAGTTTGCTAAAGAAATGAAAAGTGAATTTGAGATGTCCATGATAGGTGAAATGAAATTATTTCTTGGACTGCAATTAACTCAAAATGAGAATGGTATTTTCATTTCTCAGACCAAGTATCTCAAAGAATTGCTTAAGAAATTCGATATGGAAGACTGTAAACCAGTAGGAACACCTATGGTGACTGGAAACAAGCTAACAATTGATGATGAAAAAAAATGTTTTTTTCAGACTTTGTATAGATCAATGATTGGAGGGCTACAATATCTGACTCACACCAGAGTAGATATTGCTAATGCTGTTGGAATTGTGGCTAGATATTAGGCAGAACCCAAAGAGACTCATCTAGCTGCTGTTAAAAGGATACTAAGGTATCTCAGAGGAACCATAGACTATGGTTTATGGTATGACAGGAATGATAGGTTTGAACTTCATGCTTATACTGATGCTGATTGGGTAGGAAATATTGATGATAGAAAAAGTACAAGTGGTGGTGCATTTTTCCTTGGGAAAAAGTTGGTTTCTTGGCTAAGTAAGAAACAAGATTGTATAGCACAATCTACTGCTGAATCAAAATATGTTGATGCTGCTATAAATTGCACTCAAATTGTTTGGATGAAACAAATGTTGAAAGACATTGGAATAACTTTTAATGAGCATGTGGTTATCCATTGTGATAATCTAGTGATGCACTCTAAAACTAAACACATTTCTATCAAATATCACTTCTTAACAGACAAGGTGGCAGAAAAAGAAATCAAGCTTGAATATATCAGTACAAAAGAGTATATTGTAGACATCTCTACAAAGCCACTACCGAAAGATACCTTTGAATATCTCAAAGGTATGTTAGGGGTTCAGGCCCCTCCTAGTGAGAACTAAATGATGCAGAGATGCATCAGTCAAGAAGTGCTCAGAGCCTCATCATTTGAAGATCTACTCCTCAGGGGGAGTGATCATGGAAGAATGTTTATATTTGAAGGTAGTTGGCACCCTTTTCCATTGTTGTTAAAGGGGGAGTGTTGTTATTACAAAATCCTCACTGATTGGGGACATTGTTTAGTTGAAGGACTTTTGGGTTGATACAACTTTGGGATAAGATTTTCCCATATGTTGACATCAATGCCAAAGGGGGAGATTGTTGGATATTGCTAATGCATGGGTGGTGATTTATACATTTAATATGTTTAATCACTATGTTACTAAATGGGAACTCATACTGTTGTCATTTGTGTTTTGTCACTGATGTCAACATATGCTTCTATAAAGGAACTAGATTGGTAATCTCAATGTACGGAAGGTGTACGGATGTTTCAGATGCTGCGAAGTCAGACGAGAGTTCTGATAGATGTTGTCATCTTATATCTGAGATCACATCATTAATGGATGCATATTAAGGAAGATACAACTATTTTGGTAAAGACTGGTCACTGGACTGTGACAGTGAGAATTGACAGAGTTAGTCTCTGAGTTTCTGGTATAGATTTCACAAGGATTGGATTCAATGTATGTGATCTTGAAGGATGATGGAAGAGGTATTGACGGATGTTCATTGGTTAGCACAAGGTATGGAATGATTGGTGATTTCATCTATGGTGTGTGCTCTGGTGATGGCTTATTATGAAGCTGACTCAAGGAATGAAGCATGTGTTTTGCCTGGCCAGCATAATTCAAGGATGTCGGTCCTTAATTATTGTAATGTAATCATTGTAAACTTGTTTGTGATACCTTGTGTATCTTAGCAAGGGCCTATGTAATTTCTTGTAATTAGGAAAGCCTTATGGGTCAACCTATTCTTGGTAAAATGTAATGAGGTATAAATAAAAGGTCTTTTCTTTGGAAGAGACATGGATGTGATCATAAGTGTGATATAAGGAGGTTGCAGACTTGTGTCTGCTATATGTAGAGTAGAGGATTATTGGTGGACTTCATTGGAACTGATTAAGCAAAGATAGTTGCTAGCAAACAGTTCAAAAGATTGTGTATTTCTTCATATACACTTGTTGTGAACTAGTGAGTTTAGAAGGTGGACTTAACCTTCTTTGGGCAATGAGCCTTGGACAGTGAGCCCTCTTTTGTTCTTGACTCCTAACAGGGTCTGTCCTCTAACAAGGACTATCTACTGTAATGTTTTAATAAGCTCCTAACAGGGCTATATCTTCTAACAAGGATTACTATACTCTTATTACATCATTAGTGGGTGCTAATTCCCACCAGGGCTTTTACCTTTAACAGGGTTTCCCCGTAACCAAAATATTGTGTTATTGTGTGTCGAAATCATTGTGTTCATTGGATCTGATATTGATAAGCTTAAAGTTTAAAATTTAATATTCTGTCATACAACTAATTCACCCCCCCTCTCAATTGTATTGTGGATTGTTAATCCTAACAATTGGTATCAGAGCTTGTGGTCCTCAGAGAGAAAGCTTAACAACTTGAGGTGATCTTGGAAAATGGCATACTATAGGAAGGATAGTCCTAAGTTTGATCATGAAAACTTTGACAGTTGGAAAAATAAGATGCGAACACATTTGCTATGCTGGAGCATAGACTATTGGATGATTGTGAAGAAGTAAACCTTGAAAGCTGAGAATGACTTAGTGTCAGTCACCGATGATGAAAATAAACTATTTTCATGCAACATGGTCGCAAGAGAAGCATTGATTAGCGCACTATCTAAGGGTGAGTTTTCTAAAATTAAAGATTTGGATTCGACACATGATATTTGGAATAGACTAGAGGCACTCTATGAAGGAGACAAATATACCAAACAAGCAAAATTGCAGAACTAGAAGACAAAGATGGAGAAGCTGCAAATGAATGAAGATGAAAGCATTAGAGCCTATGTTCAAAGGGTTACATAAGCTATAGTTGGAATCAGAAATTATGAAGGTACTTATGATGAAGATGAAGTCATTGTAAAGATGCTCATATCTCTAACTCCTACTTACAAATTGAAGGCAATGTCAATTCAAGAAACGATACCCCTGACTCCAAACTTTAGCAGAGAGATGTTGATTGCAAAGTTAACCACCTTTGAAGCTGTGAAATTAGGAGAAGCTACTCCTAAAGTTGAATATGCATTTAGGGCATCTGCACACAAGAAAGTATCTGCACTTCTGAGCACAAGAAAAGAAGACCCGAGAGAAGAGCTTGGTGAGTATGCTGAGGAATGGGAGAAGATAATGGAAGAAGAAAAGAAAATGGAAGAAATTGTTGCACTAATAGCTAGAAGATAGAAAAGAGGTAAGGGAAAATTTCAAGGAAAATTACCTTTGAAATATTTTTCGTGCAATAAGGTAGATCATTTTGCATCTAGATGTCCTACAAGAGTTCCTAAATATAAACCGGATTATGCAAAGATTAGAAGAGATAAAGAATGTTATTATGCTAGTGAAGGAATCTCTGATGATGATGATGATGATGATGATTTAGACAATGAAGAGATTGGATTTGTTGCTATTAAAGATGAACCATTTCATGAAGAAAAAGCCTTAGTATCTCATGTTGACAAGAAAACTGAATGGATAATTGACAGTGGATGTTCTCATCACATGACTGGTGATAAGAACAAATTTGTTAAATTAGTAAATTATGATGGAGGTGTTGTAAGGTTTGGGGATAATCTCCCAAAATTTTAAAAGATGTCACTTATCTTTTTGGTCCCTCCAAAAGAGTAAGGTGTACACCATATATGGCATGCACAGTATGACTTGGAATGTCGAGCCATGTGGATTGGTAGTACCAAGCCATATGGTGCACACCATTAATGGATTATGCCATATGGTGTACAACATTAATGGAGTACGTGATATGAGAAAAAAAGACAATAAAATTAAATTTTGAAACCCTAGGTGGCCATTCTATATTGCAACTGTGACTTGTAGGACAAAAATGTGATTTAGGAAGGGCGTAGACAATTTGAAGACCAATATTTTGTCCAATTGTGTGTTTTCTCATCCAAGAAATATCGCCAAGACATCAAGGAGGTTGAAGAGGTGATTTATTTTAGGTTTAGAACTTCTTGTTTTGTTAAAATATATGTTTAAATAAGGTTTTAAATTAATTTTTGTTTATACTTTCAACAAATACAAATCCATCTCCAAAAATTCCTTAGCCATCGCCAAAAAATCCTTCACCTTTTCATGATGAAGCTAATGAAGAAAACACACTTCAACCTCCTCCATCTATTGAAAAACATCAACTTGACACACACCAAAATCTCTTAAATCAAATAGAGAACAACAAAAGTCAATTAGAGTCTTTGATTGGAAGGCTGAAATAATCCATAGGAACAAATATCACAAGGGAATCACTTGCAACCTCATTAGAATCAATTTTGACCTACACAAGTGATGTTAGTGGGAAACTTAATATATGATAAAAAAAAAAAGAGATGTGTAAAGACAATATTATGCAGACAAATTATCATATGTGGATACAAAAATGAAAAAAATAACCAAAGATGACATTTGCAAGCTCTTTGAAAATCCTAAATAGAATAAAACTCTTTGTAATACATGTAGGAGTTTTTTGATCCATTGGTGCCAGCATGAAGAAATAAAAAAGAAATCTTGGGATGGATGGTGGATGGTTTTTTATAGCCCTCCCTATAACAATCACGAGGTTACATTATATTTTTTGAGGAAACTCTATTGTGAGTTTTTCCCCAATGAGGTCTGAAATGATTTTGATTTTCTAGATTTTTAGGGTAGAGGTGGGAGGTCATCACGTGATAGACTAGGGGCATAGTGTTACCCTAACATAGTTAGGAGGATCACTAGAAAAATACATGTCGAGAAAGTTAATATTCCTTGCACTGTGAAGGAGCATGTTGAGGTGGAAACACTAGGTACGATTAGTGTGCTAACACATAATCTCATACAATGTGTCACTCCTTTAGTCTAGAATGAGCATGGACAGTCTTTGAGGGCCCTTTTTTGTCAGTTATGTGGATCCCTATGCACATATGGTGATATTGGCGGATAGGAAGATGATGATGGATTGATAACTGATGAGTTTATCAATGTGACATTTGACATTTATATAAAGGTAAATATTTTTAAGTTCATTTAATTCATTTGATTATATTTAATTTATAAATGAATGAATAACTAAATTAGTATCTAATTATTATGATCAAAATTTAGGGTCAAAGTGTCAGTGGTAGTGGGAGTGTTCTCTTGACCCCCTTTTTCACGACGTCATTGAGTCCACATGTATGTATCTAATAAAGCATTATAATTTTTACATTTGAGTAGTATAAAATTATATGAATGGTTGTCTCATAACTCATTGTGCATGTGTATTACTCTATGGTTGCACCCTCGACATTCACACCACATAGAAAAGGACGTTGTGGCACTTTCACAAAGGTATCTTTATTTGCATGTTAATTTGATTTAATTAATTATATTTAATTAATAAATGAATGAATAACTAAATTAGTAGAAAAATTATGATCAAAATCCAGAGTAAAAGTGTTCATAGAAGTGGTCATAATCCTTCACCCACCTTTGTCACAACATCGTCGAGTCCACAACTATATATCTAATATATCATTATAATTATTATGCGTGAGTAGTATGTTATTATATGAATGGTTGTCTTATAACTTACTATACATGTGCATTAGTTTACTACTAGACCCTCAATGTTGACACCACACACTGGAGGATTTTGTGGCACTTTCATAGAGGTATCATTTATTCATTAGTGGTGTTGTATAAGAATATAGGTGTTATTGATAACTACATAATAATCTTGTTTTTTTTTTATCAGTTGTTGACATCATATACTCCTCTTTCTATTCATGGCTCTTTGGATCATGGGGTTTCTATAGCTTTAGAAAGTTCCAAAGCATTGACCGAGGTATGGAAGAGATTACTTAATTTTAATTATTGTTTTAGTGGTTTGTATTGAAAATTTTAATGATATTCATGTATGTATTTTAATTATTATTTTGATTTTTGTGTAAGGGACTTGTTACTCCAGATCGTTAGTGTTCCCCTACCGTGGATGAACATAGTGACTATTTGTTAGCAATAAGTGAATATTCTATTGTATACCATCCTATAATTTAATCTCGATGCATATTAGTTATTGATGTTTATACTTTTGATTTTATTAGCTGGAGCTCCAAAAGAGTCTAGAGAGGAGGACGAGTGAGTTCACTCAGAAGATTCCAACATCCACTACATCTCCATCCACATGACGTTTGAAGGCATCTTAGGATTTGTTTTCTTCCACTCACAGGAAATGAGTAGATTAGCGACATATATTGTATCCCTAAATGCCATTAGTGGACATATTTTTTGTGTATTGTTTATGCGACATGTTCTACATCCATCTGGATTTCAAGAAGCTAATTTAGCTATATTTGATATATTGCAGGTATGGAATTATTGGACTTATATATTTGGATTCATGCCCTACAATTAGTATTAATAGTTCATGTTTTAAGTATGAAATTCATGTTGCATGTGTATTGATGCATACTACTTTGTGTTTATGTGGATGTCTTATGCTTTGTAGATTACTCATGCCTTATATTTATGCTTGCATGTATCTATGTATATTGTTACTGTATCATTCATACTTTATGAAAATATGTATATTTTATTCCATACAACTTTTGTTCCACTACTTTAAGCTCAAACGATTTACACAAAAGGTGATTCAATGTAAATCAATATATGATTATCTAACATAATATGTTATTCTTTATTGGCTTTGTAATTCATTATTTGTTAAGAAAATGGTTTGACAATCTTTCGGTTAATCTAGTTCCATAGTAGTCATTGAGATAGAGAGAGGAGGGGGGGGAGGGGGTCTTAGGATACTAGGACCCCGTAATACCCCTTAGGACCCCTTATCATACATTAGTGTATGGTAAGGGTTCCTAAGGGGTCTTAAGGATTCCTAGGATACATTAATGTATCACATGACCCCTTACGGCCCCTTACCATATACCTATGTATAGTAAGAGGTCCTAAGGGAGTAAGAGATCCTAAGGGGTCATAAGTGGTCTTAAGGGGTCCTAAGATACATTAATGTATCCTAGGACCCCTTAATACCCCTTACCATACATTAATGTATCTTGTATATAGAAGTCAAAGAGGAGAAGGTGTAGCAAGGAAGGTTTTCTTTTCATCACTAGTCATGATAAAAATAACCTTCTTATCATTATCTTCATCCTTTGATGACTCTTCTTTATCCTGCTGAAGATAACCATGGAAGTGATGGTTTAATTTTTTTATTAGGATGGTGGGATATCCTCCATAAGGAGCAGAAAATAATGAAGAACACAAAGGCTGTTAAAAAGAGAAAGGTAACCATTCCAATGAAGAGATAGGGCACAAGACTAGAGTCTGATATTGTATAGTTATACCCACTTTCACTTTTATTTGTCTTCGTTGAATGCACTCTATTAACTAATTGTCGTATGAGAAGATGAGGAAAAGAATGAATAGTATTACTTTCTTGTATTAGCATTGCTGGAATAGTTGATATGGAAAAGTAAACGAGTTCATTGGTCACTGTTGGAGAATCGCGTGGTTGAGGTCTCTTTCCCACATGCAAATCAAGAACACAGAAAATAAGGAAGTTGCAAGAATTGATTCGCTAAAGTATGCATCCATATGGGGTGCTAAAAAGTGTGAAGTCATTCTAGTAATATATAATAATCAGTGAATATTTTGCTTAGTGCTAGACCATTGAATTTTAATGCTATTTATTATGGTCTATTCTAATATCAATGGCTCTTGGATCCTAGAAATGGAAGATAAATAATGTAATATTTTTTTTAACTAATATTGTAATATTTTTAATAATAAGTAATTAGATTAGTTTGTCTAGAATTTTTTTGTTCTTAATAGTAATATAATAAAAGTATACTTGGAGGCTATCATGTAAACAAATTATTTGTATTAATTAATTTTTTTTATATGTATAAACGTATTCACATCAAGTTTATTTGAATTAGATATGAATAAAAATATTGGTGAGAGTCTATTTGAATTAGATATATAACTCTATTACTTAAGTGAACAATTCACATGAACATTATTTATGAAGTTGATATCAACTGAAAACACCATCTTATAAAATTATAAGCCCACGGTGATTGCCCATATTTCTCCTAAGGATGAAACTAAAGAATTGATGTTATCTTCATATTTTGGTAGTGTAATCCACTAATATAACATACATTATAATTATATCATTTTGAGTTTCGATAGACATATAGAGTTTTTTAATTGCATTCTCCACATGTATTAGGGAAAAGACGTTGCTTGATTCATAAAATAAGATATATATTCCTTAATAGTTCATCAACAATCGATACCAATTTAATTTGGCATCTTTCTCAAACACCTCAAGAGTGTTCTCAAAGTGTATATATCCAAACACTAGATACAACTAAACCATTATTTATAGGGCGTCTCTAACATACAAGAATATTAAATCAATATTAGAAACATAATAAGAATAAATGTGGTTATGATTTAAACACAATAGTTTATCCTAGAGAAACCCTAAAAGAAAAAAAGATCTAGTAAGAGTGAAAAATTTATTACTCTAACCACTATGTACAAGTCAATTTTATATTGTAACAAGTTAACCACAAATCAATACAAACCTTCATCATAAATTTTTTTTAAAAAATTACAATAAAATGATATTACTAAGAGAATACCAAGAGAGAACCATTGTACATGATGTACAATAGTGGATTTTTGACCTCAAATGCATTAGAGATGCTAAAACATGTATCCCATGCTTGGGAGGTGAAATGAACCATTTTAATTCTTCTCATTCCATTTTTACTTATACATTGAAAATATGACCTCTTTTGTAGGGCTAATTTTAAAATTTCTATGCTTTAGGCCAAGTGACCCTCTGCCTCTTCCTCAAAATATTGATCTTTTCATTTAGTGACTTTGTTATTTGGATGTTTTATTCTTAGTCCTAAATTGTGTAACTTTTAGGATGTAATCTTGTATCCACTCATTTTTTTGAAAATAAGTATATTTTTATTTCCTAAATTTATAGAATGGACACATATATCCATAAAGAAAATCCACATTTGAACTAAATTCATTACTATATAGAAACTACTTATTTTGTCATTAAAAATAAAATCTCTTCTCTTTCTTGCATACATATCTATTTTCAACCTTAAGGTACTACTAATAAAACCAAGATCTCTTATGAACTATACACGTGTTTGAACATTTAAAATTGATAAACAATAATATACTTATGAAAGGTTTTGAGAAAGATCTTCAAATCGTTGCAGATACATTCCATCAATTAACAGTGAAATGTGACTCGTTTTAAAACTCAGACATCCCGAATAGGAGAATTTCAATCCTTACTAGCTTAGGGTCTCATTATGGTTGGGAATATCTTCTCCACATTCTCCTTCAAGTACAACTTTATCTTGCTAAGAAGTTAACCCTTAAAGAGAATCAATTATGTTTCCTAAACTCCTTTATAAGTTTGCCTTTGCCTCTCCTTTATCTTTGACACTCTTGGAGAATGATCCATACTTGAAAGAAACATCACATCTCCATCCTCATTAAACATGAAGGATTGAATAAATGAATTTTATTGATAATTCACATGGTACCAAATATATTTTCAAGCGAGGTAAGAGTCTAAGATGGAAAACACTCTTTCATTCATGGTCCAAAAGGAGAAATGGTCCATACCTTAGAGGTCTCTAATTTATAGCTTGTCCTTAGATTCTCTCTTTTCCAAAATGCAACCTCAACTTATCGCCCAAATTAAATTGATTCTCAAAATATTATTTGATCATTTTATTATGTAGTTATTTATATTGAATATCTTTATTTTTGGGAAACTATAATTTTTTTAATTCATGTTGAGTGAAAGTGAATATTAAATGAAATGTTTGAGGAATTGAATATTAAGTGAAATATTTGAGGATTTTTGAAGCATGTTTGTACTTTTATATATCTCTAGCTAAGTCTAGCTTTGATGTTAAGTATGCATGACATACCTTAATGATAGTAATTAATGTATGTTTGACCTTGAGAACAAGATAAACATAAGAAGATAATCATGTTGTGTTTATAAATACAAAATGTATAATTAAGGACATAAATGCATATTTGAAGAAACTATTGTAATGGTCATAGTTTTTTAAGTATCAAAGGTATGATAAATATTGCTTATGATGATTTGAAATAAATTTATTATCTTATATTTTATGTTTTTGAATTGAGTTATTATTATGAATCATTTCACTATTGGAAAAGAATAAAATTACTTATGAATCCTTACCAAATATGGGAAGCTACTAGTTAAAGTTGCCCAATATTGAAAATTATTTTTGCTTTTTTATATTTAGCTAACATGTAGTTTTTAAAAAAGTTTTATAATATAAGTATGTCTACCAACACTTACTGTTTGAAGGATCATGTTTCTATCAAATTGTTTCAAGGATGAGATAAAGGCCCTCAAGTCTAGGAATATATTTGAAAGGCTTACCCATGAAGTTGAGGTGATCAAAAGATAGTAGAAACAATCCATTGATAATACAACAATAAATTATATGATAGAAACTCTACCATAGTCTTCTAAAGTAGCTTTTATTTAGAATATAATTATAGAGCTTCTAATATATAGATATATGTTACCACCCAAAGTTATGTTACATATAGAAAGGAAACTAATGAACAATGGACATGTCTAGTAGACATATTCCTTAGATTGTAATTGTAATAAGGCATAATTCATGCCACAACTATATTAATATATAACATGAACTAAGTGAGTAAGACAAGATAGAGAAAAAAAGAGTTGAATATAATAGGATGTGTAGAAGAGAACATGGATAGATGGAAAATGTGTGGGAAGGCATTGCAACAACTACTAGGTACTATTGATCAAGATATACAATATGATAGAAAGAGTTGGAATATAGACTATTATGCACTGTGACTATGTGTAAATGCATGCACTCCCCTATTTTCTCTTTTAAATGTTGTAAACAAATAAAATATATATAATTCCCCTTCAAGTTTTCAAATATATTAAAAAAACATTTTGAAGGGATTTAAGACTCCTTAGTGGATGTGTTCTTGAATTTGAGCTAGTGAAGGTAGGCTCTACTTTGGGTCCCCTATGAGTTGTGGAATTCAACTAGTTTAAGTTTATGGCCGAGTTGAGCAAACAAATTATGAATTTGAAGATTGAAGGGGTTCCTCTCCAATTGAGTGGAAATCCTAACAATTTGTTTGATGGAAACACCATTTTAATTTGTGAGTATGTTTTTCACCTTTTTACCATTATGTCATAGAAAGGTGTCAGCTCAAGTGACCATGAAAGACTTAATCTAGCTCAAAGTGAGTGAAGGTTTTGTACTCATGTGAAGAGATAAAACATATCACCCTTTTGAGAAAGAAGAGACATGTTTAGGTAGAACTATGTGATGAGTATTTTTAAAGATTCTTATCCTACATTAGTTCAAATATAATGAGACTGTGATTTGAAAGGACAATCTCCCTATGTCCCTTTATAATTTCTCTCCATAAAGAAAAAGATGGAATAATGTTGCTTAGAAGTCATGATGTTATCTAATGGGTTGAATACACTAATAAGATCCATTTTGAGGTTAGACCATGTAAAGAAAGGATTTAACATATCATGTTACTTAAATATAGACTTCACAATCCTCAGTGATCCTTAAATAAAATCAGTCCTCTTTCTCACAACACAAGGTCACATCAAAAGATCCCCTTCTTGTCTTCATGTTACTTCTCCATATCAAAATCTCCACAAATGAAATAAGTGGAAGAGGGTATAATCTCATCCAACCATATCCATAATTAGTGTTTCTAGGTGAACATTAGGGTTATAAGTATTAAAAATACTTGGATATTGATCATCAATGTCAAGTGCAATCCACATGACACATTGGTTTTGTTCTTCCCTCAAGGAAATAATGAAATAAATTAAATGTAGAGGTTTTAATTGCACTCACCACCACAAAAATTGTCATGCAAGGTGGTGAAGTATGAGACATGAGATCATATTGTCCTCAAGTCCATATAAAGTAAAAAGTAGCTATCTTAACATCCCAAAAGAAAACAATATTAAATGGGTTGAGATTTTGACATATGAGCCTAATAAGAAACCTACAATAATTTTTTTAAAGACCACCACTTAATTTTTATACAATTACTCTCACTTAAAAGCACCCTCTAAGGATTAAACCATCATGGAAATTTGTAACTAGTTGTTTCCATCAAATTCTTTATGGAAAGTTGTAAATAGTTGTGATCAATCATATTTGAAAATTTATTGTTCAAGAATAGACATAATGAGTTGGATAGTTTAAACCATAACTTAAATACTATAAAATTGTATTTGGTGATTTCTATTGATTACATGAGTGCCCACTTAAACATCAAATGATCCAATAGTCAATCGATGACTATTTTACACATCATCTTTAAACACATAATAAAAATTCATTTTATTTTGACAAAAATATATCACTAAACAGTCAGCCATTTGATTTAAAAAAAAAAATGACCCATAAAAAAACTATAAAATAAATATTTATCAACACACATGTAATGTCACAGTATCACCAAAACTATGGTCATTTACTTTATTATACATTTGAATAATAAAATGGTGAAAGTTGGTCTCCCATGATGATACAAGCAGATAATTCTCCACCATAAGTTTAAAGTTAAAAAGACCAATATTTAATATGATTCATATATAGTCTCCCTATTAATATTTTAGTTTGCATTATTATGCACTAAACTTTAAGAACCAGGAAATGGGATACCCACCATGTAAGTAACCAATTGAGTTTCCATGACATCACCATCTCCACTCTTCCATTACAAAGGTTGATGGACGGAAAGAAGTATCAAATTAATCATTAATGAACTCTGACCTTTCCATACCAATCAGATCAAAATCCTGTGATGAAAATGGGGTATTTGTAAGAGCACAAAGAGAGTCTTAACGTCAGAAAATGGCTTCACTTGCTGAGTTTCCAGTTCTGTATTTATTAGGTGGATTAGCAGGTATTGTAGTTCTATCAGCTGCTGTTTTGATTACCATGGTTTTATGTTCATGTGTCCACCGGCCTGTTTCTTATTTGGATTATGAGAGTGGTGGAGTTGGGTTCTATGGAAAGAGGAAGAGGATTACTTCAGATATTATGGAGGCCAAGGTGGTAGTTGTTATGCCAGGAGATGAGCATCCCTCTTTTTTGGCAAATCCAACTTCAACAAAATAAGGCTCTTTTTTGGGATTTAAAGTTGCAAGTCGTGAACAGATTGAATATTTTGTAAGGCAATTCATGTACAATTCTTCATCTTTACAAATGAAATGATAGCAGAAAACATTTATGTGTTTGATAATAGAACAGTACAGTTGTGCTATTGCCATTATTGGATAAGTGATGGGGTTGTTTAACATTTTTAGTATTTCCATTGTTCATTGTGGTGTAGGTTTAACTTTTACTACATATAAATTTTCATTATATAAGTTTATAATGTTATGTAATATCATATTAACAATTTGCAAGTAAGAATATTTCAAAGTAATTTAAAAAAAAAAAATAGTATTTTGTGAGATTTATGTATATATTTTAATATTAGGGGAAAGAAATATAGATCTTAGAATTTGTATAATATTTTAAATCATACGCATGAGATAAAATGAAAGAAAAACAGGTAACAACTTTTTTTTTGTCAATAGTTGTAATACAATACTAACTAATACACACTTATATTTATGTTTCATCACTTCTCATTGCAATAAATATACGTACATGGAGAAATATACATAAATTGACTTGAAGGTAACAAAAATACCCTTGTGGAATATAATTCTAAATTATATACAAAACAATAAATGGCTCTGCTCGTGAATAAGGAAATTTGTCTCGAGGAGAAGGAAGCTCAGCCTGCGAATAAACAAGAACACTTGCGAAGTTTCATTGATAGCAACATAAATTTTTTCTGCAGCATAGAATCACTGGACAAGCAAATAGATTTCTTCCGGCCAACAAAATATGCAGCATTTTATCAATTTGGTATTAGAGATAAGTCCAAAATTCAACGGAACCATAGTTCTCTTTCAAAAGACAAAAATAATTTTCAAACTTTTGCAATTTCAGAGGATTGGAAACCTACATTTCTTCAAAACTCTAGAAGAGCAAGAAGAAAGAAGAACCAATTCTTTTTTCCCTCCGGCAATGACCACACATTCCAGATCCCTCTTAGAAATCAATTCAATCACCTTCAAAATAATAACCTAGACCAGAGAGTCAATCACCAGAACAAGCCCTTCTATTCTCCACCACATTGACACCCAAATCTAGGGCATAGAAATGAGTATAGGATGAAACCTAATCCCATTCATATCGCTCAGCCTTATACTCCACCTTACAAGAGGAATCAAAATGAAATCAACAAAATTCGCAACCCATTACGCTAAACAGTTTCATCTGATAAATACACACCTCCCCATTGAAGACCTAGTCCGCATAACAGGGAAGGAGCAAAAACATTAAAGGGCTTCGAATTTTTACGAAAGGGCTATGGAATCAATGCAATACTTTTGGGCTTTTTGGGAAATGGTTCGGCACAGGGAAGGCTTTCATGGGTATTAAGGATTGGCTTCAATCAGCTTGCAAGTCACAGGTAAGTATAACTTTTCTCTCGAATTATTGTTTCTATCTTGAATGTGAGGATTTATCCATTAGACATAAACTTTTAAATGAAGTACAAATTTTCTATCTAGGGCATACAGTCAAATTTATAAAATGGATACCCAATTTTACAGAGAACATCTTTAACAACACTGTAACTCCGAAATGGATCAAAATTCCTAATATGCTGGTAGAATTATTACATAGTAGAATCATTTATCAAATTGGGGAAATCTTTGGAGAAGTTATGGGTCTCGAAGATAATTATATGAACTCCTCAGAGGTGAAAATCTTGATTAAATCCTCTGACTTATCTCTTAAACCAAATGCTATTAACTTCATAAGCAACAAATCCTCTTATCATCTGCTGGTGGAACATTTTAGAGAAGACATTACAAAAAAAATTATCTTCTTCTCGCAGGCAGAATTAGATAGAAAGAGAGTCTTGAATACATCAAATTTTAAAGAAATTCTGGAAAAGGAACTAACAAAATCTCACAAACCGAAGAAAGGTCTAAAATTAAATATAGAAGAAGAAAAGAGCTACCCTAGGTTCCTAGTATCTATAACAGAGCTGCCCAGAATTATGATCAACAAAGTCTTAGGAGGTTTCTACTTTATAGACCCCATCAAAAAACAGGCTAAGGAACTTCAAAAGAAGAAGTGTCCCGCTGTAAAAAAAAATGGCAAAGATAGAACATGAAAAAAAAAGGATGCTGAGCTGATATTGGGAGGAAGTGTTTCTTTTGAAGAATTTCAAATTAAAGGAAAGGGACCCGAAAACAACAAAAGCTCAACAGAAAAATCTCCAGGGGCATCATTAGAAATTAATAAGTTCTTAGCAACATACAACCTAAGGAAAAACATGGATTTAGTCCAAGAAAACATTGATTTTTCACTCTCATCAGATGATGAATCCAGTGACCTTGAAGAAAATAATAGAAGAAAATGCATACTTATTGAAGCATTAATGAAAGAAGATACATCCTTATCATTCCATGACATCTTAGAAATGGCAACAATACCCCAGAAAGAGGATGTGATAATGTCACAGAATATGATAACTTAGATAAGGCAAGAGTAAAAAAGAACCAAGTCCTGATTTATAATCTGACTCCTTTAAATATCAGAAAACCAGACTTTGAAGAAAACAAGAACCAGGATAAAGTAAGCATCAGTTATGAGGAGGAAAATGAAATCAGGGATTTTTTGGGTTTTAACATAGGAAGTTCAGAGAGGCAAGAGGAAACCAAAGATATAAATCCTGAGTGTATTCCTAAAACAAATGGCACATAAGCTAAGGAGATGGATGAAATATCCACAAATAGCCCCTCCATGGGAAAGTTGGTGGTTAGCAAATGCATAGCTCCAAACACCAGGGTAACCCACAATGAGGATCAGTCAGAAAATTCAAAAAACTTGAAATCTAAAAAAGAAAAAATTGAAGAAGAAGTTAATATAATAACAAATTACATAAAGGAAACATTACCAGAAGAATTGGTGGAAGAACTGATGGATGAGATTTGGGACATAGAAGACGTTGAGCATTAAGAGAAACTCCTTGAGGAGATCATTAATTTGAATAGTGTTAACTCAAAAATTCCTATAGAAGAATTATTAATTAATTTGGAAGAAAAAGAGATGAAAGAGCAAGTTCCTCTAGGCATAGCACAAACTATTGAGAGCAAGACTTCCTCGGATTATGCAAAAAAACCAAAGAGAAGAGGAAGAAGACCCAATGCTGAATTAAGAGGCTTGGCAGGGGAAGCTGTAGGACAGGTGAAGATAACGTCTATTCTGAATGCTGGGAAGGGGAAGAGCCTTCTCACAGTGCCATGAATGTCCTTTCTTGGAATTTTAGGGGTATGAATGCCCCTAACAAGCAACTTTTAATTAAACGTTGCATCAAAATTCACAACCCAGAAATTTTGTTAATTCAAGAAACTAAGTTGGATAACTTGGAAATAAACAATTTTAAGAAGAAATTAGGATTAAGGGAAATTGAAGTCTCGATGGCTAAAGGACCATCAGGAGGCCTAGCAATTATTTGGGATCCTCAAAACATTTCAATAAACATTTTTGAAAGAAGACAATATTGGATGAGTGGAATGGTCAAAAACTTTAGACTTAATCTAACTTTTAATTTAATAAATGTGTATGGGCCTATTCAGAACAAAGATAAACTTAGGGTTTGGAATGAGATTGGCTCATACCTGGATCAAACAAAGGATACACTTTTCTTTCTAGGAGGGGACTTTAATGTAATAACTAAGATTTCTAAGAAAAAAGGTGGAGTAAGTTCCCTTCCAATAGCAGCTAGAGACTTTATACAATGGAGAGACAAAAACTCGCTCCTTGAAATTCCAACAGAAGATAAATCCTTCACATGGAATAACAGAAGGCTAGGCTTTCCCAACATTGTAGAGAAATTAGATAGATTCTTCTTTAAAGGGAGCTTATCCAAATATAATATTTCACTTACAGCTAACATCATTCCTTTATCTGGATTAGACCATTACCCAATTACTCTCAATATCCTAACACAAACTAGACTGAGAAAAAGTGCCTTTAAATTTGAACAAATATGGCTAAGGGATCCAGAACTCCTAAAACTAATAGAAACCTGGTGGTCATAACCCTACATTGAGGGTTCTAAGATATATAGATTAGTAAACAAACTCAAATGGATTAAAAAAAAATTACTGGAATGGAATTCATCTAAGTTTGGCAACATATTTGAGAAGAAATTAAACCTTGAATTAGAACTAGGTATAATCAACTCCCAGGTTATTAAAGATGGGATGAATGATGACCTTTATCATAAGGAGAAGGGTTTACTAAAATATTATGAAGAAATCCTAGCTAGAGAAGAAATTTTTTGGAAAAAAAAATCAAGAGAAACTTGGCTAGAAGCAGGGGATAAAAATACTAAATTTTTCCACAATAGCACCAAACATAGAAGAATTGCTAACAAGATCTCTTGCATCAAGAATGAGGAAGGTGTAATTATTGAAGATCCCAAAGACATAGCAAATGAAACAGTAAACTACTTTGATAACATTTTAAATAATAGGGAGACATCAAATCTAGGAAGTCAAAGAGAACTTCTTAGGAATATTCCTAAAGTCATTACTAAACAACACAACCAAATGCTTACTGGCAAATTTACATTGAATGAAATTCATTCAGCTTTAATGAAAATGAATCCAGATAAATCTCCAGGATCGGATGGATTCTCAGCTATTTTCTTTCAGAAGTGTTGGCACTTCATAGGTGAAGAAGTCACAGGAGCATTAGAGGGGGTTAGAAATTTAGGAATAATTCTTAAGGAAGTTAACAATACTTTTATCGCTCTTATACCCAAAAAAGAGAAACCTTCGAGTCTCAATGATTTTAGACCTATAGCCTTATGCAAAACCTTATATAAACTGTTTACTAAAACCATGGCCCTGAGACTTCAAAAACTTCTCCCCTTGATTATTAGTGAAGAACAAACAGGGTTTGTTCTGGGAAGATCCATCTTTGATGGGGTAATCATAGCACAGGAGGCCATTCACTCCATCCTTAAAAATAAAGACCCAGGTATGCTTATCAAATTGGATATTAAGAAAGCATATGATAAGGTAGATTGAAGATTTCTATATAAATGTATGGAAGCTTTTGGCTTTTCCAAAATCTGGATTAACTTGATTTTTGAATGTATATCTACTCCTATGATTTTGGTCTTAGTAAATGGAACCCCAGAAGGTTTCTTTGGCATCTCTAGAGGACTTAGACAAGGAGATCCAATCTCCCCTTTCCTCTATAATCATGGCTGAAGCTTTAGGCAGGACAGTGTCGGAGGAAAGGAAAAAAAAGACAATAAAGGGAATCTCCATCACCAGTGACTTGGAGCCTACCACTCATCAAATTTTTGTCAATGACACTCTTTTATAAAGAGCAAGCAAAAGAAGGGAGGCTAGATCCTTTAAAAGGATTTTAGAAACACACTCAATAGCCTCTGGACAATAAATAAACCCAGATAAATCAGAAATATTCTTTTTTCATACTGATACAGGAACTAAAGATGACATATGCAGAATCCTCAAATTCAAGTAAGGTAGGCTCCCTTGTAAATATCTAGGTCTCCCCCTAGTTAAGGATAATAGGGCAACAAATGTATGGGACCCCATTATAGACAAGATTAAAAACAAAATGAGCTCATGGAAAGGAAGATGGTTGTCCTCAGCTGGCAGAACTACCATGGTAAGATCAGTATTGGCTGCAATACCAATTTATCATTTATCATGTATGCACTTACCTTCAAACAAAAAATCTGAAATCACAAAGCATTTAAGGACATTTTTTTGGCAAGGAAGCAATGAAAATAAGAAAATTTTGCTCATATCCTGGAAAAACATTTGCAAACCTAAAGAGGAGGGAGGAGTGGGCATTAAAAACTTAGGGGATCAAGGGAAGGCCCTAGGGGCCAAATTACTATGGAGGCTCTTTAGAAACCTTGAGGCAAAATGGGCGAAAATACTAATTCACAAATACTTGAAAGATGGTTCACCCATAAATATCTTTAGAGAAATCCACCCCCCAAAATGATCAAGGATATGAAATTTTATGATGGAATGTAGAATCATTATTCTGGAAAAATTAACTTGGTGCTTGGGTCTGGGGGAGGAGGTACTGTTCTGGGATGACTCATGGGGGGGCTATGAAGTAATATCTAGGAAATTAAATAACTCAGCCCTCATAAATTCATTAAAGGAGAAGATTGGTCTCAATCTCAAAGACTACCTCACCCTTAAGGATGGGAATTGGGATTGGAAATCCTTGGAAGAATATGGGATCTCGACTTCAGATGAATCAACAATCAAGGATATTCTTAAAAATAGAAAAATATCATTAAACAACTCAAAAGATAAATTAATGTCGGATGGATAAAAAATAGGGGAATACAACACAAAAGATGGATATAGGATCATCTCCCAAAGTTACAATAGACCAAAAATCTCTCTACCAATCCATTTGTGTTGGGGTAAGGAATGCTCCCCAAAAGTAGGCTTTTGCACGTGGTTAGCGATGAATTATAGACTTTTAACAGCTAATCATTTTAAGAAATTAGGCTTTTTACGTCCTAGCAAATGCCCGCTATGTGAAGAAGATGAAGAGGATGGAGACCAGTTATCTCTAAACTGGCTATTCACAAATCAATGTTGGAACTAGTTGCAAGGGAACTTAGGATGGTCCTCAGCCTTTCCCCAATCTCTCAAGGCCATGCTGCAAGCATGGCCAATCATCAAACAAAAGAGCATTTTTGCAAACCTATGGTCTCTTTCCCCATCCATATTAATATGGGAAGTTTGGAAAGAACGTAATAGAAGAATCTTTAGAGGAGAAAAAATGGAATGGGAACAACTATGTAATAAAATTGAAGTAGCAATCATAGAAAAGATGAATAGCAATACACTCAAAATCCTAAAAACAGATCTAAGGATGAGTCAGTGGGATGGAAGAATGAGGGGAAAATGGGAAGGTTTAGTCTTACCACCTTTTATAGGGGCTAATCCTCAGAATTCATCATAAAAAAGGAAGGAATGCATGTGGAAATCTACAAAGAATGATTGGTACAAACTTAATTTTGATGGAGCTTCCAGAGGAAATCTAAGAATTGCAAGCATCAGATGTAGCATACACAACCATGAAGGAAAGCAAATTGCAATACTTATAGCTCCTATAGGAGAAGAAACAAATAATTGGACATAAATTTTCACTTTAATAAAGGGTCTTCAAAAATGTGCTTCCTTGGGATTAAAGCACTTAGAAATTGAAGGCGATTCTGCAATAATTATAAATGCACTAAGGAAAAAAGTAACTCTAAATTGGAGATTAAACTCCCTCCTCTCCCAGGCTTTGACACTTTGTGATTCCTTTCTAGAAATATCAATTAATCACATTTATAGATAAGGTAACAAGAGAGCTCATGAATTAGCTAACTTAGGAGCGAATGGGATCTCTTTGACATAATTGGAAAATTTAGACATATAAGTTAAATGAGTTACAACCCTAGATGTTTAAAAATCTAGAATCCTATTTACTAACAAAGTTAGAATCTTAACCAAAACTAGTATTCTCTCAAGCTCTTTAAATAGAAAAGTGAAAAATTGAGTTTGATCTCTTTTAGTTGGGATTGAGGAAAGCACCTGGCATCCACCTAAGGGTAGTAGGTTTAAAACTATACATTAATCTGACTTCCTAAAGCAATCTGAGAATAGTTACTCAGAAATAATTAGATATGTAGCCTCTATTGGAATGAATACTGAGAAATTGGGTAGGGATGTATACCTTAATCAAAGGTTCTAAAAAATGATGCTTTCCTGGGATTAGAGCAATTAGATATAGAAATGGATTTGGAAATCTTTAACTATAATCAAACACCACTGGTAATAAAACTACCTATTTCAAGCAACAAATCTAAAGTTCCTTTCCAAAAGAGCCGATCAATCATAAACATTAGGAAGAAGAGAATGAAATTTATAGCTAAATTAGTAGGAGAAGGGATTATTATATCATAATTCAAACTTTTATCCTCAGATTAGCATCTGCACCATATCTAGTATTCAGAGCTTTAAAATGTTAACAATATTTATCGATTAGAGTTCAAACCTTTTAAAGATTTCTTAAATATTTCACCGTTAAAATATAATATATTCTAATTAAAATAGACAATCTCCCCTCTAATACTTTTTTCTCAAGGAGAAAAATTAAAATAATATATTTAAATTATTCCTGCATAAAGAAAGCATTCTACTACGAGAATAGGTACTCTACCTCAAGGCTGTCATCTTAGGTATGAATCTCATTGGATCAACTATTAATTAGAGGCTATCATTACCTGTCGTACTCACAAAACCAAGCAATGTCACCTTAATGAGATTTAGTTGAGATACAATTGTCTACACGAGATGATGTACATATTAATTATGAAACTTGTAAGAATTTGCCTAAGGCAAAGAATAGAAACCAAGATCTAGAAGCTCAAGAGATAGCACAAGAGAGACAAAATATGATATGATCAAATGATCAAATAATGAATAATAGATAGATTGAATGATTGATTACATACAATGTAGAATGCCTCAATATATAGGCAATGCATGATATCTAGAAGATATGCAAGTGATAAGATCACAACTAGACATGGTGGAATCACATGTCCACCAAAGGTGGATCATCCTCCATTCTACATGAAAGTATGTGCAACATGTGCAACAATGAGAGGATGATAATGTGATAAGATCACTAAAGGTGGATCTCACACACAAAGAGGTATGTGATGAAAACTATCACACCTAAAGTGGAGAATCTCTTAACCATGTGCTAAAAAGAAATGCAAACTCCTAGGTGTCTCAAAGACAACTAATTATTCAAATGCATTATCCTAAGTAAACTTAAGTAAAGTGTAATTCGTAAATACTTAATTACACCAACAAAACTTCATGGATCATATTTCCACAAGCCTCTGGACTTCACATCAAAATTAAGTTGAATTTAGAGTATTTCTCGACTTTATTTAGCTTTAAGTGAGGAATTGAAGTTATATCCCCACAAAAAACTTGCCGAAAAATAGAAGGCTCTACTTAGAGTTTCTGCGCAAATATGGAATCCTGGATTATCACTTTTCACATTAAGGAGAATAGGAAAATGGCATTTTGAGGAGCAGTGAAGCCAGAGAGGTTGAATATAATCTTGAAGCCTCTTTTAGACATAGTTCAAAGGGCACTGATCAAAGGCCTAGGATCGGAACACTTTGACTATGATTTTACCATTCGAGTTAATGGGTAGGTTATTGGTTTATTCATAGCCTTGGCAATTTTTAATGGTACTGATAAAGAAAGAGTTATCAAGGCAACAAGAGAAATCTTTGAGGAAGAACTCCTACTTGGTTTGGAGAAGGCGGTACATGGAATAGACAAAAATGTAACTATTCCTTTCTTGGAGCTGTATATGAAGAAGGAGTTGGAGGCCCTCCCTGCCATACCTAGCTTCCAAAGGCTCCCAATTATCTTTTTCAAAGATGAAAAGAAGTTTGATGAAGTTTGGCCTTCCATGAGGAAGAATCTAGACTTCCTCATATCCATGGTGCTCAAGGAGGAGGTAGACCTTGATGAAGTTCTCTACTATTGGTGAGTAGAAGGATTCGAGGTTCCACTAGAAATGGACATGGCATTGCCAAGTGATATTAGGGTCATAGCATCACCAGTCAAAAGATCTTCAAGAGAATACAAAGAAAAGAAGGAAGAAATTATCATCGTCCACAAGAAGGATACTAATTGGGACTGCAAAATCATTCAGAAAGACTAGCGGGACATGTTAAAAATTTAGCTTTGACTGTTTCTTTTTGATCTTGCGAACGATGTCCATTTAAAACATCTTAGTATGGTTCTCAAAAATTATAATGGTTTAAAATAGAAAGACAATAGCAGGTATGGATTAGTCATGTTATTTTACAGACCTTTAATATATACATAATAGAATTATTATATAGTTTTACATTTAGTCCCCTAAGACTTAATTTTCCAAGAATTTAGTCTTTATTTTCCTCTGTATTTATTTGTTCGGGCCCTAGATTTATTAGAATTTTTCTACATGGCATATATCTTTCATAAATTATGATTCTCATTACTTAATAATACTTCAATTTTATAGTTTTTTGTTTCGAAGGCTGGATTAAAATCATCTTATTCCTCTTCCCATTTTCCACAAGAAAGTTTGTTTTCCAGGTTTCTTAAGCCCTTTGTTTCCTTCTAATATAGTGTTTATTTTTACTTTATTATTCTTTTGATTTTTTCTCAAGGTTTAACAGTGGGTAAAAATGGTATTTTTTAGTTCTTACTTTAGGCTGCAGCTGAATCTTTTGATAGCAGTCACCTTTAGTCTCATTCTACCTTCCATTTTTCCTTTTTTACGAAGTATATTTTGTCCTATAGAGGGCATAGGCTTTTAGGGTAAGAGAATTCTGTCCTTTAGGTAGGATAGAAATTTTCAGACTTTTTGTCTCCCTTAAGAATAGTAATCGCTTGAGATTCTTAATCCTTCTTCTTCAGGAGTAGGCTCTTTAAAAGATAGCGAGGACAACACAGCTATCATCCTACAGTCTCTAGTAAGCTAAGTAAGATGTCTTCCCCCATTAAGTTGAGAAGCTTTCATAAACAAATTTCCTTTGATGAGGCTATTTCCTCAAGCAGGATCAGAAAGATATTAAAGATTAAGTTTAGTATTGTTGTCGGAGTAGTTTTTGTGATTTTGGGTAGTGAATTTAAGGGTAATTCAAATAAATACAGAGTCAATACAGATATCCCAACAATGTTCCTAGCCTCAGCCCTCCAAGTAGATCCTGATATTGAGACTATTGGAAACCTCTGCAGAAGAATCTTCAAGAGAAGCTATCTAAGGGATCTGGATAAAGTATTAAAAAGAATCAAGATAGATTTAACTATTCCAAAACCTAACAGATACGAATGAAGTGCATTGCCCACTTATCCCATTCTTGAAGTAGAGGATTGGGATAGATACATTGAAGAAACTCCCTCCATCAGAAGGAATCTAGACTTTTTGTTTTTCCTTACTCATCTACGTCCCCCCTGGAAGAAAATTGGATGAATGGTTTTATCGTGGAGGATGGTATAGGGCTCAAAATGGTAAGAGAAGATAAACACTCATCAACGTCTTCTTGCTCATCTAGCTAGGACAACAAAGATAATGCCACAGGGACAAGGAAGTCACAATGAAAGTTTCTCATATAAGGAATTAGCCCTATTTTTTTGCAAATGATCAATTAAGAAATGAAGTATTAGCCAGGTCTGTTGATCAAACAAGGAATAATGTATAAGGAATAAAATTTTTAGTCATCTAGGGCTTTTTCTGAATCTGTTAAAACACTATATATGGCTTATACTCTTACACTAGGAAACAATATTTATAAGATGCTTTAACTTCATGTTTGGCTGGTGAAGTACTTTAAGATGTGAAAAACATGGATATAATTTTAAATTTTATCTCTCCCTTTAAGTACTTTAGTCTTAAGAGTTCTGGTGTTATAGGACTGGTAAGCTCAGCCATGACAAGCTTATTTTAACAGGGCTTTTTCAAATCTTTTTCTATTATGTTTCATCTCTATGGATAAAAGAGAGAGGGTGATTAAGGCAGTTGTGGTCTCTCACTTTTGCACAGCTAGGTGGTTGTTCGGGTATTTATAAATAAAGAGTCATATATAAATGTGTGTACATAAATACAAATATGTATATATTAATATAGGTTATCTATATATATATATATATATATATATATATATATATATATAGACACACACACACACATATACATCTGCACCGTTATCATCATATATATTCGTATGAATATTCTTTCATAGGAATATATATATGAATTGGGATATATATATGTTCTTATATTTATTCATTTCTAGTTCATCAAATATCTTAGGAATAGGTTCTTTTTTAGACCTCCTTGACTAAGCTTTCATGTTGACAAATGGGCATCTTTCTGGGTTATTTTCTGACATTTAGCAACAACTCTATAACAATTTTAGCAATTTTAATAGTATCTTGCAGGTTTCTCTTGTAACAGTTTTCTGATAAGAGTTTTCTGACAAGAGTTTTTCTAATAAGAGTTTTTTTGACAGTTAGCTACTACTCTGTAACAATTGTCGTAGGTTTAGAAGTATCTAGGGTATGTGCAAGATCATGAGGGGCCAAAAAGTGGCGATGTGAAAAACATTCACTTTTCACTCGTCCAAAAGTGCATGAAAGTGCTTGTTGAATTTTTAGTAGGCTTGGGTGTCAGTACACCTGGGAAAACCTGCCACCAAAGCACATGCCTAATTGGGTACCCGATAACTGTGGCATAAATCCAAAACCCACGAGCCTTTTTCCTCATTTCTTTGTGCAATTTTCTTAAGTTCTTTCCATGATTTTCAGATACCCGATATATTTTCAGATACCTGATATTAGAAACAACAAATTCAACTCCAAGCATATTCGGTAAGTAGTTATTTATATGATTTTTATTAATTTATTTCATTTTCATGCTAAATGTAGCATTTTTTTTTTAAATAGGGTTTTGTATTTATATTTGTAATAATATATGAAATTAGATTTTTTTAAATTTAATCAGGCATGGTTGACAACAATGAAGAAAATAACCCTCCCGCACCAAATAACGATCCCCAAAACAATCCCCCGCTTCGAAACCCTCCATCTTTACAAGATTTGATACAAGAAAATTTGAACACAATATAGGGTTTCCAAAACACGTATCAAAATATACCTACATTAGGTCCCATTCTTGCCACACTAAATACAATTCTTGAAAACATTGACACACTCACGCAGCAACATAATGCTACTCTTCATTGGCATGATGATATGCATGCCCAATTCGATGACTGGCTTGACCATGATGGGATTGAGGCCCTTAATATAAGTAAGGAAGATATAGCCACCCTTTTTGTCGATCCTAAAACCGGAATCCAGTTGACCCCAAAAAACCCAAATTATCAATAAAATGGTGCACAAATGAAGCAATGCACACAAACTTTTGGGATCATTGGTGGATGGTTTTTGATAAACCACCCCATAGCAATTTGGAGGTCCCATTTTATTTCCTTAAAAAATTGTATGCTGAGTTTATGCTTGGTCACCATGTTGATTATTGGAGTATGAGGCCCAACATGGGCATAGGCCATCTTCAGACTAGGCCATCTTCCCAGCACCAAAAGGCCACTACCTTTGTCCCCCCCACTGATGTTGCACCCCCTCCTCCAGTGCAACATCCTGATATCATTGCAGAGGCTGCCTCACAGACTATTAGGGCCATTCATTTACTAAGTGATTAGTTGATCACTCAGACCAGGTCAGTGTTGCCTCCTTTGGATGCTGCTAGCACATCGATAGCTCATCAGAGTTCACATGTATGCGAGCCCCATATGTACATTACGTGCAGGCATATGTGCCTCGAACCACTTACTGATTCTGATATATATCAGTTTCATTATATTGATTAGGGGGATATAGGAGACGCAACTGCAGAGGCTGCAACACCTCATGGAGCATCTACATCTCATGAGAGTGCTCAGGAGGTGTAGGTAGAGCCATTGACTCCTATTGATACGGTAAGAGTAAACATTATAAATAAATTTGTCACATGACTTATTTAATTTAAAAATAATTTATTTATTTAGATTAGTTTTAATGATTGCATGCACTTATGTATATATATTTTTTCCATTTATGTTCAATCGATGACACAGGAGGAGGTGAGACAGGTGGATGAGTTCACACTTTTGGCCATTTCATTTGGCCTTGATGACTATACGATATATTATAAATTATGTACCCATTAGTTTTTTTTAATATCATTTGGTGTACATGCTTAAATATCTATCAATTAGAGCAATAAAATTCATACATTTACTAATATATATTGTCATCTTATTGTGTTCTTGCAGGCTACAGCCGATGTTAGTGGGGGGCATGAGAGGGTTCCTTCATCAGGTGTCGACAAAGGAAAGGTAGTTAATTGTTTAAGATTAATTATGCATGCATATGTATGCCACTTGTGTGTAGTAATAAATATTTTGCTTGCACTTTATTGTATAGGGTGTGGCTATCGATGATGTCCCGACATTGGTTCGACAGCGTAGGGTTACAGGTGTCTCAATTCAGAGTGATAGCCCAATTGTACGTAGACTTTTACATATTGTTATTTGTATTTTGTAACCAGGTTTGCTATGATGAAGTACATTGATATATAATTGACAATCTTTTTACTCTCATAGGTTACTCCGACTGTGAGGGAGGGCCCACAAGAATCCTTCATTTCTTTGTGGACCTAGCCCACTATTCCAGAGGAGGGATCACTAGATGTAAGTTTTAATTTTAGTTCAATCAATTTGTAATTATATTATGCTATCATCCTATTTTTTAGATTTATTACTCTATGTTTCACCACTCTACTAATCTCATTATTGCAAATATATATTTATAGGTCAGAGTTGGTATTGCTGGCATGGTCCCTTCGCTACCCGGGACTTATGCTAGGACACCTGCTCATGGTAGGCGATCGAGAGACTAGGTACAAATATTTGTATTTAGTTATAATTTTAATTAAATTAGTGTTTGAAAATTATGAATTATATATATATATATATATATATATATATATATATATATATATATATATATATATATATATATATATATATATATATATATATATATATATATATATATATATATATATATATATATATATATATGTACAAATCATATAAAGTAAGCAATCTAGCTTTGGTTTGAACTCATTTTTTATGCAGGATCAATCAGAGCCCAACACTTCTTCAAAGAGGCTACATTTTGATGATCCCCCTACAACATAGGATGCAATTTTAGTTTTGTGGTCATTTAGAGATGACACTTGACACATTTTGAGATGGCATATATACCACATTGTACACCTTAAAACATGGATTTTGTAGACATTTTGAAATGGCATGTGCCATATTTCTATATGGACTTACTTTTGATACATTTGATACATATATAGAACATGTTCATTTATATGTTATATTTGTGTCATCTTTTGTATATACATATTTATTATTCATGTTTATGGAATTGAATGGTGAAGTTATATCTTGACTATGATTATCATTATGATTTAAATTATATCTTGTTGAAGTTACATTTGTTTTTCTTTACTCTGGAATACCATGTTCATGGAGCTTATTATGTTTGAGGTTTAACTTCTTGTTGGTGAATAGATTTGTCTTCCAAAGAAATGCTTACAAAATGACCCTTAAAGCCCAAACAAAAAGACTCAACCAACACCAACAGTTGGGTCACTTTGCTATTGAGAAGCGTAAGCGCCCTCTGAATTATCTGGGTACAGCTCCCCGTGCAGGATTTACAATGAATCAACTAAACTATAAATGATAATGCTTTTAACCTAAAAGCAATAAAGGCTTACAAACATCTATTCATAAACATGAGATAGATGCCAAGGGAATAATTTACTAAAAAGAAAAGGACAGTAAACACTACAAATTTCATTTGCGTAAACAATGAATTACAAAAAGAAACTAAGAGAGAAAGACAAATGGTTCTTTCCAAATACATGAAAAACTATAGCACAAAGTCCACAAATGATCGTGTTGATGATTAGACATAATAGATACGCATTCAAAAGAAACCAATATCATTCAAAGATGAATATCAATCAGAAAGTGAGCATCTAAAATCAAAGTTTTAATATGCTGACATATCCTTCTTTGAACATAGCAAAACAACAAAGATTCTGCTGTTCCTGTACATTAATCATTATCTGAAAATAAAATCCCTCTTTCCCTACATTACAATAAAAATCCTAATCTATCCCTCCCCTCGCACAAAATCTCTCGGGTCAGGTGGAATCCAGAACCCCCAAAATCTCCTCTACGAGCCTTATTTATTTTCCCCTTTCGATCAGTTTCTTTCCTGTTATAATAACTAATTCTTAAGGATGTGTCTATCCACATATTCTTTCTCAAATACATTAAAGTCTCCCTTTGTGAGTGCCTTAGTAATATTTTGTTATGAAAGTCCATGTTACTTGGCGCTCTACATCTTTCAAAATGGATTTATTCCTATAGAATAGTGCCATATGGATCTTATTGCAACACAAGTGTTAATGCCTCTATGTTTTGATTGGATGCTTGGTGCTATAACTAGAGCGTGTCATTTATGGCTCTCCACACACATACTTCTTTATGCAAGTGACACCAAGAAACATTTTGTCGAAGCCATCATACATATGTATATTGGGATTCAATTATGAGCACGTCCTCCTCAATTTTCCCACCCTGTAAACCTGAAGCCAACATCTCTAAATCATGACTGATGTCAACACAAAGAACTACATTATCATGCATCATGAAGGCATCATCAGCTTGGTATTGAAAATCACTCTTAAGTTTCCCACTGATATAGTCCCAGACCTCTATGAATCCAACAACTGAGCATGAAACAAGGTTCTGTCCATCAGGGAAGATGTCGGGTCCTCCTTGACATTTGGTGTTGGGGCATTCTCAAGAAATGATAATGTCTTAATATTGAAATTGCGTTATAGATTATCATGTTCTCGAATGCCAATATTGTCGATGTGCAAAACCAATTCTCATTGTCATCAACCAGTCTAACCTAACAAAGCTTTGGAAACTTCATTTTTGGATACCTTTTACTAGTTCTACTACTCCTATCTGTAATTCCATATGCCGTGCTCTGCTTGTGGGCATTCTGTCAAACATTTTACATATACGAGCCCCTAATGCAGAGGTTACAACAAGAAAGTGGAGTGCCCTTCTACTACCTCCCACAACTCACCAACCAACCACAAAGGCTTAAGGGTAATCCCAAACTCTTTTGATGGTATAACACAACCAAAAAAATGTATTTCTATCCCAATAAACTCCCTTTTCAAAGTTACACACTCAATCAAACTTCAATGCCTTTTTGGCTTTAGGGACACTAGGCCTAAAACTAACTTATTGATAGAACTCTTCACCAGTGGACTTCCTGACCACTACCAAGCATTTAGATGGTCCTCATATGACCTAAGGCCTCTGAAATAACACTTTTTTTATTCCCACCAAAACCGTACCATGGCAAACTAGACCTGCACGCCAATTTCCTTGTAGCCTTCTCAATAGAGGTTTTCTACTCTAACTTTTGCACAACTAAGTATCTTGATACAATCAGGGAATTTTTAGACACCCATTTGGAAGTTATTTAAGATCCCAAAGCCTTGCCTTCCAACTCCACTCTAGCACCACCTAACACCCACCTTGGACACAGACCTAATTGGCCTAATTAAGCTTGGTTTACAAAGCAAGTATGAGGTATAGGGTTCATGGAACTGGTACAGTGCTTCATATATTCTTCTCCAACCCAAAATGACTCAAAACCACCTTTACTTCACTCACTTATCTATTCTATGCACTTCTTTACAACTTTCTTCTACTTTCTAGACTGAATCCTCTCAAAAATTCAGACTAGGGCCTGATGCATGAAGGCCTTTCCCTTCAAGACAATACATGAGCCTTTAGAATCCATTAATACATAGACCTAAATTTCATTTTCCAAATTATTAGGTTAAACCCACGGCTAGAATGCAAGTTAGGCCTCCATTAGTGTTCAGGGCCCTAGAAAAGCTTGCTTCCTGGACTGTTTTGAAAAGAATTGAAATAACTTTAACAAATGAAACTAAAAATTCTTCACATCAATGAAAATGTTCAATAACATGTAATAAAGTATTCCCACATTCAAATCATGACCCTGTAAGTCCGTACACGCCCGTACAACTCTGAGAAATGGCTCAAAAATGGTTTGTATTCCTCCTTTATGGCATCAGTTTACAAAAATCAACTTCTTACCATTATGGTTCAAAGTGATGAGCATATATAACCTTAAAAATGAAGGTATATCAATTGGAGAACCCATTTGACTCTTGGGTTTCCAATTCCAATCTCTCGAGAAATTTTAGAAAGTTGCAACAACAACTTTTATTGCATTTTTGCAATTTTGCAAAATATGCCATTTTATGAACTCAATAGAGTTTATGATTTATTTTTGAGATCAAAACCTATCAACATGATTTTTCAAGTGAAAATAATCTAAAATCAACCTTTAAGACCCCATAAGCCTAACCTAGCAAATTATCACTAACTAGGTGAACCCCATGACCTAAGGTATCTTAGGCTTATAACATTGCCAAAAGATCCTTGATCACACATTAGGGTTTCCAAACCAAAATTAGGATGATATATTTAGATCCATCCTATTTATTACAAACATAACAATGAAATTCAAATTCCTACTAGTGGAGGGTGCCCTGCACCAGCCCCGGAAGATCATTGCCCAATCATGCTTAGTGCACCTTGGGGTCACTTGGGTCGAGCATGGTCATGAGCGTTCTGGTGACTCTGTGGGTAGAATGGGGTTATCACTGGCATTTTCCCAGCTAATTGGAGCTGATGGAGTAGATGGTTTGATGCCAGGTTAGATGGTTTGAAAGATACGTTGCTGAGCCACTTTCAACTGACCCTCACTGTAAGTTTTGGCATCGACTGAGATCGCCTTGCCAAATGCAAACGAAGTCGAATCACCAAAACTAAGAGAGGTTATTGTAGACCTCAAAAACATGATCCCATATCACCTGATGATTTTTTGATACCTCTCATGAAGTTTGAGATACGAGCCCCAGAAGATTGCTGCGCAATCATGCTTAGTGCACCTTGGGGTCACTTGGGTTGAGCATGGTCGCGAGCGTTCCGATGACTCTGTGGGTAGAATAGGGTTGTCACTAGCATTTACCCAGCTAACCAGAGCTAATGGAGTAGATGGTTTGATGCCAGGTCAGACGGTTTGAAAGATACGCTACTGAGCCACTTTCAACTGACCCTCACTACAAGTTTTGGCATCGACTGAGATTGCCTTGCCAAATGCAAATGAAGTCGAATCACCCAAAATTGAGAGAGGTTATTGTAGACATCAAAAACATGATCCCATAGCACCTCATGGTTTGTTGATACCTCTCACGAAGTCTGAGATACAAGCCTTGGAAGATTGCTGCCCAATCATGCTTAGTGCACCTTGGGGTCACTTGGGTCGAGCGTGGTCATGAGAATTTCGGTGACTCTATGGGTAGAACAAGGTTGTCACTAGCATTTACCTAGCCAACCAGAGCTGATGGAGTAGACGGTTCAATGCCAGGTCAGACAGTTTGAAAGATACACTGCTGAGCCACTTTCAACTGACCCTCACTGCAAGTTTTGGCATCGACTGAGATCGCCTTGCCAAATGCAAACGAATTCGAATCACCCAAAACCAAGAGAGGTTATTGTAGACCTTGAAAAAAAGATCTCGTAGCACCTAATGATTTTTTGATACCTCTCACAAAGTCTGAGATATGAGCCCCAGAAGATCGCTGCCCAATCGTGCTTAGTGCACCTTGGGGTCACTTGGGTTGAGCGTGGTCGCGAGTGTTCCGGTGACTCTGTGGGTAGAACAGGGTTGTCACTAGCATTTACCCAGCCAACCAAAGCTGATGGAGCAGATGGTTCAATGCCAGGTCAGACGGTTTGAAAGATACACTGCTGAGCCACTTTCAATTGACCCTTACTGTAAGTTTTGGCATCGACTGAGATTGCCTTGCCAAATGCAAATGAAGTCGAATCACCCAAAATTGAGAGAGGTTATTGTAGACCTCAAAAACATGATCCTGTAGCACCTGATGATTTGTTGATACCTCTCACGAAGTCAGAGATATGAGCCATGAAAGATCGCTGCCCAATCATGCTTAGTGCACCTTGGGGTCACTTGGGTTGAGCATGGTCGCGAGCGTTCCGGTGACTCTGTGGGTAGAATGAGGTTATCATTGGTGTTTACCTAGCCAACCAGAGCTAATGGAGCAGATGGTTCGATGCTAGGTCAGACAGTTTGAAATATACACTACTGAGCCACTTTCAACTGACCCTCATTGCAAGTTTTGGCATCGACTGAGATCACCTTGCCAAATGCAAATGAAGTCGAATTGCCCAAAAATGAGAGAGGTTATTGTAGACCTTGAAAACAAAATCTTGTAGCACTTGATGATTTTTTGATACCTCTCATGAAGTCCGAGATACGAGCCCCGAAAGATCACTGCCCAATCATGCTTAGTGCACCTTGGGGTCACTTGGGTCGAGCGTGGTCGCGAGCATTCCAATGACTCTATGGGAAGAATGGGGTTGTCACTAGTATTTACCCAGCCAATCAGAGTTGATGGAGCAAACGGTTTGATGCCAGGTTAGATGGTTTGAAAGATACGCTGCTGAGCCACTTTCAACTAACCCTCACTGTAAGTTTTGGCATCGACTGAGATCACCTTGCCAAATGCAAATGAAGTCGCATCACCCAAAACTAAGAGAGGTTATTGTAGACCTCAAAAAAATAGTTTGTCGATACCTCTCACGAAGTTTGAGATATGAGCCCTGGAAGATCACTGCCCAATCATGCTTAGTGCACCTTGGGGTCACTTGGGTCGAGCGTGGTAACAAGCATTCTGGTGACTCTGTGGGCAGAACGAGGTTGTCACTGGTGTTTACCTGGACAACCAGAGCTAATGGAGTAGATGGTTCGATGCCAGGTCAGACAGTTTGAAAGATACGCTGCTGAGCCACTTTCAACTGACCCTCACTGCAAGTTTTGGCATCGACTGAGATCGCCTTGCCAAATGCAAATGAAGTTGAATTTCCCAAAACTGAGAGAGGTTATTGTAGACCTCAAAAACACAATCTTGTAGCACCTGATGATTTGTCAATACCTCTCATGAAGTCTGAGATACGAGCCCCAGAAGATCACTGCCCAATCATGCTTAGTGCACCTTGGGGTCACTTGGGTCGAGCGTGGTCACAAGCGTTCCGGTGACTCTGTGGGTAGAATGGGGTTGTCATTGGAATTTACCCAGCCAATTGGAGCTGATGGAGTAGACAGTTATATGCCAGGTCAGACGGTTTGAAAGATACACTGCTGAGCCACTTTCAACTGACCCTCACTACAAGTTTTGGCATCGACTGAGATCGCCTTGCCAAATGCAAACAAATTCAAATAACCCAAAACCAAGAGAGGTTATTGTAGACCTCGAAAACATGATCCTGTAGCACCTAAAATTTTTTCGATACCTCTCATGAAGTCCGAGATATGAGCCCTAGAAGATCACTGCCGGTTTGAAAGATATGTTGCTGAGCCGCTTTCAACTGACTATTAGTGGTATGTTTGAAATTTGAACTGTGAAATTAATCATGATTAAGCTTGTGAAATTTGAACTGTGGAGCTTATTATGTTTGAGGTTTAAATTTTATAGATTTTTTGAAATGCTAAAAAATAATATCCTTAAAGCATTAGAAACAACAATCAAACATGTAAGAATTCAAACCATGCAAATGACATAAGTATATGACATGTAAGATCCCTTCTTGGCACTATTGGCCACCCATACATGATTTTGGTCATAAGTCCTTATCAAGAGTTCTAGGACATTTAACTTTTAAATCAAATTGATTGTTACAAATTGCCATTATAGGCTTCAAAAGATCTCAATTAACCATTAAGGATCCTTTTGTCCTTCTATCTCTGATTGGATCCATGGTGACCATAAGTGTCTTCATAGGTGCTCCTGCACAAGTTACAATCCACAAAAAAAACCAAGTTTATTGACTCAAAATACAATCTAAGAAAGGTGAAATTAATGTATTGAAATTAAGCTTAACGAACTTAGAAAAGAATGCACTAAGTTAACTTATTACCTAGTCAAGTGTTCCTGAAGAGTCATCTCTTTGCTTCAGGGTCTCCAATAGTGCTTCATGATCAACAATAGTAATAGTCCAAATTTCTTTTGTCTTTGGTCTTCCTTGATGCTTTGACAACTTGAATTTGTTGCTATAACAAGGTGTGAATACATGAGAATAGTTTTGTGCTTCTCATAGTCTTCAAATGTGGGAACTCCATTCTTTCTAATCATGTATGTTCACAGCCATGTTCCTGCAACAACAACTGAACCAGTAGGATATGTGAACCCATCACCATCTGTCATCAGTTGTACAAGCTTCTGTTTACCTCGTACACAATGTGCTAACCAATAATCTGACCTCTCATCATTCCCCTGCGGTGCAACCAATGCAAAAACATCTCCTTGCTTTAGAAAATCTGAAAGATGGTCATAGTCAACTGAAGTGTCCTTGTCATCATTTCTTATAGTTAGTGTCAAAGATAAAGGAGTCAGATACTATGGAACCCATGTATCCACCCACTCACTTGACTCGCAATGATCCCAATCATACTGAAAACACATGGGGCAAAAACAAGCCAACTCTCGTGTCCAAATGGTCCATGTACTACTATTGGAGCTTCAGAATGAATGCATTTTTGAAGAGTCTTTCACTGTTTGAAAATCCAATCTATCTCCTATAGTTCCCTCCTCAACCAACCAAAAGAATCTATGCACTGTAGAATCAAGAGTCCCCCCCTGTGACAATGCTAAATTACACCAATCAACAATAGAATGAGCATCAAGAAGTACAACACCTGAAATCTTCAATTGCTCCTTAACTAGAGCTCTCTTCACACACACACCTGCTCCATCATGCTCCCCTTTCCCATGCCCTGACTCAAAAAAACTCCAAATATGAGGTACACCTCTCTCCACATGCATTCTACACAACCAATAAAACATTCTGGCATTCTTAAATTGACTGGTGCAATTATCGACCAAATGAGATGCCTATCCATAGCAATACCATTTTCCTGCAAGAAGTCAAAATAGTTCTGGAAACAATGTTGAACAAACTCATGAGAGTGAGACTTGTCATCGCTCATATAAAAATGGTACTCTCTGATTATCTTTCACTCATCTTTTGTGCTTTCAGGGGAATGTCTATATGTGATGTGTACAAAAATGGCAACCTGAATGGAATTGTAATATTGAGCTTGAGTCTCATTTTGGGGCTGCAATGTATAGTTCTCCGCAAAGTCTACAATGGATATAATAGTTCCAATGGGGAAAGTGTCCTTACATGTCCTGAATTGTTGATCCAACCATTGAGACCTGTGACTATGCCTTGCATACTTGTAAAAAATATTTGTCTTGAAATCTGAGATAAAATCAACAACATTGTATTCTTTTGCAACTAACTCACATCTAGAGCCTTCACCTCCACTCTTCAATGTATATTTCACTATTTCATATACCTTTTTTTGGACGAGTGTCTTTCCAAAATTGTGTTCCAAACCCTCATGAAAACATGTTCTAAACTTGGACAAGCCACCAAATTCTGAGCACTTGGCATTTAAGCAATCTTTTTTATAAAATAAACAACCATCATCTCTATGACATAAAAATTGATCTAGCAAGTCTCTTGATGATTTGGGAAGACCACTTGCACCACAATCCTCTAGCATTTCATTAGTATGCAAAGTAGAATGAATGGACCATAATAATTCATGATGCATTGAAAACTCAACATGATATTTGCAACAACATGTATTTCGAATCTTAAGGGGTACACAATAAAATTGTTTCACGGATTCAAAAGACCTTTGTGATATTTTCAATGTTGGATGTGTCTCACAAAATTTTTTATACAACATTGTTTGACTTACCTCCACATAATGTTTAGGATGTGGAGTGCGGTCTCCATTGCCAACTCTCAACTTCAAGACATCCTTCACATTTGGTGACACTCTTGAGTTAGCATCCCAAAATTGTTGAATTTCATCCTTGACAACATTTGTTAGCTTCTTATCGAAATGTGCAAGTCTCCCACCATAAGCCCATGTATCCATTTGAAGAATATCATCAAGTCTTTCTCTTCTTGCAAGTGCTCTACCTAAAGTTTTATGGTCTATATTGAAGTCAACACAAGTTTGTCTCATCAAACAAGCCTTTCTCAACTGATAACTTACTAAGGAGGTTGTAATAACCCTCTGAGCAACTCTCTTGTCTTTTTCTTTGCTAGTTTTCCCAATGCTATTAAGAGCATTGAAAATATTCTTCACAACAATGGCATTTCTCTCCATTTTCTTGTTCACACGAATCTTCAATTTCACAAGCACAGGTCTCATGTTTTGCATCTTTAACAACTGCACAAAAAATTGACATTGCTCAACCAATGTCTTGTTTCGAAAAAATTGATCATAAAGTCTTGAAGCCCACAACCTAATGGTTCTATGTGACCTCTTTCCTTCCCAATTATTCATAATGTTCTCCTCAATTTCAATTAACCATTTAGGTGTTCTTGAAATCCCTGAATTTGAAGATTGATTATCTTTATTGCAAGCGACTTCATTTCGGATTTAATTTGGAGATGTATAACATTCATGTGGTTCTTGTGCAACATTTTCGCTCCCAAAGTCTACATTTTCAATCTCCATCTATGCATTTTCAAATTGAACATCCTCTTCACTTACAACTACATTTACGTGGTCACCTTGATTAATGTTTAACATACCTTCTCTCCCTCTTTGGTGATTTTCCTTACCTTTTTCCCTATATGTTTGAATTTCATCATCTGTCAACTTCCTCTTGCGTTTAGCCTTTCGACGACTGCTGCTTCCCATGGTGAGACCACAAGTCGACAAAAATCAAACAATGGGCCCCAAATCACACTTTTTTTTTTCACAACGCGTGAAAAAAGTATCAAATCCCATGATTGTCTGGTCTGTGGGGACAGGGAATATTTTGGTAAAATATTACCTGGCAAAAATTGGGTATCTGATTTCATATTGGGTACCCGATATTCTCAGGCTGATGAAAAAAAGGCGGGAGCAAATGGAAAATAATTAACTTTTGCATATATTGATGTATATAATAAATATAAATAAAAGACGCATATGATATATATAATGTATATTATATATATACTAATGTATTATAATATACTAATGTATTATATGTACTAATGTATTAAAATATACTAATGTATTATAATATAACAATGTATTATATATACTAACATGTATATAATATATATATATATATATATATATATATATATATATATATATATATATATATATATATATATATATATATATATATATATATATATATATATAATACATATACTAATGTATACTAATATATTATATATAATATTACAAATTTTGGAGAATCTCTTGCAGAAATATGGAAATTATAATCTTCCTCCTAGAGCATACATTAATGAAGTTCTTCGTGCCTTAGCAGAGGAAGCCAGCTGGATTGTTGAAGCTTACAGTACTACATACAGAAATGCGGTATGTATTTTTGGCCTAATTTTTTTTCTCATTTCTTTTAGGTCTTTAAAGGTGGTCAGCTAACTTTGTATTAAATTTGCCTTTTACAGGCATCGTAAACCCTAGCTACGCAGAAATGGAGGCTTTGAAGAATAGTTCACTGGAGGTGGAGAGAGACTTCCTAGGGGTCATCGGGACTCCCTAGGGGTCCTAACGCATGATAAGGTGTACTAGGACCCCTAGGGAGTCCCCGTGACACCTTTTGACACATTGGAATGCTAATGTGTGTCTTAAGGGGTCTTAAGACCCCTTAAGACACACTTGAGCATTCCAATGTGTCAAAAGGGGTCACAGGGACTCCCTACGGGTCCTACTATGCCTTATCACACATTAGGAACCCTAGGGAGTCCCCGTGACCCCTTTTCACACATTGGAATGCTCAAGTGTGTCTTAAGGGGTCCTAAGACCCCTTAAGACACACTTGAGTGTTCCAATGTGTCAAAATGAGTCACGGGGACTCCCTAGGGGTCCTAGTACGCCTTATCACGTGTTAGGACCCCTAGGGAGTCCCCATGACCCCTTTTGACACTTTAGAATGCTCAAGTGTGTCTTAAGGGGTCCTAGGACCCCTTCAGACACACTTCAACATTCTAATGTGTCAAAAGGGGTCATGGGGACTCCCTAGGGGTCCTAAAATGTGATAAGGCGTACTAGGACCCCTCGGGAGTCCTTGTGACTCCTTTTGACACATTGGAATGCTCAAGTGTGTCTTAAGGGGTCGTACAACCCCTTAAGACACACTTGAGCATTCCAACATGTCAAAAGGGGTCATGGGGACTCCCTCGAGGTCCTAACACGTGATAAGGCATACTAGGACCCCTAGGGAGTCCCTATGACCCCTTTTGACACATTGGAATTCTCAAGTGTGTCTTAAGGGGTTGTAGGACCCCTTAAGACTCACTTGAGCATTCCAATGTGTCAAAAGGGGTCACAGGGACTCCCTAGGGGTCCTAGTATGCCTTATCACACGTTAGGACCCCTAGGAAGTCCCAATGACCCCTTTTGACACATTGGAATGCTCAAGTGTGTCTGAAGGGGTCATAGGACCCCTTAAGACACACTTGAGCATTCCAATGTGTCAAAAGGGGTCATGGGGACTCCCTAGGGGTCCTAGTACACCTTATCATGTGTTAGGACCCCTAGGGAGTACCCCTAACCCATTTTGACACATTGGAATGCTCAAGTGTGTCCAAAGGGGTCCTAGTCCCCCTAACCCCTTTTGACACATTGGAATGCTCAAGTGTGTCTGAAGGGGTCCAATGTGTCAAAATGGGTCAGGGGGACTCCCTAGGGGTCCTAGTATGCCTTATCATGTGTTAGGACCCCTAGGAAGTCCGGATGACCCCTTTTGACACATTAGAATGCTCAAGTGTGTTTGAAGGTGTCCTACGACCCCTTCAGACACACTTGAGCATTCCAATGTGTCAAAAGGGGTCAAGGAGACTCCCTAGGGGTCCTAGTACACCTGATCACACATTAGGACCCCTAGGGAGTTCTCCTGACCCCTTTTGACACACTGGAATACTCAAGTGTGTCTTAAGGGGTCCTACAACCCCTTAAGACACACTTGAGCATTCTAATGTATCAAAAGAGGTCATGGGGACTCCCTTGGGGTCCTAGTATGCCTTATCATGCGTTAGGACCCCTAGGAAGTCCCATGACCCCTTTTGACACATTAGAATGCTCAAGTGTGTCTTAAGCGGTCTTAGGACCTCTTAAGACACACTTGAGTGTTCTAATGTGTCAAAAGGGGTCATGGAGACTCCCTAGGGGTCCTAGTATGCCTTATCATGTGTTAGGACCCCTAGGGAGTCCCCATGACCCCTTTTGACACATTAGAATGCTCAAGTCTATCCAAAGGGGTCTTATGACCCCTTAAGATACACTTGAGCATTCCAATGTGTCAAAAGGGGTCATGGTGACTCCCTAAGGGTTCTAACGCATGATAAGGCATACTAGGACCCCAAGGGAGTCCCCATGACCCCTTTTGACACATTGAAATGCTAAAGTGTGTCTTAAGGTGTCCTACGACCCCTTAAGACACACTTGAGCATTCGAATGTGTCAAAAGGGGTCATGGGGACTCGCTAGGGGTCCTAGAATGCCTTATCATGCGTTAGGACCCCTAGGAAGCCCGATGACCCCTTTTGACACATTGGAATGCTCAAGTGTGTCTTAAGGGGTCCTATGACACCTTCAGACACACTTGAGCATTCCAATGTGTCAAAAGGGTCATGGGGACTCCCTAGGGGTCCTAGTATGCCTTATCATGCAATAGGACCCCTAGGGAGTCCCCATGATCCCTTTTGACACATTAGAATGGTCAAGTGTCTCTGAAGGGGTCTTAGGACCCCTTAAGACACACTTGAGCATTCCAATGTGTCAAAAGGGGTCATCGGGACTTCCTAAGGGTCCTAACGCATGATAAGGCGTACTAGGACCCTTAGGGAGTCCCCATGACCCCTTTTGACACATTGGAATGCTCAAGTGTGTCTTAAGGGGTCGTAGGACCCCTTAAGACACACTTGAGCATTTTAATGTGCCAAAAAGGGTCATGGGGACTCCGTAGGGGTCCTAGTAAGCCTTACCATGCGTTAGGACCCCTAGGAAGTCCCCATGACCCCTCTTGACACTTTGGAATGCTCAAGTGTGTCTTAAGGGGTCCTAGGACCCCTTCAAACACTCTTGAGCATTCCAATGTGTCAAAAGGTGTCATGGGGACTCCCTAGGGGTGCTAACGCATGATAAGGCATACTAGGACCCCATGGGAGTCCCCATGACCCCTTTTGACAAATTGGAATGCTCAAGTGTGTCTTTAGGGGTTGTAGGACCCCTTAAGACACACTTGAGCATTCCAATGTCTCAAAAGGGGTCATGGGGACTCCCTAGAGGTCCTAGTATGTCTTATCATGTGTTAGGACCCCTAGGGAGTCCCCATGACCCCTTTTGGCACATTGGAATGCTCAAGTGTGTTCAAAGGGGTCCTATGACCCCTTAACACACACTTGAGCATTCCAATGTGTCAAAAGGGGTCATGAGGACTCCCTAGATGTCCTAGTATGCCTTATCACGCGTTAGGACCCCTAGGAAGTCCCGATGACCCCTTTTGACACATTGGAATGCTCAAGTGTGTCTTAAGAGGTCCTACGACCCCTTCTGACATAGTTGAGAATTCCAATGTGTCAAAAGGGGTCATGGGGACTCCCTAGGGGTCCTAGTACACCTTATCATGTGTTAGGACCCCTAGGGAGTCCACATCACCCCTTTTGACACATTGAAATGCTTATGTGTGTCTTAAGGGGTCCTAGGACCCCTTAAGATACACTTGAGCATTCTAATGTGTCAAGAGGGGTCATGGGGACTCGCTAAGGGTCCTAGTATGCCTTATCATGCATTAGGACCCCTAGGAATTACCCATGACCCCTTTTGACACATTGGAATGCTCAAGTGTGTCTTAAGGGGTCCTAGGACCCCTTCGGATAGACTTTAGCATTCCAATGTGTCAAAAGGGGTCAGGGGGACTCCCTAGGGGTTCTAGTATGCCTTATCACTCATTAGGACCCCTAGGAAGTCTCGATGACCCCTTTTGACACATTTGAATGCTCAAGTGTGTTTTAAGGTGTCCTACGACCCCTTCGTACACACTTGAGTGTTCCAATGTGTCAAAAGGGGTCATGTGGACTCCCTCAAGGTCCTAACACATGACAAGGTGTACTAGGATCCCTAGGGAGTCCCCGTGACCCCTTTTGACACATTGGAATGCTCAAGTGTGTCTTAAGGGGTCGTAAGACCCCTTAAGAGACACTTGAGCATTCCAATGTGTCAAAAAGGGTCACGGGGACTCCCTAGGGGTCCTAATGTGTGATAAGGTGTACTAGGACCCCTAGGGAGTCCCCATGACCCCTTTTGACACATTGGAACACTCAAGTGTGTCTTAAGGGGTCTTAGGAGCCTTTCAGACACACTTGGGCATTCCAATGTGTCAAAAGGGGTCATGGGGACTCCCTAGTGGTCCTAACGCGTGATAAGGTGTACTAGGACCCCTAGGGAGTACCCATGACCCCTTTTGACATATTGGAATGCTCAAGTGTGTCTTAAGGGGTCTTAGGATCCCTTCAGACACACTTGAGCATTCCAAGGTGTCAAAAGGGGTCATGGGGACTTCCTAGGGGTTCTAACACATGATAAGGTGTACTAGGACCCCTAGGGAGTCCCCATGACCCCTTTTGACACATTGGAAGGCTCAAGTGTGTCTTAAGGGGTCTTAGGACACCTTTGGACACACTTGAGTGTTCCAAAGTTTCAAAATGGGTCATGGGGACTCCCTAGGGGTCGTAACATGTGATAAGGCTTACTAGGACCTCTAGGGAGTCCCCATGACCCCTTTTGACACATTGGAATGCTCAAGTGTGTTTTAAGGGGTCCTAGGACACCTTTAGACACACTTGAGCTTTCCAATGTATCAAAAGGGGTCCTAATGGATGATAAGGCATACTAGGACCCGTAGGGAGTCCCCATGACCCTTTTTGACACATTGGAATGCTCAAGTGTGTCTTAAGGGGTCCTTTGACCCCTTAAGACACACTTGAGCATTCCAATGTGTCAAAAAGGGTCATGGGGACTCCCTAGGGGTCCTAGTACACCTTATAACACGTTAAGACCCCTTGGGAGTCCCCATGACCCCTTTTGACTCATTGGAATGCTCAAGTGTGTCTTAAGGGGTCCTAAGACCCCTTCAAACACACTTGAGCATTCCAATGTGTTAAAAGGGGTCATGGGGAGTCCCTAGGGGTCCTAGTACACCTTATCACGTGTTAGGACCCCTAGGGAGTCCCCATGACCCCTTTTGACATGTGATAAGGTGTACTAGGACCCCTAGGGACTCTGCATGACCCTTGTTAATAGTTTGGAACACTCAACTATGTCTGAAGGGGTCCTAAGACCCCTTAAGATGCACTTGAGCATTCTAATGTGTCGAAAGGGGTCATGGGGACTCCCTAGGGGTCCTAGTACACCTTATCACATGTTAGGACCCTTAGGGAGTCCCCATGACTCCTTTTGATAGATTGGAATGCTCAAGTGTGTCTGAAGGGGTCCTAGGACCCCTTAAGACACACTTGAGCATTCCAATGTGTCAAAAGGTGTCATGGGGACTTCCTAGGCATCCTAATGCGTGATAAGGCATACTAGGACCCCTAGGGTTTCCCCATGACCCCTTTTGACACTTTGGAATGGTCAAGTATGTCCGAAGGGGTCCTAAGACCCCTTAAGACACACTTGACCATTCCAATGTGTCAAACAGGGTCATGGAGACTCCCTAGAGGTCCTAGTACACCTTATCAAGTGTTAGGACCCCTAGGAAGTCCCCATGACCCCTTTTGACATATTGGAATGCTCAAGTGTGTCTTAAGGGGTCTTAGGACCTCTTAAGACACATTTGAGCATTCCAATGTGTCAAAAGGGGTCATGGTGACTCCCTAGGGGTCCTAGTATGCCTTATCACATGTTAGGACCCCTAGGGAGTCCCCGTGACTCCTTTTGACACATTGGAATGCTCAAGGGTGTCTTAAGGGGTCCTAAGACCCCTTAAGACACACTTGTGTGTTCCAATGTGTCAAAAGGGGTCACGAGGATTCCCTAGGGGTCCTAGTATGCCTTATCACGTGTTAGGACCCCGAGGGAGTCCCCATGACCCCTTTTGACACATTGGAATGCTCAAGTGTGTCAGAAGGGGTCGTAGGACCCCTTAAGACACACTTGAGCATTCCATTGTGTCAAAAGTGGTCCTCGGGACTTTCAAGGGGTCCTAACACGTGATAAGGTTTACTAGGACCCCTAGGGAGTCCCCCTGACCCCTTTTGACACATTGGAACACTCAAGTGTGTCCGAAGGGGTCCTAGGACCCCTTAAGACACACTTGAGCATTCCAATGTATCAAAAGGGGTCATGGGGTCTTCCTATGGGTCCTAACATGTGATAAGGTGTACTAGGACCCCTAGGGATTCCCCATGACCCCTTTTGACACATTGGAATTCTCAAATGTGTCTTAAGGGGTCTTAGGACCCCTTAAGACACACTTGAGCATTCCAATGTGTCAAAAGGGGTCATGTGGACTCCCTTGGGGTCCTAACATGTGATAAGGCATACTAGGACCCCTAGGGAGTCCCCATGACCCAAATTAGATGTTAATGAATGACTTCTTGCTAATACTACTCTTCCACCAGATCCAGATTTCAACCCTTTTGTGGATCTACAGGCTCAATCGTGAGCCCACAGAATTGGCCACGAGAAAAATGTAATTGTATATCAACTGATTACAAAATGTTTAGTGGAGGATAAAATATTGCAACGATCAAGAAGAAAATTGGCTATGGAAAATCTAGTTATGAATTCTTTTAAGAATGAAACTATTAAGGAATTGCATGAATCACAAACCATGAAAATAACCTTCTACAACAAAGAACATTCAAGCTATAGAATTTATTAACTCTAAATTTAAACATCTTATTAGCATTCATGGAAGAGATTTCATTAGCATCCATGGAAGAAATTTCATTAAAACTTCAGACAAAATCATCTAAAAAAATTCATTAAGTTCAAGCGAAATCATTTAAGACGGACAAAAACAAAATCGTATTACTCAGAAATGGTAGAGAAAGAAAATGAGATAAACCAAATTTATCAAATTCTTGCAATCCGCAGCTTCTCTTCAAGCACAAAATGACAATCCATGGATCCAAAATTACGGTAAAAATTAAATTCTTCAAGTAAGTCATTCAGAAATGCGCAGAATACTAGAACGCATGATGATTTATAGAGAATTTATGATGGACTATGTTGTGCAAAAGCTCGCAATCCCTGCCATATCTCAGAGTACTAATGAGAAGCAATGACGAAAGTCTGAGACAGAGGCAGCGCTGACATTGAAGCGGCAAGACATTCTTCATAATATCGGGGCAGCACCATCAAAACAACAAGGCTTTCCTCATAATGTCGTGCTGCTGCTGATCTCTTCTTGAAATTTATTAATGCGGCCAGTTCTACGGTGCTTGCATAATTTCTAGTACAACTGCTCATTTTACCAAACCCTTCCCAGCTCTCCATAATCTTTGACCGGTTCAAAGGTCCGTTCGATTGTTCTTGTTTAACCTCCCAATGACTCTGTTGAGTTGTCAGATTATCAACAGGCGTGGTACAATTGTTCACTGACCAGAATCTATTTCGAGAACCTTTGCAATTTAGCGTTCTGGTTGAAAAAGCAGGGAAAGATACCATTTCACAGCCACAGGCGGTGGAAACAGAGTGATTCTCTTGCCCTTTGCTTCTATAATCCACCTCGAGTGAACTATTCTTCAAAGCCTCCATTTCTGCGTAGTTAGGGTTTTCGGTGCCTATAAAGGGCACAACTATGCCCCTGTAGGGACTCATGCTCATGCTCAGAATCATATTAAATAATATTTAAAATGTAAAATGTATATTATATAATATTTAATATATAATATATAATCTAATATATAGTTTTTAATATTAATATATAATTAAATAATATTTAATGTAACATGTATATTATATAATATTTAATATATATAATATATAATCTAATATGTAGTTTTTAATATTAATATATATTAAATAATATTTAATGTAAAATATATATTATATAACATTTAATATATAATTGATATTATATAATATTTAATATATCTAATATATATTTAATATATATATGTTTATGAAGGATGGAGAAATGGGAGGGAGAAAGTGGAGGCAAAGTGAAAATTCAAAATTGTGCGTCATGTTCAGGTAAATATCGGGTACCCAAAAATATTGGGTACCTGATTACGCTTGGTATTGCTTTGTGCACCAAACCTACATGGTCAACTATTGGAATGTCTCAAATACGTGTTTTTCCCCTGTTTCTCTGAGTTCCAGACTTTGACAATGTAGCTGACGACTTTTTTTTCACCTGAATTTGATAAAATGAAAAGGGTATCTTAAGGAGATTATCAGCTTTTTATCGATATAATTGTTGTCAAATTTTGAATTCGGTAAGTAATTATTAGTTATTTTTCAATTGAGCTACCTCTAAAGTGCTGATTTATATATTGATTAAAAAATGACTATAACTTACAAACGGTATAACATTTTTGAAATCTGAAAAATGCATCACATTCTATGCTTTGCCTACTATAAGGAATTTTTTTTTTTTTTTGAATTTTGTAAAGTTTTGAATGAGTTAAGGTGGTCAGACACGAGAGTTTTTTTATTCTGAAAACATTGTAGCAGAAAATTCATAATTAATTATTTTTTTGGAATAAAATTACAAAAAAATATGCGTCACATCTGGACATGAGTCTACTACTTATATATAAAATCTTATAATAAAATATTATCATTTGATTATGATTAAGGTGGTCAGACATACACCTACTTATTTTTTTCCTAAAATTTTTGTACTGCTGCATTGAAATCTATACTTTTCACCAATCATACTAACTTTTTCTCAAAAAAGGCCTAGTAGTTTAGAAACTACATTCAATTTTCTACAGATTCTATTCTTACAACTTTTTGATATTAGGTTCATAGCTAGTTGAAATTTTCACATCAAGTTGACTAAGCCTGATTTGCTGATTTTTCATTGCCACTTAAGGGCATAGTTTGGCCCCTCATGATCTTGTACATACCCCCTAGCAGGTTTCTATTATAAGACAACTATGATTCTTTTAAGTACTCTATTACCGATGTTCTACTTTGGGTTCAATAAAGGTATGACAGTTAATTTGAGCATAAAGGACTTTCTTATTGTCCCTTTATTAGTTTTAGACTAGAATTACCTGGTAATCATGGTTTCCTTCCTAGCTAGAGTATGAATCCTTGAATGGGCTTGCTTGGTGATCCTTAAGGTTTTCTTGTAGGATACAATACTGGGTTTTCACTATTATGTTTGCACACTTTTATTGATAGGCATTTGTATGGAATCTATGTTACCAAAAGAGAATACAAGGTGTCCTTTTGGAACACCAATCTTTAAGATAAAGAACTATGATCCTCTATTTTTATCCTTTTATCCTTATAAACTCAACAACTAGTAAAGGCATTTTTTTCTAACAAAGGTGGTTTCTGCATATTTCCCAACATACTTACTGCGGAGTTATTTTGAGGTCTATGATACAAGATCCTCCTCTTTGCTTTATGCGTCGACAGTTTGAAATAGAGCAAATATGGATATGTTTACCTGGATAGTCGTTAATCTTGAAGTCAGTATATAGGGGTCATAGACTGACTTCAGATTAAGGATTATCTGGGTAATTTGATGTCTGAAGAAAGCAAGAAGGATCTGCTCTGCGGAAGACTTTTCTAGATATCTTTTCCCTCTTTCTTATTTGGTGCTAATAGGGGATCTTGATTTCTTTAGGATATTTCTTTGTTAAGCCATTACTAATCTGCATTCATTTTTAAGGAGTAAAGTTATGTCATTTCTATTATAAAGCCATAATGCTAACAAGGATTTTGGTGTTTTTTTGACTACTAAATCAAGGTCGAGATAGAATGAATATAGATAGGAATGGGTTACTATAAGTGGTAGGCTTATTATATAGTCTTCTGATCAGACATATTCTGCTATGCTAAGGTAGCTTTTTCCTTTCTTCATGCATGACTTCTTTTACATTTGAGTATTTTTTGGGGTATCTATTAGTCAAGGAAATAATATAATGTTGTTTTGAGGTATCTATTTCTCTATTCTTATCAAACTAAATCAACAATGGCATAAAGTTTAGCAAAGAGGAATTTTATTTATGGAAGGGATGTGTCTTTATCTTTCCTTTCCTCACCAATTTTTTCTTAACAAACTTCTTAATGTGTTATAATGTAATTTTTGATATACTAACAAGGATTGCAGTCATAGTTAAGCTGTATCTAGTATGACAACACTTGCAGTGAATCTAATCTAACCACAATACTAAGATGGAAGGAAATTCATTAGAAAGGACTAGCAGAATCAAATCAAGACATGACACTAGGAGGGAAGGATATCCAATTTAGTAGACTGGGCGGAACACGTCAAAGATTGTAACTCAATCTCAGCATAGTGGATTATGTAAATTCTAATCTCTTTTTGGATATGTTATGTAAAGGAAGGGGATGCCCTCCTATAAATGATATGTATTAAAACCAGACTATGGTCCCAGGCAAGGCTGGAGGGTTTCACAATCCTGCTCTTCCCTACCAACGCCTGCACTGAGTGGCGTCTATGTATATGTTTAAATAATTAATAAAATCTTGGCCTCGGCGTTTTACGAAAAAAAAAAACCCTTGTGACACACTTTAAAATTCTCCATTGCACTAACAAAAGACTTAGCCCATGTGAAACAACCCATCATGAGAGTTTCAAGACAGGTTAGCAAATCACATCTACTAAATTAACAATACCAAATAGGAAAAGATTGGGTCTCTCCCTATATTAATGATAAGGCACTCATATCCATTATGATGTCATGCAAAACAATAACTAAATTGAAAAGAAAATATTTTCTATCAATTTATTTATTAAATATAAAAGAACATAAACTAAACATCATTTAGTTACAAAAGAATGCATCAGAAATAAAAGAGACTATGAATGTATTGTCCTTCTAACATCGTTTGCACAAGAAAAGGAATGCAACCTTGGCATGTTCTCTAGCTCACCTAGTTTACACAAGAGAATGTTAATTTTTACACAATAATATAATGGAAAATTAAAATATATTGTGAACTCTAAGAGAATCATAATTACACATTCCTATGTGATGACAAAGGGAATATATGTTCAAAAGGGCGATATTCATTTTAAAAAGCTTCATAAAAACTCAACTTATCACTTTCCTAGGTATTTTCATATTTATTAGTAGTCTTGTTCACTTTATCAAAAAAGTGACAGCTAGGGTGTTTGTCCTTGTTAGACAAATGACCAACCTCTATTAAATAGGTGATTAGAACTATCATAAAACAAGATTAAAAAGAATGAAAATTTTGATCATTTCCCAAACCAAAAAGGATAATGGCCTCCTATAGGATACCAACATTTGGAAGTCAGTTTCACCAAAAGTATATAGGAAATAATTTCTTCAAGGCTGATTTAATATGTATTATTAAAATTTTAATTGTATCTGAGAAAAATATTCAAATACACAATTTGTTCTTTTGTAGCATAGTAAATTGTTGCCACACAAAATATCATGTTGTTATTTTTTATTCATCTTGGTATATGTGATTGATCTTAAGAAAATGTGCATGTCTCAAGCCCTGATTAAAAAACTTGGTCACATCCTACTATGCCTAGCCTTTTTTAACAAACAAGTAGGGGCAAGACACTAGTGCACAATTCTAGTGTCCTCCCAATTTGATCACAACTTTTAATATTTGGATGTTGGCTTCAAGGCCTTAACAGTCATGACCTTGTTGTTAGCCTTCCCAAAATAGTTATTTGTGAAAAGGTGTTAAAGTTAAATATAAAAGCAACTCCCTTTCTCATTTACAATTCCTTCTAATAATCTCTATCCCCCTCAAGCTCTAGAGTTCAATATCAATCAAGATAAGAAGTATAGGACAACTCGACTCTTCCTTATGGATATAAATCCAAGCCCACTCACATCTCTATTTTTGAATGAGAGAAGGATTGGCCTAGGTTAATGCATATGTTAGTCTAGGATCACTTTTCCCACACATCACCTACAACTTAGATACTTTCAATAAAATGTACAAATGTATACAATCATTGAATTTTTTGTGTTTTCATATATACTTTCAAGGTGTTAAACGTTGAAAAATGAAAATTCTCATATTATATGCAAATTCACAATTTCCACTATTAGGAATATACACAATTCCAAGTATCTTTTCATCCATTTTGGTAGGATAGATCAATTCATTCCTATTAGGCCCAATGGAGGCCAATGGTAAAAAATTGGAAGGTTGCTAGAGGCTAGCAACATAAAGAAACACACCTTAAGAAATATTACAAGGAAAAATAGACAAGTCAAATGCAATCCCTCTAGCCTATTTGTGATAATGACTAAGTGTCATTATTAGGAAAAGGAACACAATCCTATATGAAGGAATGGATAAAGATATATTGCTCATATGAATACAGAGTAATAATATATATGTGAAATTGAATATTTCCAATATCGACACAATGTGATGGTTAAGTTGTTATGTTCTTTTTCTTTCCATCAAGGTTAAAACCTCACTCCAGTGTTATTGTTAAATGGTTATATTGGGGAATATGTTTTCTTTTTGTAACTCACTAGTTCATAGCTCTGTATATCAAAAGTGTTTAACCTTATTTAAGAAAAATATATGAGAGAGATCTATAAAATAATTGTTGTGCCTTACACTCACGCCCCTTTTTATGCTTGGCAAAATGGCCCCCCGTTTTGTCTTTTCTTTATTTCTCCTAAAGGTTTAGCCCCCCTAGAGTGTTTCTCTTTTCTTCCCCTTGTCTTGTTTAGGCTTCAGGCCTTTGTCGTTCCTTTTAAATTTTGGAGTAGTGAATCCTCAATGTTCAACATCAACTTTTATTTCTTGTCTATTGCTTTTAGAAAATCATAATTGACTTCTTCCTTTTTCACGAAAGGGAAGTCACACCCTTGATCTATGACCCTTTTGGTCTTTCCTCTCTTGGGATTGGACTTTGTGGATGTGATGTTCACTTAGCAACATGTGAACATCGCAATCCTAACCTTGGATCCTAGTGTCCTCCCTATCCAACCTACTCGTGAGACTCGATCTTGAGCTTGACATTGCATTTTTGTGGTAGGTGCCTCACTAACGCATGAAAGTTTCCTATAAAAAGGAACTTCTAGGAATCATTTCTCACCATTTAAATTTTTATTAGAGAGCTTTGAGTCCTTAAAAATAATTAATGATTACATCATGTGCCCTAGTTGCATTCTTAGCATGGTTGTCAAAGCCCTATTGTAGAGTGTGAGAAGCCTTATGGTTCAATGTTTAGGGTTAATATTTTGCATTTTTGGTAGGTTTTATCTTCTTTATTATTCTCATTTGGTGTTTATGTTAAGTTCTTATTTTTTGGGTTTTTGATTTTCTTTATTTATTTGTGCTTGCTCGGGTTTCTTTTTTCTTCTATTATATCTAGCAACCTTAGGACATAGCCTCGTCATTCTTAAGGATATAAAATAATAGTTTTTCAAAACCCTTTGTATTTCTCATATTTTTACTCGACCCAAGCATGCCCTATGTCACCTTGTAGGATTCACTTCCTAGGGTTTGTTTGCAAAACCCTCAAAACTAAAATAGATTGAAAAATGAACCCCTTTAGTTGACATACTACAACTTATGACTTTGAAAATTAAAATAAAATTATACTGTGCAAATTGATCTTAGGATTTAGGGTTAAGGTCTCCAAAACCTTGGTTATTATTTCATGAAAACCTAACCTCTTAATACCTGATCTTTGGTCCTAGTTAAAAAAGACTGTAAAACCTATGTGTACCAAAGATCGGGTTATAGGGGTTCCCTTAATAAATAAGTTCATAATAAAATTGAATATGCATCCCTGATCCCCAATCTTGATAGAGAAATCAACATTAGGGTATTAAAGAACCTTGAGCATTGGGGTACACCTTGTGTTTTATTGTTAATTTTTAGACAATTTAAAGGGAATCCTTGATCCCCAATCTTCAATATCAAATAAATGGATCAAAATATTAAATTCCCATGTATTAATCATTTAAGCCATAGTTTTGTTAGAGATTTTGATGAATACAATGGATTTCCAACCACCCACAATATCCTCATTTTCACCTATATGGAGAAATCTGATTATGTCTTGATTAATTAATTTAACCTAGGGAGCATCTTTTGTAAGATTTAATACAAATAGGGTATTATTCTTTAATGTGCTCCTACATAGATTGGAAAGTTTATTAGAGAGGTCGTTCTTCTATAGAGCTTCTCTCGTTGACCATAATGAAGAGGGTTGCATCAGTCTCTGTAATGATGATGATTCTATCAAGATGATGAATATAGTCCTCAACAATCCTAGTGGGATTATGTCTCTCAACTACATTATTTATTTATCATTGAAAGTGGTCATCTTTGAAGTTGTCTATAAAGAGATGATAATAATATTCAGAATAGGTATATATTCATGATATCTCCTAGTTTAGTAAGAAGTTGATTATTCATGCCTTAGATGGTTGTGATCTTCTCATGAGTATGTTTTTTCTTGTTATATTGGAAGGAGATTTTGAACCTTTATCCATGTCTTTTACTGGTTGAATCTCACCTTGATTCCAGTGCCTTAAAACCATCGTAGAACTGTATTAGAAGGATCTTAGACTAAGTGAATAGAATGACCTATTTAATAGGATATATCAATCAATTTAGCTACCACAAGTGAATGACCTTTTACAAGTTGTGTAAGCTCAAAGAGTTTCTTATTCTTTTTTTCTTTCAAACAATTTTCTACCATAATACATTAAATGAGATCACACATTTTGACAATTCAATCTAGCCTACCATAAGACATTTAGACAAATGGAAGAAGGTGATAAAGAGGAGAAAATCATAAAAAATAAAAGAGGTTCCATTAAATAAAATAAACAAATATCTTAGAGTCCATCTAGATTTTGAAAGGAAGGTGAAATTGATCAAATTTATTGAACTTAAAACCACCAAATATATCATTTAAGCAAGTACCGATGAAAAGATTGGATAAGAAAATGACCAAGGATGTGATCAAAGATACTTAAAAGAAAAAGCCCATGAATCTAAGCCACATGCTCAACCATGTAAGCAACCTACCACATGACACTGTTCTACCTTGTAAAAAACCTACCAATGCCCTAGAGGTGATTTTTATTAATACCACACCTCTATAGAAAGCAATCTGGACCTAAATTCTTTGTGTCATGTTCCTATTGCATTTGAGGTGGGCATCCCATATTTAAAATATTTTAGATCTGTATTAAATACCCATATCCACTGATGTTTTTACACATCTTGAAGAACCGACCTAAAAATAATAGAGTAACCACCGATTGTGTGATACGTGTATCAGCTTGGTTGTAGATGAGACGGCGAGAGCAGTGAAACAGGAGACGTGGGTAATTGACGATGCAAGAGCATTATAATTTATCATTCTATTTTAAGCTCAGACACCTTATATTGGATTCACCATTCTCTCTACAATGTGCATGTTTTTCAGCATTTGGGTAATGTCGGTTGGCAAAGAGTTCTGTGAAGGTAAAACTTGTATGAGAGATTTCATGAGTAACAAAGAATTTTATTCAGATTACTTGGGTGACCATGGCATTCAAGCAAATGGCAATGAAACGGTGAATTCAAGTTTGAAATCTCCGGTTTCATTTGTGTTTGGTGTGATAGGTGCCATGTTTGCTCTCGTGATATTTGCTTTCATTGTTCTGGCATGCTCATATTGGAAAAGAAAGGCTCCTGCAGCTGTTGGACCAAACAACAATGGAATGCATGGCTCTGAATCTCATGATTGTGATGGAAAGTTTGAGAATATACGGTGTGATGTAGAAAAGGGTGATGTGATGGTTATCATGGCAGGTCATGAGAAGCCAACATGTATGGGACAACCTATGCCATTCCACACAAGTGGGATTTTAAGTTTTGGTGAGGACACATCATTCTCTTCCCCATCTGTTACCGGAGAAAAATGATAAAAAGGATTTTTTAACTTGTTTTGAATGTGTAAGAATGAAAGACTTTGTCACATCAGAATGAGCTCGTCTCGAATTAAGTTTTGTTTGGGAAAAAAGAATATAGAGATCTTAGAATTTGTATAATATTTTAAATAATACATACGAGATAAAATGAAAGAAAAACAGGTAACATTTTTTTTGTGTCAATAGTTGTAATATAATACTATCTAATACGCACACTTGTATTTAAGTTTCATCATTTCTCATAGCAATAAATATACGTAAGTGGAGAAATATACATAAATTCACTTGAAGGTAACATAAATATCCTTGTGACACTTTAAAATTCTCCATTATACTAACAAAAGACTTAGCCCATGTGAAACAACCCATCATGAGAGTTTCAAGACAGATTAGCAAAGCACATCTACTAAATAAACGACACCAAATAGGAAAAGATTGGGTCTCACCCTATATTAATGCTAAGGCACTCATATCCATCACGATGTCATGCAAAACAATAACTAAATTGAAAAGAAAGGATTTTCTATCAATTTATTTACTAAATATAAAAGAACATAAACTAAACATCATTTAATTACAAAAGAATACATTAGAAATAATAGAGACTACAAATATATCTTTCCTTCTAACTTCGTTTGCACAAGAAAAAGGAACACAACCTTAGCATGTTCTCTAGCTCACCTAGTTTACACGAGAATGTTAATTTTTACACAATAATATAATGGAAAATTAAAATATATTGTGAGCTCTAAGAGAATCATAATTACACATTCCTATGTGACAACAAAGGGAATATATGTTCAAAAGGGCAATATTCATTTTAAAAAGCTTCATAAAAACTCAACTTGTCACTTTCCTAGGTATTTTCATATTTATTAGTAGTCTTGTTCACTTTATCAAAAAAGTGACTAGGGTGTTTGTCCTTGTTAGACAGATGGCCAACCTCTATTAAATAGGCGATTAGAACTATCATAAAAAAAGATTCAAAAGAATGAAAATTTTGATCATTTCCCACACCAAAAGGATAATAGCCTCCTATAGGATACCAACATTTGGAAATCAGTTTCACCAAAAGTATACATGAAATAATCTCTTCAAAGCTGATTTAATTTGTATTATTGAAATCTTAATTGTATATGAGAAAAATACTAAAATACACAATTTGTTCTTTTGTAGCATAGTAAATTGTTGCCACACAAAATTTCATGTTGTGTTTTTTTTACTCATGTTGGTGTATGTGATTAAGCTTAAGAAAATGTGCATGTCTCAAGCCTTGATTAGAAAACTTGGTCACATCCTACTATGTCTAGCCTTTTTGAACAACCAAGTAGGGCAAGACACTAGTGCACAATGCTAGTGTCCTCCCAATTTGATCACAACTTTTAATATTTAGATGTTGGTTTCAAGGCCTTAACAATCATGACCTTGTTGTTGGCCTTCCCAAATAGTTATTTGTGAAAGGTGTTAGTTAAATATAAAAGCAACTTCCTTTCTCATTTACAATTCCTTCTAATAATATCTCTCCCCCTCAATCTCTAGAGTTCAATATCAATCAAGATAAGAAGTATATGATGACTTTTCTCTTCCTTATGGATAGAAATCCAAGCCCACTCACATCTCCATTGTTGAATGAGAGAAGGATTGGCCTAGGTTAATGCATATGTTAGTCTAGGATCACTTTTCCCACACATCGACTACAACTTAGATACTTTCAATCAAATGTACAAATGTATAATCATTCATTTTTTTATGTTTTCATATCTACTTTCAAGGTGTTAAAGATTGAAAAATGAAAATTCTCATATTATATGCAAATTCATAATTTACACCATTAGGAATATACACAATTCCAAGTATCTTTTCATCCATGTTGGTAGGATAGATATATTCATTCCTATTAGGCCCAATGGAGGTGAATGGTAAAACATTGGAAGGTTGCTAGAGGTTGGCAACATAAAGAAACACACCTTAAGAAAGATTACCGAGGAAAAATAGACAAGTCAAATGCAATCCCTCTAGCCTATTTGTGATAAAGATTAAGATTCATTATTAGGAAAAGGAACACTATCCTATACGAAGGAATGGCTAAAGATATATCACTCATATGAATAAAGAGTAATAATATATATGTGAAATTGAATATTGCCAATATCGACATGGTGTGATGGTGAAGTTGTTATGTTCTTTTTATTTCCATCAAGGTTCAAACCTCACTCCATTTATTGTTGAATGGTTATATTGGGGAATAGGTTTCTTGCTTGTAACTCACTAGTTCATAGCTCCATGTCAAAAGTGTTTACCCTTCTTTAAGAAAAATATATGAGAGATATCTATAAAATAATTTTTGTGCCTTACACTCACACCCCTTTTTTCGCTTGGCGAAATGGTGGCCCCTTTTTATCTTTTATTTATTTCTCCTAGGAGTTTATCCCCCTAGAGTATTTCTCGTTTCCTCCCTTTGTATTTTGTTTGGTTCTTTTTAAGGTTCAGGCTTTGGGCCTTTATCATTCCTTTTAAATTTATGAATAGTGAATCCTCAATGTTCAACACCAACTTTTCTTTCTTTTCTATTGCTTTTAGAAAATCAAAATTGACTTCTTCCATTTTCACGAAAGGGAAGTCATACCCTCGATCTATGACCCTTTTGGTCTTTCCTCTCTTGGGATTGGACATTGTGGATGTGATGTTCACTTAGCAACATGTGAACATCACAATCCTAACCATGGATCTGAGTGTCCTCACTGTCCAACCTACTCATGAGATTCGATCTTGAGCTTGACATTGTACTTTTTGTCCAGTAGGTGCCTCACTAATGCATGCAAGTTGCCTATAAAAAGGAACTTATATGAATCATTTTGTTATGAGTAGTGGTTTCCGTTGCACCAAAAGATCGACCTATTAATGCCTGATACAACCACTAGACTTATAGAAGACACAGGAGATGGTTAAAACATGTCACGAATCCTGAGGGGAGTGCTGACCATTTTTCCAACAATCTCCCCCTCAACGTTACTTGAGGGGATTCGAACTTGTGACCAAGCTCTGATACCACTTGTTATAAGTAGTGGTTGTTGTTGCACCAAAAGATCGACCTGTTAATGCCCAATACAACCACTAGATAGAAGACATAGGAGGTGGTTAAACCATGTCACGAATCCCAAGGGGAGTGTTGACCATTTTGCCAACACATTTCTCACCATTTAAAGTGTTATTAGAGATCTTTGAGTCCTCGACAATAATTAATGATTACATCATGTGCCCTAGTTGGATTCTTAGCATGGTTGTCAAAGCTTTATTGCAGAGTGTGAGAAGCCTTATGATTTGATGTTCAAGGTAAAGATTTTGCATTTTTGGTAGGTTTATCTTCTTTTTTATTCCCATTTGGTGTTTATGTTAAGTTTTTATTTTTGGGTTTTTTATTTTCTTTATTTGTTTGTCCTTGCTTGGGTTTTTTTTTTCTTCTATTATAATTGGCAACCTTAGGACAAAGCCTCATCATTCTTAAGGATAAAATTTAATGGTTGTTCAAAACCCTCTGTTTGTTCTCAAATTTTTACTCAGCCCAAGCATGCCCTATGTCACCTTGTAGGATTCACTTCTCAGGGTTTGTTTGTAAAACCCTAAAAAATGAAATAGATTGAAAAATAGACCCCTTTAGCTGACATACTATAGCTTATGACTTTGAAAATTAAAACAAAATGGTATTGTCTGAATTGATCTTAGGATTAGGGTTAAGGTTTCCAAAACCATGGTTATTATTTCATGAAAACCTAACCTCTTAATACCTGATCTTTGGTCCTAGTTAATAAAGACTACAAAACCTATGTGTACCAAAGATCGAGCTTCATGGGTTCCCTTAATAAATAAGTTTGGTAAAAATTGAACACGCATCCCCAATACCCAGTCTTGATAAGGAAATCAACATTAGGGTGTTAAAGAAGCTTCAGCATTAGGGTACACCTTATTTTTTATTGTTAAGTTTTAGACAACTTAAAGGAAAACCTTGATCCCCAATCTTCAATATCCAATAAATGGATGAAAATATTAAATTCCCATCTATTAATCATTTTAGCCATAGTTTTGTTAGAGGTTTTGATGAGTATAATGGATTCCCAACCACCCACAATATCCTCATTTTCACCTCTATGGAGAAATCTAATTATATCTTGATTAATTAATTTAACCTAGGGAACATCTTTTGTAAGATTTAATACAAACATGGTATTCTTCTTTGATGTGCTCCTACATGGATTGTAAAGTTTATTAGAGAGGTCATTCTTCTATAGAGTTTCTCCCATTAACCATAATGAAGAGGGTTGCATTAGTCTCTTCAATGATGATGATTCTATCAAGATGATGAGTATAGGACCTCAACAATCCTAGTGGGATTATGTCTCTCACCTACAATATTTATTTATTATTGAAAGTGGTGATCTTTGAAGTTGTCTATAAAGAGATGATAATAATATCTAGAATAGGTATCATGATATCTCCTAGTTTAGCAAGAAGTTGATCATACATGCCTTAGATGGTTGTGATCCTCTCATGAGTATGTTTTTTCTTGTTATATTGGAAGGAAATTTTGAACCTTTATCTATGCATTTTACTAGTTGAATCTCCCCTTGATTCTGGTGCCTTATAACCATCGTAGAGCTGTATTAGAATTATCTTGTATTAAGTGAGTAGAATGACCTATTTGATAGCATATATTAGTCAAATTAGCTACCACAAGTGAATGACCTTTTACAAGTTGTCTAAGCTCAAAGAGTTGATTATTCTTTTCTTCTTTCAAACAATTTTCTACCATAATGAAATCACACATTTTGGCAATTGAATCTAGCCTACCATAAGACATTTAGAAAAATGAAAGATGGTGATAAAGAGGAGAAAATCATAAAATATCTTAGAGTCCATCTAGATTTTGAAAGAAAGGTAAAATTGATCAAATTTATTGAACTTAAAACTACCAAATATATCATTTAAACAAGTAAACCAATGAAAAATTTGGAGGAAAATGACCAAGGATGTGATCAAAGATAATTAAAAGAAAAAGCCCATGAATCTAACTAACCTGCTCAGCCATGTAAGCAACCTACACATGAGACTGTTCTACCTTGTAAAAAACCTACCAATGCCCTAGAGGTGATTTTTATTAGTACCTATAGAGGGAAATCTGGACCCAAATTCCTCCTGTCATGTTCCTATTGCATTTGAGGTGGGCATCCCATTTTTAAAATATTTTAATCTGTATTAAATACCCATATCCACTCATGTTTTTACACATCTTGAAGAACCGACCTACAAATAATAGAATAACCACCGATTGTGTGATACGTGTATCAGCTTGGTTGTAGATGAGACGGCGAGGGCAGTGAAACAGGAGACGTGGGTAATCGACGATGAAAGAGCATTATAATTTATCATTCTATTTTAAGCTCAGACACCTTATATTGGATTCATGATTCTCTCTACAATGTACATATTTTCCAGCATTTGTGTAATGTCGGTTGGCAAAGAGTTCTGTGAAGGTGAAACTTGTATGAGAGATTTCACGAGTAACAAAGAATTTTATTCAGATTACTTGGGTGACCATGGCATTCAAGCAAATAGCAATGAAACGGTAGCTTCAAGTTTGAAATCTCCGGTTTCATTTGTGTTTGGTGTGATAGGTGCCATGTTTGCTCTCGTGATATTTGCTTTCATTGTTCTGGCATGCTCATATTGGAAAAGAAAGGCTCCTGCAGCTGTTGGACCAAACAACAATGGAATGCATGGCTCTGAATCTCATGATTGTGATGGAAAGTTTGAGAATATACGGTGTGATGTAGAAAAGGGTGATGTGATGGTTATCATGGCAGGTCATGAGAAGCCAACATGTATGGGACAACCTATGCCATTCCACACAAGTGGGATTTTAAGTTTTGGTGAGGACACATCATTCTCTTCCCCATCTGTTACCGGAGAAAAATGATAAAAATGATTTTTTAAATTGTTTTGAATGTGCAAGAATGAAAGGCTTTGTCACATGAGAATGAGTTCGCCCGGAATTAAGTCTTGTTTGAATGTAACACCTGTAATACCCCAAAAATGGGATATAAGTTCATTAATCTCCTACATCGACAAATCGAACAAAATCGACATCAAAGTCCTAACTTAAGGCACATCTAACATCATCAAATCTAATTGATTATCTTAAATTTTGCATTGGAGAATATTCTTAGTAATATTCCTAATTATCTTAATTATCTTTAATTTAATGATTATTTGCCAACAAATCACATTTATCCTAAGTTTGATTAATTGAATATTTTAATATTTAATTAATTAAATTTAATTCTATCTATTATTAATTGTATTATTTAATTTTGACAATAAATCTAATATCATATGAATAATTGATTAAATTCTTATTTAATTAATTAAAGCAAGTTGTCATTATTTAATAATATAGTTTTTAATAAAAGTTTGATTAAATAATTAATTAACTCATAAATCAATTGTTTTATTTTTAAAAAGCAGTTAAGTTAGAAATAAATCACTTTATTATTAAATTAATTCATAATTAAAACATGCACAATCATAAAAGCAGACAACTATCAATTATCAATTAAAGTTAAATTCTATTTTGAGTTAAAGCTTAGCTTTTGCATGTTTTTGTGATTTAATTATCTGTTATTATCAGATAACTCAAAAATCAAGCTTAGTTATTTGAGTGATTTATGGCTTTTTCCCATGCACCTCCAAAGCCTTGGATTTCTATAAAAACAAGGCTCATCTCTTCATAATTCATCTCTCATATCTCTCAAATTTGCATCCAAGGATCTCATATTTTTGCACAATCACGTTGGAGAATTGGAATTGAAGAATCAAAGCTCTTGCGAATCGACATCTTTGTGAGATCAATCTTATTTTTGCATTCATATTTCATATCATTGTTAGATTAGCATAGCATATCAGTTTTCATATAGATTAATTTCATATCAGTTTATCATTTTATCATTCTTATTACATAGAAAAATCCAAAAAAATAGATTAATTACATTCAATTTCATATCCATCTTTTGCATTTAAATCTTTCATTTAGGTGTCGTCTAGGTCACTGATCTCGATTACAATCTGAGAACATTAATCTCGCACCTATTAGAAGGCGGTAAATCGCTTGGTTAGATAGCTTTCAATTTTGCACGATTTTGATTATCACTAACCTCTAATATTTTACTGAGTGTTGTGTCTACAGATCAGGTACAATTTTCACACACACATTTCTGGCGCCCACCGTGGGGCAACCCACCTTTGCATGCTGGTTTTGATTTTTTTGGGAGCTAAAACCCTAAAGTTTCAAAGATTTAATTTTATCTCTCAAACGGCTTGGAATTTGGGTCTGAATTTTTTTTTGCAAGTTGGTGACATGTCATGAAAGCTACAGTAAAAAATTTAAAATTTTCTGAGATGTTTTGAATTTTTAATAATTTTTTCTTCAAATTCTGGAAAAAATTAATATCTAACGCAAATCAGCATATTTTTTAAAAAATTTTATATTTTCAGAAAGCTCTTTAAATTTTACAGGGGGTCCATTCTTTGTGTTTTAAATTTGGATATGATATCATAACTCAAATAGTCAATTTACAAAAACTGGTCTGTTTTGATAAAATGGGTCTCTAGGGCACAAATGAAGAGATTTTTCTAAAATTTTTATATTTTTGGAAAGCTCTCTGTTTTTTAGTGGGGGTCTCTATTCTGAATTTTTATTTTTGTGGCCAAAATCATATCAAAAAAATTAGATCTTGTTGACTAGGTCAAATGCAGCAAAAAAAATAAAATTTTGTGATGGGTATGCACTTATTTTTTTACATGGTTCAATGAATGATATGAGTTGTCATTTGGGTTAATTGCTGGTTATTATTACTGATAATAATTGATTTTTAGAGCTAACCCTATAGTTTTCATAAGTTGAATATATTTTGCATATCTTGTTTGCTTGTTTACTTTTTGGAGAGTTCGTCACTTGCTTGCATGGAAAAGCTCAACAAAAATTGCCAAAAATCAAGTAAAATCTACTAAGCGCGTTGCGAGGATCCCAGGTATTCTCCTTCATCTAATAATATTTTGATTTGGGACTTAAAATAAATCTCTTATGTGTCAAGCTTGTGTGCATCTTTTCATGCTTTTGATCTATTTCTACACACTTGCATAATTGATACTAGGTTGTGAACTCTTAAGGATTCATTAAGTAGTCTTAGAATACTTGTGATTGATCTTGATTTCTATCTTGGGTTATTGGACTCGCTAATCCGCCGGCCCCTCATTTCCACCCTGTGGTTGCAATCTCAGCGCCATAAAAGGGAGGGGTCAACAGGACAAAAGCGTTAAATGTTCCACTTGGCAACCCTTTTGTGCTTTTAGGAACTCACTTGTTTTCTAAGTTGGGGACTCATTTTAGCTTGTGTGAGGTGTTAAGTGTTCCACCTTGTGGACTCATCTCATATTTGCTTTAAGCGTTAAGTGTTCCTCTTTATACTTTTTGAATACTTTTGGTAGATTTACTTTCGGAACATATATCTGTGCTCACATAGTAATTAGGCCCTATGAACACTATTCGTGATTCTTGAGAGATTGGATTCCTAGCGAAATCTTTCTTGACGACATAATCCTTGTAGGTAGGGAGGATACTTAGTGCGTTTCACATTCAACTTGGTTAGTGAGTCTTCTCTTATTGATCGACACATTCTCTCTCTAGAGAGGTTGATAGATCACGTGGGGTTGATATCATGAGCTTTGGTGAATCAAAATTGGTTAGTGCATCTTCTCTTATTGATTGATACATTCTCTCCCCGGAGAGGTTGATAGATCACGTGGAGTTGATATCACAGATCTTGGTGGAACAAAACTTTGTCTTAGCGTGTCGGATTAATCTTCTTGCTTTGTTTGGGTTAAAAGTGAAGAGGTGTCAAAACCTTGAATCTGGAGCCAAGTCCCCTTGTGGTATAAATCTGTGAGTCATCTTTAGAGAGGGTTAACCGTAGCAGACAATCCCTTCACAGGGCAAACTACGTTGACGGAACCTCAAGCGGTAATAGCCATTTTTGCCATGGTAGTGATAGCCGCTATATAAATGTCCTTGTGGAAGAAATCTCCACGGGTATGGTTCATTGTTGGGTTGTCAGATCTCCCTAGCAGCTCTTGAAGATTAAGTTCTCGGACTGTGTCAAAACCCTGGTGCGCCGGGATTGGAGTTCACCCCTTTGAATCATAAAAGTTGCAGAGTCAAACCATTACTAAAAACCCTAGAGAGGCTAATTTTTCACTTTCAGGTATATGTGCGTTATTGCAAAACTTTTTTAGAACATACACAATCAGTACTCTCAGGGATTAGCACAATTTGGTCACTTGATTGTTCATGCACAAGGTTGCTTTTGCCCTTGTTCATTATTTTCAGACGTGCTTGGAATCACTTGCTTGCTGTTATGCGTGCTTATTTATCTACTTGACTATTAAAAATGATCAAATCTGGTATAACCTTCAAAATCTGGATAGTACAATTTGCAAACGATCCAAAATTGAAGACCTTAAATTTTGCATAAATTGACGTAAAGTTCTTTCTGGAGTCAAAAGTCATTTCAAGAAGTCAAAAGTCGTATGACTTTTTGTCAAATGTCATTTCAGTAAAGCCCATATGTCGTATGATTAAGAACCTAGTGTCGTACGAGTTTTTAAACCAGCAAAATTCAAGAAGCCAAAAATTGTTAGCAACTATCGTACGAGTTTTGTCAACTGTCGTTTCATATCTACCCAGTATCGTACGAATCTGCAAAGTGTCGTTTGGAAAAATTTGAGAAAGTTGTCAGAAATTGTCAAATTGCAAGATATCCAATGTTTCCAGCCTAGTTCCAGAATCTGTCAAAAATATCATTGTGTCAGGAACAGAGTAGTAGCTATTGAGAATCAGTACACATGTCTCAAAGAATCAGTAAACAAGAGGAAGAAGCTCTGATCGCCACTATAATGAAACAGATACATGCTATGCAAGTCCAGCTTGACAAACTTGGGAAAGAAAAGGAACTTCTATACTCTTTTCCATTTGATAAAGACTTGTACATGTCACCATGCCCCCGAAAAAAAATTGAGCAATATGATACCTCTTCCACGGAGAGTGACACATCTAGCTTTGAAGACTATGATGACTATGATGACGGAAAATGTAATGATACCTATGACACCTCTGTTCCTAAGAGTCCTCCTCATCGTTCATTCCTACTTACTACAAAGGGGCCGTCACATTGGATAGATCGTGATGGTGATCCATATGATTTTGATTTTGAAAGAGATTTTGATGGCTTTTGTGGACAATACCTTGATGATGATCCATCTACTACTGCTGAGGACTATAAAATACATCGTGCTAGCTTGAAACGTCAATACTATAAGGATCTCTCCTCTTAGAACTCTCCAGCTGAAAATAAAGATTACACTCTAAAGCAAGATCATGTTAATGTTGAACCTTTATCTGGTGATGGTTCCCTTCCATCCCCTACTTCCTCCAATACCCATACATTTCATAAAGCTTCCAAGTCTTTCAAATCTTTCACAGAACCTTCATCTGACACAAGCCCTGCTACTTTTCATGTGGTTCCCTATAGTTATCCTCCAGGGCTACCTCTTAAAGAAACTCAAGCTAACCTTCACTTGACTACCAATACTTTCAATAATGCTAAACCTAAAGATCCTAAGCCTTCATATGCTATAATTCCTACTGCAGCTAGTACTCCACCATCTCTGCAACAATCTTCCATACAATCCCAACATGCTTCCTTATCCTTAGAAGTGGCTCCATGTCAAGAGGACTCTAAAAATGATGAAGAAAAGAACATAAAGAAAGATCAAGATCAAGAACCCTCCATGTCATTCACTCCTTTTCACGATGTCTCTTATCCGCCTCAGGGTTCTTTTGATCCTGTACCCCCTTGTTCATGCATTCCACCATGTGTTAAGTCTTCGCCTAAGCAAGATCAAGCTACTACTTACACTATTGAGCTTATTGACAATCAAAATAACCTTACTACGCTTGCGCTTTCCAAAGATGATACTTTCATTAAGGTTGGTAAAAATAGTGTTCCTTCCAATGTTAAGTCTATTGAAAAACAAGAGAAAAATTATGCGCTTATGCTATCCGAAGATCCTTGTCAAGATCAAAGTCTTTCATCTTCTTGTTCTACCACTCCATGTTCACTTCCACTTTCTACTCTTCCTAAGTCTTTGCAAGCTTTGAACAATCCTATCAAAGAAGGTGCTCATATTCAAGATGTCCATGATTCTATTGAAGATCCTAATGCTCACTCTAAAGATGCTGATATCCTTGGTTGTCATATAGATGCTGATGAACTTATTGATTATCCTTTTGCGTCTTCCACTTCCATCCTTGGACCTCTTCCACCACTACAAAGATCTTCATGCATTCCTTCCATCTTGGGTCCTTATGTCCCTTCACTTTCCCCTCCTAACTCTCTTGATTTTCCATCCATCTTGGGTCCTTACATACCTCCATCTCCCATCTTTCCTCAAGATCAACATAGATGCATACCCTTGAATCCTTTTCATCCACCCACCCATCTAAACCAGTTGTATCCTCCCTCTTCCACAAATCTCAAGTCTTTTGGAAGTAACTTGAATGTTCAATACAAGAAAAAGAAGCAATACAATAATCCATCAAAAAAAGAAGATCACTATGTCTCCTCTAATCGACACGGAGGCATAAAGTCAAAAGAGATATCTAAGAAAAAAACTACAAGACAAGTATGGGTTCCAAAATCCATCATTGAAGATATTCTCTCTAGATCATCAAAAGGAAATAAAGATCCTACGGCTATATGGATTCCAAAGTCTCTCTTGAAAGAGTCTGGTGTTGAACAAAAAGTGAAATTGACATTCAAGCTTCCAAAGGCTTCCACTTTATCTTCTTCCAAAAGCATTCCTCCATTCCATCCGCCTAAACCTCAACCTCTGCTATCCATTCACCATATTCCTTCACGTATTCCTTCATTCATGATTCCTCCACCCTCTTGCCACCCTTCAAGGTGTGTGTTTACGTTGATCTCGCCTTCCTTTCCATCTACCCTTTCACAATCCTTCCATGCATTATCCTTCTACCTTCTATCCTTTTTCCTCATTGCCTATTCCTTCTATCTTCCAACCTCACTCGCTTTACATAAAACCTTATCCTCCATTTTCTCTTCCATCTTCCTTTCCCTATCAACATCTTTGAGCATATCATCTTGAATCCTTGATATATCATGGTTTATCCTTTCAAGGAGCACTATCTAAAAAGCTTGCCTTCTTCCAAAAAAATAAATAAATAAATAAATAAATTTAAAAATGTGCCATGGTGAAAACCTAGAAACAAGTACTTTGGTAGCAAAAGTAAAGAAAAATTAATTCATCCTATGGTGAAAACCACTCCCTTGTGGCGCCTTGGATAAGTACCATGATGAAAACCTGGCAATCAGGCATCATGCGTAGTTCTTCTACATATTTCATCCATTCCATCTTCTCTCTTTGATCTTGACAATGTTGATCTATACACGAATATTTGGCTATTTTGTGAGCTATCTTACGGTGATCTTGCTTTCATTCCTTCCATGTTTATCCTTCATATCCATCTTCCTCCATTCATTTTCGCCTATCGCTATCCTTTTCCCCTTTGGTCTTGATCTAATAAAAAAAAAAAAGAAGAGTAAAACACAGTGCTATGAAGCCTCTTGACATGTCTACTCCTTTGGATTGTATCCTTTCCTGCTCTGGCATTATGATTTTGTGCTTATCCTATGCTAGCCTTTCATTGCTTGTCCAAATGCGCTTTACATGACAATTTTTCCCTAGCTTGGGTATTCTTGAGAAGTTTTCCCTTGAGGATTTCTTTCCTTCATTCTCTTTTAATCTCTTGTCTTCCATCTCCTCCACCAGCTTGCCAATCCCTTTTGTTCTCCACCTTGCTAGACATTGGGACTGCACGATATGATCTTACTTGAGAGTTTGCAATGGAAAAAGATGCTATCAAGTATACCAAGTATCAGAATAAGTATCAGAATCAGTGTCAGAACACGTATCAGAGTAAGTATCAGAACCAGTATCAGAACCAATATCACAACAAATATCAGAATAATTATCAGAACAATTATCAGAACAATTATCAGAACAATTATCAGATTCATTATCAGAATCAATTATCAGAATCAGTATCAGAATCAGTATCAGAACCAGTATCAGAACAATTATCAGAACAAGTATCAGAACCAGTATCAGAACCAGTATCAGATCTAGTATCAGAACACCTACAGGGGCTACACCTTTCGCTTTAGTTTATGGGTTTGAAGCGGTACTACCTATTGAGGTTGAAATCCCATCACTCAGAATCAGAATGCATGGGCTTATCACTGATGAAGACTACAGAGTGTCTAGGTTACAAGAACTTGAATTACTAGATGAACGTAGGCAAGCAGCGTATGATCATCTCAGAGTGTATCAGAAAAGAATGTCTAGAGGCTACAACAAGAAAGTTAGACACAGAGAATTTCAGGTTGGTGATCTAGTGTTGAGAGAAAATCCTAAAAATCAATCACATCGAGAACGCAAGGGGAAGTTCGAACCCCATTGGTTGGGTCCCTTTGTAATCACTGCTACTTTTGGCTCTGGTGCCTATCAACTCTCAACAACTGAAGGAGAACAGCTCCGAGAACCAATCAACGTTCTCCATCTGAAGAAATTCTATGCCTAAGGCATTCAGTGCTTGGTAAATGTCCTAAAAAAATCTTAAAAATCTGAAAAAGTCCTGAAAAAAATGAACATCTTGGTGAAAACCTAGCAATAGGCGCCTTGATGATTCACAAAAAAAATCAAAAAATATCAAAAGTACAAAAAAATTGAAAATATCAAAAGTACAAAAAAATTGAAAAAATGAAAAAATACAAAAAAAGGAAAAAAGAAAAAAAAAAGTGCCTTGGTGAAAACCTGGAAACAGGCACCTTGGTAGCAAAAATAGAATCTCTACCAAGATGGTGAAAACCTGGCAAACAGGCGCCACTTGTTCCAAAATGCTCCATCTATCAGCACAATCTTGATCTTTCCCAGCTTTCAGTCTTGCTTTAGTTTGTACATATCTCCCGGTTTGTTTCTGTATTTCCAGTTTTCAATAAGTCAATCTGTACACCAATCAGCTCAAGCGTCTGTATCCTATCAATGTTTAACACTTGGGGGCAATCAATGTCATATCCTATGGTCTCCCATGTATCTTAGACATTTCCTATCCAGTCAGAGTCCTTTGAAGCTTCCTGTTGAGTCAGTCAGTCAGTCTCGTCTCCAGAAAGGATTTTGCATCTACAACAATCAAACATCAAAACTCAACTGAAAACAATTTGTGCTTTTCATGCTTTTATCTCCTTGTAGGCTTACTGATTCGCATTGAGATTTTTGCATATTGTGTCCCTTCGAGCTCTTCGATGATGTCCTTTATAGGATTTAGAGAGTGATGACTGGGGGCATAATCTTTTCTTTGTCTTCTGCTTGTATGTGAAAATCTAACATCTTTGGAACTTCTGGATTGAAATGGTGTCCGACTGTAAGAGCCTCTATCTCAAATTGGATGGCCATGCGTACCTCAACCATTGATACCCAGACAATTCAAGGAAGTTTGATCTAACTATTATCTTTTTGAGTAAGTTCTTTCTCCTACTGTGGAATGCGATCTTGCCTAAGGAGGTGAATGATAAAGGGTCACTACAGGTAATTCACACTGGATTTAGAATGATCTTTTGATTGTTTGATGTGTTTGCAACGCAAGACGTACTCAGGTCATCACAACGTTTATGTTTTGATGTTTGTACAAATTGCTGTATCAAAATGGACATGATGTTCAGGTCATCCTGGCGTTTGTGCCTTGGTGCTTATATCTAATCCGACATTCCGAAAACAAAATCAATATTCATATGTCCATGGTTGCCTAGCCAGTGGGTGTTGTATTGATTCTTGCGCATACAAATCAATATTCATATGTCCATGGTCGTATAACCAGTGGGTGTTGTATTGATTCTTGCACATACAAATCGATATTCATATGTCTATGGTTTCATAGCTAGTGGGCATTGTACTGATTTATCCGGTTACCAAAAAGTTCAATGATGATAACAAATCGACATATGATCAGTGACTAGGTCCTAGGTCTTAGGTTGCATTTCATCTTGCATGTCTCTTTGCATTTTGCATGTTTGCATGATCTCACAATGACTAAATAAACTTCGAAGCTTAAATGATTCTTCAATCACATCTTCAAATCTAACAAGAGTTGAATCTCACATGAAGGTTCCTCCAATGAAACAGCAAGTAGAATCCTTTTTCGGGATCAAAATTGAAATCTAAGATCATTTATCTTATTCACTGCTTGCATAATCAACCTTCTATCATCATAGAAATCTAGTATTCAACTTAACTGATTATCTTACATCAAACTATCAAAATTTCAACTTGGTCAACCATGGTCAACTCATGGTCAAACCTAGTCAAACTTGGTCTTTTTGGACCTCCAAACGATGCAGAATGTGTTCTTGAATATGTTTCACCACACTTCTCAAATCAATTAACATGCTTCTAAACTATAACGCTGACTTTTCTTGTCAGATTTTAATTTTAATCCCGAAGGGGGCATGGTATTGCACATCATTCAAAGTCTGTAAATCAAATTCTATCGATCAAATCTATCAATATCTTTCATCAGTGATCAAGACAACAATCACGTCTAATCACTGATTCATCAAAAGTCCTCATCGCTCGGGGCAAATCTATCATCACTTGGGGCATATCAGATTCATCGATCCATATTAATTTGGTATTCTCCTAATCTTGTAAACTGTATCAGTTTTTGCAACCATCAGATCATAGTGTTCTTTCCTTGGTTCTTCGACAACTGAAGGGTTTGGATGTGATACTTGCTAGTTCTACTAAGACAATCAAGTCTAGAACGGGTCACTCACTTCTTTGCAATCCTAAGGTTTGGAATCAGGTGTTTTAGACACTTTTTTGCAATCATAGGTTCATTTTCTGTTACAGTGAACATTATCTCTGGTCATTCAGGACCTCCTATCTCAATATCTTTCAATCGGTTTCTATCTTGAGATCGGTTTATCTTTTGAATCAGTTTCATATCTCTATCAAACATAGACTATCTTTGAACCACTGCGCTTCGCACAGTAATTCAAAGAGGGGCAAAATGTAATACCCCAAAAATGGGCTATAAGTTCATTAATCTCCTACATCGACAAATTGAACAAAATCGACATCAAAGTCCTAACCTAAGGCACATCTAACATCATCAAATCTAATTGATTATCTTAAATTTTGCATCGGGGAATATTCCTAGTAATATTCCTAATTATCTTAATTATCTTTAATTTAATGATTATTTGGCAATAAATCACATTTATCCTAAGTTTGATTAATTGAATATTTTCATATTTAATTAATTAAATTTAATATCTTGCCACTTAATTATGTAATTAAATTTAATTCTATCTATTATTAATTGTATTATTTAATTTTGACAATAAATCTAATATCATATGAATAATTGATTAAATTCTTATTTAATTAATTAAAGCAAGTTGTCATTATTTAATAATATAGTTTTTAATAAAAGTTTGATTAAATAATTGATTAACCCATAAATCAATTGTTTTATTTTTAAAAAGCAGTTAAGTTAGAAATAAATCACTTTATTATTAAATTAATTCATAATTAAAACATGCACAATCATAAAAGCAGACAACTATCAATTATCAATTAAAGCTAAACTCTATTTTGAGTTAAAGCTTAGCTTTTGCATGTTTTTGTGATTTAATTATCTGTTATTATCAGATAACTCAAAAATTAAGCTAAGTTATTTGAGTGATTTATGGCTTTTTCCTATGCACCTCCAAAGCCTTGGATTTCTATAAAAACAAGGCTCATCTCTTCATAATTCATCTCTCATATCTCTCAAATTTGCATCCAAGGATCTCATATTTTTGCACAATCACGCTGGAGAATTGGAATTGAAGAATCAAAGCTCTTGCGAATCGACATCTTTGTGAGATCAATCTTATTTTTGCATTCATATTTCATATCATTGTTAGATTAGCATAGCATATCAGTTTTCATATAGATTAATTTCATATCAGTTTATCATTTTATCATTCTTATTGCATAGAAAAATCCAAAAAAATAGATTAATTGCATTCAATTTCATATCCATCTTTTGCATTCAAATCCTTCATTTAGGTGTCGTCTAGGTCACTGATCTCGATTACAATATGAGAACATTAATCTCGCACCTATTAGAAGGTGGTAAATCGCTTGGTTAGATAGCTTTCAATTTTGCACGATTTTGATTATCACTAACCTCTAATGTTTTACTGAGTGTTGTGTCTACAGATCAGGTACAATTTTCACACCCACATTATAAGTTGTTAAAAATACATAGTAGAATTTTTATTGTTTTGAATGTTTAATGAGTGGAAGTTTGTATAATATCAATATTGAATTGAGTTCGTGGAGAATTAAGTTTTGTTGAATGCAAGTCTTTATATTACAGTGAATGATGTTGGTATTCAAAATGAGCTTATTGAGAATCAAGTTTTGTTGAATGTAAGGTAATTATATCACAAAGAATGACACTAGTATCATGTTTCAAATGACTTTGAGTGGATGGATACTTCTCAATTGTGTCTCAAATGACTTTGACAAAATGGAATATTTAAAAATTTAGTTTTTATAAATATTCTTTATGTGCATGTCATTTTATTGCATGACTATGCACCACATTGTTATTGTTGGTATAATTCTAATATTATTAATTCAAGGCCTAAATGTGATGTTTGGCTGTATTTTCCCTTTTGAAATATATATAGAACACAACCCACCAATGCTCAATAAAATTTTCAATATTGTTTTTAAAGTTACAACACGCCCCACCACTCGTAAACTATGCACTCTAAATAGTGCACTATCATGTTTTTATGTCCCCAATTGATCATTTGACAGAGATACAATGTGATGTTTGGCTGATAGTATGGGTAGGTGTCAAGAAGAATTGGATAGGCTCAAAGAATCCCTTGCATTGCTCCACTTTGGAATTTTAAGGTATGTGGTTTGGTGGACATATATAGATGATTTGTGCAATGTTTTAGTTCAGATATATTTTGATGGTATGTTCCACATGTGAAGATTTGTTGTCACAAGTGCTACATTATTATCTATATATTTGTGGTGACTAGATTTGAGTGTGCTTGAGAGAAAGAGTTGAGCAAGTAATTGTCATAGAATATTGAGATCTATATTGAATTATGTACTTAGTAAAGGATTATAGTGTTTTCTCCTAAGAATGACTATGGTTGATTGTTCCATTTAAGAGTTTTTTTGATGTGTATCATGTATAACCATTTTAAGGAATGATTTGCATTACTCCACTATTGAGTGATTCAGCTTTCTATTTTGTCAAAATATATATCATGACGAGTGGCGATGTTATGTTGTGCTTTCTCAAGATCTTGAAGGTCTATGCTACCTTTTGTGCTCATTTGTCTAGCATGTATTTACTACATCATCCTTTGTGGCTGACTCAAGGTGTTTTGGTTCTTGCGACGGTGTGCAGTGATCATGACAAAGATTGTGGATCTAGGGAGGGTATGTCAACATGGTATGATGCTTCACATGCTTTATTTTTCCTCTAGGTGCTTTGGGGAATATTCTTGGACTGATAGGTTAATGTGTTTATATGTTTGGCTACATTTTACATTTTCCACATACTTTGAAGAGTGTTATGGTCTTTTTTCTTTGGTTAAATCATTGGTGGGAGGTGTGTTGTGATTTATTTGGGTCTCGTTTATCTCCTAGGTTGGACTATATTGTGCATATCTATTTGTGGTTGTTGAATTTGTGTAAATGATGCCTATTTCTACCTTGGATGACCTAATAAACGTTGTTGTGTGTTGTGGTGGATATATATAGGAGATTACTCTTCTAAGATGTAATATAGAAGTTGTGAAGGAACTAAAATATATCAAAAAAATGCAAAGAAGAAAATAGGTAGAAAAGTAGAGATGGAATCAAACACACATATATAACCATCAAACCATAATCAGTTCATTTTAGAGAATGTGCTTCACGCTAGTTCATTCCTTGTAATCACAAAATATGGATCTAAGGTTGGTGCCTTAGCTATATTTGGTGCTCTAGTCTACAAGACCTTTTCAAGGGTAGTGTTTTCCTTGGCCCATGGCCTAAAGAATTGTAATCAGTTATTCATATAGTGTGAGTTTGATTCCCATTGTGATTTTCCCCTTATTAGATTTTCTAGGTAAAATTTGGTGTTCACGTGTTGTTTTTTCATCTCTTCGTTGGGTAGATTAAATAACAAGTATTTATTGAAGACAAAGGAATAGTATTATTACATGTTGACTCACCCCTTCCCCCCCCCTCTCAACATCCAGAGAAGTCCAACACTCTATTTGAGGCAAAAAGGGCCAAAAATTATATTGGGAGCCAATTATGAAATAAGAATCCTGAATATGTGCATGAAATTGGGTTTGGATTCAAAATAAATACAAAAGGCCACCCAATTCAAAATAGGGTCTATGTATGCAAGATGAGATATATGATTGAAATAATTTAAATGGGACACACCCAAAATTAAGGGGCCCTCATAGAGATTTGATAACATTGAATTAATAAAAATGGTTGTGTTTTGAATTAATTAATTAATTAATTACAATTGGAAGATTTAATTAAAGGGGCATACCCATAATTAAAGGGGGGACTCTTATAAATTAAACTAATAAAGGGTAAATATATAAATAATAATTAATTAAATGCATAGAAAAAGGCTAATTATGCATAGAAACCATGGACACTAAAATGAGGTTTATTAAAGGACTAAAATTGTACTACTTACAATTTATGATACTACACTTGACCCCCACTTTAGCGGGAGTATGAACCTACTTCATACTCATGGTAAAGTAAACCAAAGAATATGAAATAGCCTCTTATGAAGGTTGAAGAGAAAATGAACACACCAATCCCTAAAATGAATTAGGTCCTCATCAATCTAAAACCAATAAAAAAAAAACATCCATATCAAGAGAGAGAAAAAGGGCATGTCCAAGCTATCCTAGTAAGGTCAAGCTTACTATGGGCCATGTGCAAAGAGAAAGAAATAGATGCAAAATATGGAGTTGATGGTCTAGCAAGTCATGTTATGCTAGTCAACCCATCGCAAGTATAATCAAACAAAGCATTGTATGCGAGGAAATCCACCATGGATAGGATTTGCCAAGAAAGAACATGGTTTCCAATGGAATCCACTAAAAGGAATATTGTGAAAGGATTATCCTAAGGAAAGCATTGTCTTCAAATGAATCTACTAAATAATACACAAGGGTATAAGAGATAACTTGGGAATTTGTTAAATAATAGTACAAAAGGGTGTAAAAGTGTATTTAGGAATCTAATAAAGAAGATTACAAAGAAAAAGACAGTGTTTGCTAAGTAATCTAAAAAAAATTGACCACAAAATTAGATTTGTGATGTGTAAAATGTGTAACAAAGAGAAGAGTGTATGAGACCACGTTAAAGAAATTGTGTATGACTTAGTGAGATAAATAGCTTTAAGGTAGCATACATGAATCCAAAAGACAAGAATGTTTCCACTATGACATGTCCCCAAACAAGGGAAAATCAAGGGAAATAAGCACATGACAAAAGAGCACAAGGGGATCTACTAACTTTGGGGTCAATATACATATGTGATAACTCATGTATATCAAGAATAATCATAATGAATTGAGCTCATCCCTCAAAGGTAGTATAAATAAGAGCACAATGGAAGAATAGAACATAAGATATATGAACAAAAGTATTTTTGGGTCAACATTGTGGAGACCAAAAACATAGATGGCTATTGCTATTTTGCAGCATTGCTAATTAAACAACACAAAGACACATTTACAAAAATAAAACATGTACGAAATGACATATCTATGACATTTAGAAAAATAGAAATACAAATAGAGGAATGTCATGATATGATTCCTTTAACACCTTACACCAGTAGAGTGAAAAGGGCCATTTAAAGAAATCTAACAATAGCATAAAAAAAAGCAACACATCATGAGGGAAGCACATTTCAAACCAACAAACACATAAAAGATTCTACCCCACAAGAGGAGCTATTCAAGTTTTTTATTCACCAACCTTTCTTGCTAAATATTATTTAGGGAAGGTACACAACATGCGAGAGGAGCAATGTCGAGCATAGTAGATGAAGCTAGTGCAAGTTTCAAACAAGGACCATGCTCTAACGATGAGTCAGTTTGATTTTCAAAAGGAGTGAGAGATAATTCTTTGTAAAATATTTTAAATAATTCATGATTAATCTCAATAACCTCATACATATCATTAGAATCATTAGGATCAACATCATTTGCAACATCAACATTAACATCATCATCAAGATTATCTTTGACATCTAAATTAATCACAATAGGATCCTAAATACGAAAAGTAGAATCATCATGTCTAGATAATTTAATTTTCTTAAGATTAACTTCCTCTCTTGGGCTATGCATAAGTTGGTCAAAGTGTATCAAAGTGTTATGAGGTCTATTAGGGGAGGAAATGGCCTGGGAAAAAAGCTTGTGTGCCTTATCATGACATCTATGATGGTGCTCACTAGAACATCTATTGTAATTGGGTTTGATTGATATTTGTAAATGTTTAGGATCAATCAAGATGGGTTCATTGTCTTCCTTAGGAGTAGGAAGGAAGGAACCTTACTCAATTGAGAGATGGGGGATTTTGATCATTTCTAGGATATAGAAGATGGAATTGAAGCATAAGTAGGAGGAATGGAAGGTGTAGAAAGGAGTTGACATCCAGGAAAAGGAGATGGGAGATCCTTAGGGTTTCTTAATTTGGAAATAAATTCATGTTTTTGTTTTTGGTAAGATAAGAAGAAATTATCTTGGTGAAGTTGTAAATGTTGAGGCATGTTAGGCAAAAAAAATTCAAGGTAAAAATTTTCATGAATTAATAAAGGTTGATAGAGCCTATGATTTATTATGATAATTTATCCATCACAAAGAAAAGTGAGGAACTTATGGATGGGAGAAGAAATGGTGTTCCTAGAAGTGGGCCAAGGAAGTCCAAGTCTCACTTGGAAATGATTGTAAGTTGAGATGACAACAAAGGTGACATCTAAACAGTTAGGGGGTGCAACCAATTTGTTTCCATTATAATTCACACCTTAAATGGTTATGATATTGGAATCTATGAGGTCTTGGATAACATGCTTCAAAGGATAACACTCCTCAATATCATGGTGAGTCCAATGATGATATAGGAAAAAGGCTTTGGGATCATGGGAAGCGAGAAATGGTTCAGAAGGGTTAATTGGTTTTATGAGAGGAAGTTTCAAAATATTACCATTAATACACTTTAACATAAGATTATAAAAATATTTAAAAAAATAGTGAAATTGCGATAACATTTGGAAAAAGATGACAAAAGAGCCACACTTGATGCAGCTACCACTTGTGCATCAACATTATTGGAATAATTCTTGATCTTGATGAAGCCTCTTTTGGGATTTTTGAAGTTTTGGGATGATTTTTGAGAGGCTTCACTCTTATCAATTGGAGCCATTGGAGTGGATGACTCAAACTAGTTGAGATTAAACTAATAATTATAAATCATTGCACACAATTGGATAACATGGACAAATTCAAAAAATGATAAATTATCTCTAATGTCTTTTGGAAAATTAGAAATGAAAATACATTGAACATCCATATCAGGCACATGATAAGAAACTTGAGCATGAAAATATTTGAATCTACCAATAAAATTAGTCACTTTTTCCTTAAAATGTTACTTACAATAAATCAAATTAGCTCAAGAAATTTGAGGACCAATATTACTTTGAAATTGTTGAATGAAATAATTAGTAGGATTTTGGAATGAATCAATAGAATATGAAAGCAAAGAGAAAAACTATTGTAAGGCTTTATCTCTAAATGTCATAATAATCATTTTAGCCATAAGTCTATGATCATGAGAGAAGTCACTACACAAGGTTTGAAATGTCTTAACATGAGTCAAGGGATCACATTTTCCATTGTATGTCTCCATGGTAAGTATTTTCATTTATTGAGGGATAATGGCATGAATGATATCATGGGATAATGGGATAAAAATATCATAATTAGGGATGTTGTACTTGGATTGGGCTATGGAATAAAGTTGTTGTAAGGATGTAACACTTTAGGAAAGGTTGTTAATAATTTGTTCAGTAGATATGTTGATATTTGACATGTGGGATAATGGAGGATGTGGGATGTTATGAGAAATGGATAAAGGAGGGATATTGTGGTACATGTAGGTATAGATAAGGGTTAGTAAATACATAGAACACTCACATGCTAAGGTATCTTAGGATTAGGAAGTCCTCCAAAACTACCATGTGTAGGATTGACATTTTAAATAGATGTAGCCATGATAGATGGTGTATAGGTAGGTACATTATGTAATGATGTTGGAATGAAATTATCAACATTTGGATTTGAAAGATTTAGGGATTTCACACAACATTTCATGGACGTGATATTTTCCCCAATAAGATGGTGTAGTGCCCACCCATAGTTTTCTTTTTAGTTTTATATTGACAAACTCATTTAGGCCACTTTTATGTGTGCATTGATATTTTAGTTATATTATGGTTTTGGATGTATTACACTACATGGTGATTTTAATAAATGGATAATTATGGTTGTTATATTGATGTAGTTAGATGATGTTAGTTATGATGATGATTTACATTTTTTGAAATGATGCTTATGATTATGATTATACTTACCCCATACTTTCCTGTATGACATGTTTGATATGGTTGAGGGATGAAGTTGTAGTTACCTGTTTGCAGGATCCACATGATGTCCCGATCCCCACTATTTTTTGTTATATATATATATATGTGTGTGTGTGTGTGTGTGGGTCTTGTATGTAGGTTTGCAGGTACTAGGCATCGACTTCCCTGAATTGTTAGGATGAGTGTTCCCTATCACTAGTATCAATGGTAAAAGAGGGGAGATAATATTCATATCCAAATCCCAACCTAAGCAATTCTATTGTCCTGAAATAGTTAACAAGATTATGATATTTTACCCTTTCCAAACTAGTCTAGGTGACGTGAGCATATAGTCCCTTCATTAAGCATGGTTGTGGTTCTTTAAGTTCAGCTGTTTTTGGTTATTGATGTGTTTTCTATAATTAGATGATTTATTTAGATTAATTGTGTAATTTAAATAAATTAGATTTTTGCTATTTTTAGCTATTTAAATGTGAGAGTATTTAATTAATTAAATATAATTATTTTTAATTAAAAGGCTTATTGTGAAAATATAATTCTTTAGTCAATGAGAATTAATTAAATACATTCACTTTAGATTTATTTAGTTGTAAATTTAACTTTTTCAAATAAAAGGTATTTATTAATTGAGAAATTAAATAGCATGTGGAAAATTAAAGTAGACTAAATGTTATTATTTAAATTAATTAAAATACATTAAGTTGCACAATCAATATTGAATAAATTAAATTAAATGAATTAGTCAATTTTGAGTTAAGTGTTTTTCAACAAGAGCAATTAGAAAATCAGACTTGAGTTAAAACTGAAACTAAGCAAAATTTGGAATTGATGTAAACAAGACTCTTTGTGGAGTTGAGTTCCAACCTTTGCATGTGGAATTGAATTTCCTATATTGTGAAGGTTTGGCCATTATTCTCAACACACAGGTTTGGAGAATTTTTCAGTGAAGGATTTCAATTTGGTGCAATTTTCTGAAAGCTTGGATTTGTCTTTATTTTTTGTCATCGCCAGATTTATCTTTTTGGTGTTTGAAGTAGGGTTTCATAACCTTTGTGATTGTATTTCTGTAATTTTGAAAGGAGTGTATTCTTCATGCTTGTCAGAGCTGGATGTTTTGGGATGTTTCATGTGTTTCCTCTTCTTGTGAAAATTCTAGAATTTGGTTGTAGGGATTTCTGGTTTACATGCAATCTTTGTTTTTTATTCTTGCTTAATTTTTTATTTAGGGTTCGAATTTATGAATATTGGTAGAAATTAATGGTTATTGGAAATTCTGTGAAAGATTATTTTGTTTGAAAACCCTAGGTTCAAATTAACAATAGATTCATATGAGGTAATTTAGATCTGGCATTTGAATCGAACATAAAATCTAATTTAGATACTAGAAAACACCCAGATTGTTTATGCAATGAGAGCTTTCAAATTGTCTGTCTCAAAAATATATGTATGTTGAATTATTCTTACTCATTTAAAAAAATTACCTCTAGAAAGAAATTATAATCTTCTATATTCTTTCATTTCTTTTCTTTGTATTCTCAAGTTTTAGAAAGAAAAAAAAATAGATTAAAAATATATATATATATATATCATGTTGTTTTAGAACAACATTAAATTGTTGGTGTTGTGATTAAAAAAATATATTAGAAAAAAATATTAATTTAAAAAAATATGTTTAAAAAAAAAATAAAATAAAATTTTTGTTTGGGGAGGCGAGCTTAACCCCCCCACTTACCTTCGGCAGCCCCGAAGGTTGTCATGCACAACCCCTTTGGGACTGTCATGTGTATCCCCCCATGAGACTACTGTATGTAGTCCTTGAGGGCTGTCATGTGCAGTACCCAAGGTACTGCCACGGAAGGTCCCATGGACTACCGTGAGTAGTACCATGGGTGGGATAGTGTGTCCCCCCACAAAAATATAAGATTTTTTATTTTATTTTATTTTTTAAAAAGATTTTTATTTTTTAAATTTTATTTGTTGTTTATTATTAAATTTTTAAAATATATTTATATATTAAAATTAATGTATATAAATACATTGAAGTTAATATATATATATATATATATATATATATATATATATATATATATAATCAATTTTTTTGAGAGTTTCTGTCTTAGATATTAAATAACGGTTAATTAATTTATGTATATATTTGTATATATATATAAATGGGAAAATCTATTTTGACATGTGATCATTCTTATTGGGCATTTCATGTATTTGTTGATGTTTGTTTATTTAAATTGGCTAAATTATTTAGATGAGGTTGGCATGTTAATTATTTATGTATTTGGTTAAATGTATTTTAGACTATGAGATTATATTGAGTTAGTAATTTTAATTCGTAGATGTTATAAATTGATAAGTAGGGTTATAATTTAATTGTTTCTAATATAATTATAGTCTATTAGTAATTATTGGATAAATTAATTTCGTGATGAAATTTATAAATTAGTTTATTAAATTAAATTCTATTATTTGTCTTTTATTTGCCTTATGTGTTTGGGGTGTAAAGAGAATTAGTATGTCAACCCAGTAGGACTGTTACCAGAGACGGGATTAGAAATTATTGATTATGTTTGTTTGCTTTGCATTCTTGAATGAAATTGATCAAATGAGACCCACCCTTTATGGAGTTATTTTTATGATGAAATTTGTATTATGTGTTCTTGTTACTTCTTGGAACTAGTTTTTGGGTATTATGAGACTATGTTGACTTGGAGTCATGATTTGAGATTGTTAAACCTAGGGTAGGTTATCTAGGTGTTAGAAGGGAAGTGGCTTACTTTGGAGGTGTCAGAGCCCAAAAGTGGCTACCTGGGTATTCTTAGTAGGTTACTTAATCAAGTGATAATATTAAATTAAATGAGGATTAAAATGAATTAATAAGATAACGATTCCTCACCCATGCCTTGAGTGCTAGTATAGGTTAAGGATGGGGGTGGGAGAAGATTCTTGCCCATCCAGTAGTGATGGTGAATTTGGCATAGTTAGTTTTCCTTGTCTGCATGTGAAGACTATTGATCCTCATAGAGTCACTAGGGGTCAGAGTCCAGAGAGGCTACTAGGTGACCTTAGAGTTGACCCATGTGATGGCACTTCCCTGATTTCATTCTAGGTTTCCTACATGTATTGGTTTCCTTTTGTTTATTATGTGCACCTTTGTCTTATGAGTTCTACCTTTGAGATAGGAGCTTCTAGGATCCTTTCTTAGTCTACCTAATTGTATGGTATTGCTATATGTTTGGGGATTTGATGTTATCTCCTTAGCATGGTGGGAGTGGAACCATAAGTTTCCACGAGGCCAGGTAGTAGTGATTCTTTTACCATTTGAGACTCTGACATCCTTGTTCCAATGCTAGATGATCTTGATTGCAGTTACTTCTTTTCCTATCTTCTAGAGTAATATTCTTGATCTTATACTTCTCTTTTGTACTTTGTAATTTATTGTAATCACATACCCTACGACATGTGCAGTGGATGTTTGATGAGTATGTGTACCCTATTATTCAATTGTAATTATGATGTAATATGTAATTTATGGTTGTATTTATATTTCATAGTTTCTATGTCAAGGAACCCTTGAGATATGTAATCTACCTTTGGAGATTATATTTATGGTTTATGTTTATGTTCTTATGGACTTTATGTTTTACTTTCTCTTTTTTATTCATCATTGTTTGTAAACATTTAAGAAAAAAATTATTATGCAACTAGTAACATGTTTTAGGTTAATATCTCTTGGGTTCCCTAGTGGGGCATTACAGATGGGACATGCCATGCAATAACTCAACACCATGTTCATCATTTTGAATCAACTTCCTCAATCCTCCTACTAAAGGGATTGTTTCACTATTAGAATGTTCTTGAATTAACCAATGTTCAAATTTTTAAAAATCATGAGAAATATTTGCACTTGGGTAGGAGATACTCTTTATTATTCTTCCTCATCATGAGAAGAATGGGAAGAGAGTTTCTCAACAATATTAGGTATACCATTTGTAGGCATAGAGGTATCATCAATATTCCTATGAAAGACATTAGAGGACTCATGATCAACACCCTTAAAGGATCCCATAAGTCTAAAAATTCTCATATGTATTTTATAGGTAGAACTTAAGGTTATGAAACTCATACATAAAGAAAGACAAAAGGAAAATGCCTAAACAATGTAAATTACTAATGATTTAATCATTTAAACATTAAGTGAATATACATTAAGTTGATACAAAATAAGATCATCAATGAAAAACTTTATACATGTTTGCACACATAGCCTAATGTATGTAAATGGAATCATCAAGCAATAAAGAAAAGGTTTCTAAATGCATGAAATGTAGCAATATTAATATGATGTAAATATTGACTAATGAAAATTAGAATGGAAATGTAAGGAAGTTAGGTTCACCAAAATATGATGAAAGTGTTACAAGTAGTAGTTTTTGTTGCACCAAAAGATCGACATGTTAATGCCCGATACAACCACTAGACTTATAATATAAGACACAGGAGGTGGTTAAGCCATGTCGCGAATCCTGCGAGGGACACTGGCCCACTGCCAACAATCCCCCTCCCAATGTCACTCGTTGTGGCCTGCATGGATTTGAACTTGTGACCAAGCTCTGATACCATTTGTTACAAGTAGCAGTTGTCATTGCACCAAAAGATTGACCTGTTAATGCCTGATACAACCAGTAGACTTATAGAAGACACATGAGGCGGTTAAGCCATGTCACGAACTCTGCGAGGTATGATGGCCCACTGCCAATAGAAAGAAAATAGGATGTGAGGGGAAATCACTAGGATGGATAATCAAACTAGGAATCTTGCACCTAAATTTATTTCATCACATTGGGGGGAAATTTAATGTACTAGGATCGAGGAGGCTCAAGTGTTGAGTGGATGCAAATGGGTTTCCCTGCATATGAGTTGAAAGTTGACTATGTAAAATAGAAATTTAAAATACAGACATAAAATATGGAAATCCAAAATAGAGACTAACATGTATTTCAAAATTCTAGTTTGAAATGTTAGGAATGGGCAATATAGAGGGTACAGGTGACCTGACTCACCAAAGGCCTTGGGAGGCACCCGAGTCTTGATAAATTCAGATGGAAGTTTTTCCACATGTAACATATTGTCAAATCCACGTATAATTGATTTTGAAACTTTGGCACATGTTACCTACACATAGAATGTGAGAAATTTGTGGGGAGAAAGGGGTTTGTCTTGGTCAAACCCCTATTTAGGAATCAATCTTGAAATAGAATTGAAATTTATTAAAATGAATAGTTTGTTATTAGTAGAAGAGGCTTGGATGAAATATCATACCTTCACAAGTATGGAACTACTCTGAAGATGTTTTCAATGTTGTCTTGAACTTGGATCTAGGATAAGATCTTGGAAGTTGGATGTTGTCACAAATGCTTTGATCTAAAGTTACTCGCATTTCACACATGATGCTTAAATATCAATGTGAATATATTGTCTCGGTATCTTCATTGAATTTATTAATTGTTCTTGATTTAAATAATGGATAGGATTAAGATGCCATAGATTGTTTTGATTCACCAAAATGAGGCAGGTAGCATTTCTTTTATACCTCTCCCATCCATTTCAGGGCTCAAAAATTGAAGAAGGATGACTGGGATTTGAATATCCTAATAAAAACCCAATAGCTTTATCCAATTTAAATTTGGGCCACATTTAAGTGGAACAACTACCTACCGAGGTACTGGGTAACCTATTTGACCCTACGCCCTTTGGAGCACCCTATTCCATGCAAAAACACGTTGACAATTAAACTGAGAGACAAATAGGAAATAAGAATCCTAGAGATGTGCATGAAATTGAGTTTGATTAGAAATAAATAGAAAAGGCCACCCAATTTGAAATAGGGCCTATGTGTGCAAGAGGAGATAAATGATTGAAATAATAAATAGGGCACACTCATACTTAAGGGGTCCTCATAGAGATTTGATAATGTTGATGAAAGGGGTCGCATTCTGAATTAATTAATTAAAGTTGGAGAATTTATTTAAGGGGGCCCACCGATAATGAAAGGGGGTAATCTTGTAGATTAAATTAATAAAAGAAAAATATTTAAATATTAATCAATTAAATGCATATGAAAAAGGTCAACGATGCATGGAAGCCTTAGACACTAAAATGGGGTCTAGCAAAAGACTAAAATTGTATTGCTTACAATTTAGATGTTGCACAAGTATATTGTAATATGATATTGATTTTTGAATAATATATTGGGTAGCTTTTGGAGTGTGGGGTTTTTCTCCTGAAATAATTTTTCCCACATAAATCATTGTGTTTTGATATGCATGTTATTTATGTCTAATTTGTTAAATTTCTATAATTTTTCAAAAAGATCTGGAATTTTTTTTACATTACTCTCTCATCAAGGTTAGTGTAGGAATTTTTTCCACTACTTACTTCCTTACAAGTGGTATCATATTGTGATTACCTTTCATTTTAGTTGTGGATTGTTGGGTTTTTTGTACTCATCTAGATTTGAGTAGGAGCTTCTGTAGAAGATACTTTGCGATCTCATTTTAGATACTTGAGGGTGTTAAATATGGTGAGATGATCTCTCTTGTTGCAAAAATGGAATCCATTAGACTTTTTCATTTTATTACTACTTTTTCATTTTATTACTACTTTTCTTCAAGGTAATTTGGTTTATAAATTGAAGAAATATTTGTATGGAATCAAGCAGAGTCCTAGGATGTGGTACCAAAAATTTGATACATATGTGTTGAGTTTTGTATTTGAGCATTCTAAATAAGATCATTGTGTTTATTATAAATCCAATGGTGATAATTTCATATACATTGCATTATAAGTTTATGATATGTTGTTCATTAGTAAATATAAAGATATTTTATAGAACTAAAGTCTCAACTTACTATTATAGTTGAAATGAAAGATATTGGTACATCTAACACATTCTTGGGATGGAAATTAGAAGTGATGGACTGAATAGAAAGTTATGGCTAGGAAAGAGTAAGTGTTTGAACTCAAGTACAAATGTTTAGCATGTAATTTTGTAGATTATTGTGTGTTCCTTTTATAGTTGGAATGAAATTGTCTATTTCAGATTGTCCTACATCTCCATCAGAGATGGAGGACATGAGAAAGTACCTTGCAAGAGTGTAGTTGGAAGTTTGATGTATGTTATGGTTTGTACTAGACCATACATTTCCCAAGTAGTGTGAGTTCTTTTCAGGCGTATGTCTAATGCACATAGATTTCATTGGGATGTAGTTAAAAGAGTCTTCAAATATTTGAAGTGTACCTCATAGTATTCTTTGTGGTATCATATTAATATGATAGGAGATCAAATATCCCCTAACATTAATTTTTATGTGGATTTAGATGGGGTAGTTGATATTGATAAAAAAAGATCCACCAATGCTTATATGTGTTTACATTATTTGGTGGTTCAATCAATTGGATGAGTAAGCAATGGGATGTAGTGTTGGGCTATGTACACTACTAAAGTTGAATATATGGAAACTAATAATTCTTGTAAAGAATCCATTTGGATTATAAGAATGTGTTCACATATTGGAATAAAAAAAGGAGCGGTGATAATTTATTGTGATAGTCAAATTGTGATATGACTAGCTAAGAAAATGACATTTCATGCCATGACCAAGCACATTCATGTTCAGTATCATTTTGTCAGAGATATGGTTGAGGATGGAAAGGTGAATCAAGTTAAGGTAGAGACTTTGATGAATGTTGAAGATTCATTAACCAAGGTTATGAGCATATTGAAGTTCATATGGTGTTATATGTGTCTATGGGCCTCATGACCCCTAGCAATTAAATAATAAATTATTGTACTCTCTTTTCTCTTGCAAAGTGTTCAAAAAGTTGGATATTATTAGGAAAATGTGTCTCAACCTTACATTTACATATGGCTACTATTTATAGTAAATTTTCATTTGAGAATGAATTTTTTCTAAACTTTCCAAAAAGTTTTGGATGAGCCAGATAAGTATGCTAGTAAGTTTTCATTGCAATATCATGTCCAATATTGAAGATATTAATTTTTTTTTAAGCTAAAAAATAAAATTTATAAATTTAATTTTTAAGACTTTACAAGATCTAAAATAACTTGAAAATATACATAACTAACATAGCAGGTTACAAATTAATAGAGGATGTTGCAATATTTTTTAGCACTTCGAATAGCTCATCAATTAGATATCTGATGTTGAATGGGACAAATAACTAAGAGAGGGTTAAATTAGTTATTCCAAAACTCTTTTCAAAACCTTAATTGATCTAGTGAAATCTAAAACCATTCAAATAATTAAAATAGATAAGAACATGAAAGTACATAAACAAAAAACACCATGTAACACCAAAATTAACGTGGGAATTCAGTATGAGAAAAACCATGGAGAAACTAATTCTCATGAATATAACATCAGTTAAGGTGATTTTTACAAGGGATCACTACTGGTTCATTCACTATAGGTAAGGCTCACTGCCAGTTGGACTAACTACCTTGATACAAAAATAATTGATTACAAAAAGGTCTTACAAAAAAAACGTGAAATGATAATGTTGCATCTATATATGTAGAATAGTTCTGATTGATAGCACAAAAACAACTAATTACAATACATCCGGTTAGAGATCTTCCACCGACCTTTAATTTTTTTTTTGCGAAATTGAATACTTCGTTATGTCATAAGGTTTCCTTTGCCTTCACTATTACCCTTCACAATTCTTACTCTACTCACACACTTTTTCACCAACTATCATTCACATAACCATACTCGCATCATATCACCTTCAACATGTACTCACTAACATTCCTTTGGATCCAAATAGATGATCTATCTAAATACATATTCGCTTGAACAATGTACATATGTCATCCTAGAAAAAATGTGTTGACTTGAAAAGAAAAAGATATCTTGAGATATACAATAAAGATCAACACACTAGCAACAGGCCTAAAGGATAGGTCACACATATGAGAACTTCATACCATGCTACCACGGGACCCAAAGGTAGGTCACACATAAGATATGCACATTACATAGCAAAAAAATTGAAAGATAAATATATTATGGGTGTAATAGGAATGCCTCAACCAAGACCATGCCTTGATCTACAAAAAATCATCACCAATTGAAAGATAAAACCAAGTAGAATTTGTCCAAAACTGAATACAATTGTCATACCAAAATATTTCAACATATTGCATAAATGTTCAGATAGTAAAGATACCTTGAATGAACTTTGAATACCACAACCAATTATATTTATCCAATAATCATAGTTTTACATTCACCAAATACCATAGATGTACCAAAAAGGTATATCACCATTACCAGAGAAGGACATCCATCCACATAATTCATTACCATAATATACAACATAGAATAGATCCCTTTTGTACATCACCTGGAGCACAACCATCTGGTACATAGGTTTTGACAATAATGACAACAACATCTCAATAATCTCCCCATTTGGCATTGATGGAAAATAAAAATAAAAATGGAAAACTCCAAAATAGTCCAAAAACCAAAAAACTCCCCTTGAGTTAAGTAATTCCATTTCTAGTCTAGTTTTTCTTCATTTTCTCTCCCATTTTCACCAACAATAAAAAAAGGGCCAAATAACATATATAAATTAGAAAACCAGATTAAAATAGTAGTCATCACAAGAAAATATTTCTTGTACCTTTCATTTATAATTGGAGGATTCCTCTTCCAAGAATCTATAGCATAACTCATATGAGAACACAAACTATTTAACCAACAGGTTAAAAGATGATGACTAGTTTCAAGTCTGGTACCAACATTCATAGTCCTCTACATCCTCAAAATAATTCCAAACAGATATTCTAACTAGAATTCAACCATGTCCTTCACCAACCAGAAAGTCTTCACTAAATATTTCCTGTCTCTCTACAAACAATAACTTAGCCTCCAACTCACCAACTCTGATTCTCAGTTTACCACCCTTATCCTTAAAGAAATCAAAATTCTTACCAATGTCATTCAACTTACACTCAATAGTTTCAGTCTTATTTTTGAAATTGTCAATAGTAGATGGCCACCAAAGACAATACCAAAAAATATCAGACATTTCCTTTATGCATTCTCATATTTCACCAATATGTTTAGATAATTTATATTTTATACTAGCACATTTATTCTCAATCACATCTTTGAACTCACGTCCTTCAGAACTTTCCTATAAAAATATTTCCTTAACAACTTTTACCAGATCATCTAGTAACACATTATAAATAGTAGAAAAAATAATACCTTTACTAAGAAAATGATCCATTAAATCATTTTCAATCTCAGACCTAATATCCAGAGAGTGGGCACTCCTTGTTTCGCCAATTCTATCCAAATCTCCATCTTCCAACATAGTTTGAAATACATTCGAATCAATAGAAAATGATTCAGATGGATAAACATCATACTTTCCCATGTCCTCTTCTACCTTCTCTTCTATTTCCTTCTCTTCTTCTTTTCCTTCTTTTTCCTCTGATATATTAATGATCTCTTTTCCTTTCATTTTAGTTTTTCTTCTTTTTGGTTCTGGATGGGAACCACCAATTACAATCTCCAAGTCTTTCTTACCAAAGAATGAACCCTCCTCAACATAACATACAAGCACAACACCAAAATAAACCATACCGAAGAAAATATTCATCTCTAAAGATAAGAAATAAGATTTGTAAACATCCATTTTATTCTCCAAATAATCTAAGTACTTGTAAATCTATTTTTTGATAGGGATGTTGGACCTCCATTCCATACTTTCTCTACCCAGTACAACGGCCTAAGAAAATAGAATAAAAAACCCATAACTAGAGATCCAAATCAAAAGGTATAACCTTAAACTAATGATATTTTCAAATAAATTCTCCAATAGTAAACTATAAAAATCAAACTTCATACTCTCCTTAACCATCTTATGCACCAGAGACATAGCTATAGTAAGTGTAGCACCTTTACAATTGCGGAAATAGATTTTATATGTAATTCCATAAGCAACATACCTCACAACTAGATCAACAAGGGTATTAAATAGTAGAGCATAGGGGTATTTTTCGATGCCAGTAATCTCTTGCACTTCCTTATACTTCACAGTCTTCTTTCCTTGAAAAATTCCAACACTACACATATCAATAATATCATCAGTCACTTCCTTTGTAATTGCATAGGGTTTGTCTAGTATTATACTTTTGTCCTTAAGCTGACTTAGCAAGAATAAAATTGAATCCTTTTAAAACTAGAGAAATTCTCCCCATAAGTCCATACCCAGAGTAAAAACCTATTGTAATACTTTGGCCTTCAAACCTACTTCCATTTTCCTTATATTCTCACGATCAAATTCTTCTAATTCAACTCTTTTTAACATCTTTAGAATAATTTCACTGGATTCACAAATAATCAAACTTGATTCCATGTTCACACTTAACCTAAACCATTCCAAAACCTTCAATATCTCTCCAAATTCTACTTCTACTTCTCTGCTTTGTTCTTTGCAAATAGTGATAAATGATTTGAATTTTTACCTTTTTAACATTAACTTCTCATAATTACTTTTGCTACCAAATTTTATATCAATAATGCAAGAAGATCATAAATTGTGCACATCGATCATTCAAACCAAACATAATATATCTCATGTCAACCAAATCATGTTGAAGTCACATCAGATACAATAGGTATCATTTTATAGAGGGGGAACTGAAAAAATTATATTTTTCAACACTCTTCTTAAGCCAAGATAGTAGATTCAGTTTCTAGAAGAGCAAGCACCTAGATTTCATGCTATTAAATTATTCTCTTCACCAACTTTAGTTTTCTTCTAGACCATGATTGTTTTATGAGATTCACCTGAAACTGTAACATTTTCATCATTTTCAGACTCTTCTAGAGAAACAAAAGATCTACATATGTTAGCATAATGAATAGTTTAACCACATTTGAAGCATTTGACATTCCTTTGTCCTGATTTCACTGATTGAACCCTAGATTTTAATTTATTATCCTTGTGACCATAATTGTGACATATATAGAAATTACCATGAAAGATATTGTTCATTCCATTCATCTTAATCAGGTTAGATACTTGACTTCTAAACTGATTTACCTTATGATAGAACTTGTGATAGCTAAAACATTAAATATTTTGTTCCTTCCTTCTCTTACACTCTGTAACCTTATACCCAAAATTATTGCATAGAAAACAATGACCATTAAATAATAAATACCTTTGAGAAATTGGTTTCTTAACTAAATATCTTTTTGTAGGTGTTAATAAATTTGGCACCTTGCTTGTTACCTCAAACTTTTCTCCAGCTTCAAATTCCTTGTCTTTTCCTTTAAACTTCTAATCTGAACATTCATGAGTGAAACCTAGTCCTTCCTTATCCTTGTGAGTCTTCTGCAGGGACAAAAGTTGATCCAAACTACTACTACTCTCACAATTGTTTTTCCTCAGATTTAATCTTTCTTAACTCTTGATCTAGCTTCTCATTTTCATTAGTCTTCTTCTTGATAATATCTTTTATATTTTCTTTAGTCTTCTTCCATTTTATATTTTATAGTATCTTTTAGATCTCCTTCGATCTTCTTCCATTCTTCCATTTTCTGCTTGATGTTTTCCTTGAGAAATTCTTTAGTATTTTTACAATCATCCAATTGAAGTTTTAGATTTTCCACATTATCTTTTGATTCATTTAGCTCATATCTCATCTATTTGTGCCTTGCTTTGAACTTTTAATCTTCTTTCTCATCTTTGAGATACAAGTATTAGCTTCCATGATATTTTCTTTCAATTCCTATTCTTTAGATTGAGTTATTTTCATGTCATCCAACATTATCTATAGATCTTCATCATAGTAGTGATCTCCTTCCATCTATTCAAACTATTAAGATCTCACTCAACCGGTTAAGCTATATCTCCAAGGGACCATGCTTTGATAACAATTATTAAACAGACCAAATAATTGAGAGGGGGGTGAACCATTTATTCCAAAACTCTTTTCACAACCTTAATTAATCCAAAGAAATCTTAAACTGATCAAATAATTAAAACAGATAAGAACATGAAAGTACATAAACAAAAACCACCATAAGACCATAATTAACATGGAAACTGAAGATGGTAAAAATCATAGAGGAAATAGTTTTAATGAATATAATACCAATTAAGGTGATATCGGTTAAGGTTATTTTTACAAGGGCTTAGTACTAATTTGTTCACTGTAGGCAAGACTCATTTTTTATTGGGATAACTGTCCTGATACAACAATTATTGATTACAAAAGGTCTTATAGACAAAATGTGAACTAATAATGTTGCATATGTAAATGCATGAATAGTTCTGATAGATAGCACAAAAAAACTTGATTGCAACAAATCCGATTAGAGATCTTCTTCCATCCTTCAACAAACTTCTACAAAACATTTTTCTGTCACAATCTTTCCTTTACCTTAAATGTCACCCTTCAAACTTCTCATTCTATTCGCACACTTTTCCAACAAGCATCATTCACATAATGATGCAGGAGCATCCTAGGGTAGTTGGCAATCTTGCATGTTGGTGTATTGGAGTGTTTATGTGTTACTTGGTTGCAACTTTAACCAAGAGGCTCAGTAATTGAAGAGCTCGACCGCTAAAGGGAACTTGGTAAACTTCTGGCGCTTGACAAAACCTATGCTCTATGATGCTTGGGGTGCTCGGTCAATATGCTTTCTCAGTGATGCCTAGCTAGCTCAGTTGATTTATTGATGCTTGGTAGTTTGGCTTGCCGACTGGAGTTATTGGAGATTTGGTGGGCTGACTTGATGTATTTAATATGGGTAGCTCATGTTGTATTCTCCTATGTAGATCTAGAGGCTGACATGGAGAATTAATTATTTGTGAGGCTATTTGAGAGCTGACTTGTGTTGCATTTAATATTTTTTTGTTATAGGGACTGACTTGGGCTTATGAGTTATTTCTTTCTTCCAGCCGACTTGTGGCTGAAGAAATGTATTTAAGGAGAGTCTGGGTAGTTGTTTAGGGGAAGAAGAAGAGAAGATGGTGGTAATTGGATCCTGTGAGATCTTGCAGATCAGATTGTTTGTCTGATATTTGTAATAGAAGAGCTAGTGGTTTGCATGCTTGGAGACAAGGAGATTTCTTGGTGACTTGCGAGCTCAAGTTTAGATCTTCCTTAGTGTTTCTACCACTTGCTGATGTATTACAGAGTTGGATTAGCTAGAGGATTGCAAAAGTACTGTTGTAACTAATTGTATTTGGTCCTAACTCGGAAGGCCTTACAGTCGGGCATGTTAAATGAAATTCCTATTTGAGTATTCTCTTTGTTGTGTTTTTTCTGTATTGTTGTTTCTTGTGTAGATCCAAACTATCCATTCGAGGATTTTTTGTGTTGCACTATGTCACATAACCATACTCACATCATATCACCTTTAGCAAGTACTCACTAACATACCTTTGGATCCAAATAGATGTTCTATATAAATACCTATCCACTTGAACCATATAAATATGTTGGCCTAGAAAAAACATGTCATCTTAAATAAAAAAAGATATCTTGAGATATACAATAGAGATCAACATGATAGCATCAGACCTAAAAGATATATCACACATATGAGAACTTTATACCATGCTACCACAAGAGCCAAAGATAGGTCATACATAAGATAAGCACATTACATAACACAAAAACTAAAAGATAAATATATTATGGGGCTGATAGGAACACCACAACCAAGACCACATCTTTATCTACAAAACTTCAACACAAATTGAAAGATAGCACTAGGTAGCATCTATCCAAAACTAAATAAACTGTCATACCAAAATATTTTGACATATTGCATGAATTTTTAGATAGAAAAGATACCCAACATGAACTCCAAATATCGTAGCCAATGATATCCATTCAATCTTTACGATTATGCATTCAATGAATACCATAGATGTACCAAAAGGGTGAACCCACAATACTGGGTTACAATTTTTCAGAGGAAGGAATTCATCCCAAAAAGCATTTTTGGCAAAATATTATTTACCAACTTTCGATAGAAACTCACTTGCACTTTCAATCGTAAGTACTAAAATTATGATCGAAAGTCCTTAGACATAGGAATTTTGATCGTAAGTTACTTTCGATCGAAAGTCCCTTAGTAATGACTTTCGATCGAAATTCATTAGTTAGGGTTTTTTTTTGGCGGAAATCCCTTAGTAATGACTTGACTTTCGATTGAAACTAGATGAATTTCAATTGAAAGTCCCTTAGTATTGACTAAAATTTGCATTTTTTGCCTAAGTACTTTCGATTGAAAGTCAGTACTTTTGATTGAAAGTGCCTAAAATGGGAGATGGTTTCAAGTTTTCAAGCAATTCTGAGAATTTCATGGCTTCGGGCCTCAAGCGAACTGATCAAATGGATGAATAAAAGGATGTCCTTTTGCATACAACAAGTAATCGGAACTAGCTTTCTAATGATTATATATTTGACTATTTTTAAATTTATTATGTGTATGATTTTTGACGTTAAATGAATGTAGGTTTTTTATCAAATATAAACCTTTGAGTTTGACGGTCAATGAAAAATAGTAAAACAAGGAATTTTTTTTTTTGAAAAATAATAGTGCCCTCCATATTCGAGTCTACTTTCTATTAAAAAAATAATAATTGAAATTCGATAAATACACGATAAGTTATAAGCTATGTAGTCAAGGTAGGTCAAAATTTTGCTTTAGTCAACTTCAAATGTTAATAAAATATGCAATAATAGTGATAATGTCATCAAACCAATTGCATGCCCTCTGTATGGATGTTACAAAACTAAATTTGAAAGAATCACATCCGTATCTATTTTACAAAAAAATTTATGCTCTATGAAAACTGTGTTACTATTTGAAAATGACGTTTTCAGCACCATACAAGTTTTCGTGGGAGAAAGAAAAAATATTCAAATAAATTAAAAAAAAATTAAAAAAAAATATTTAGAATCTAGATAGAAAATCCTAAAAGACTCTAATTTACTTCATCCTCTGATTTCGAGCGGTTCAACGGCAATATGCATCCGAATCTGAAATTTTTTGTCAAAATGTAGAGTTCAGTGTCCGTTCAGGCTAAAATGTGTAACCCACTATTGTGGGTTCACCCAAAAAGATATATCACCATTACTAGAGAAAGGACATTCATCCACATAATTCTTTACCATAATATATTGCATAGAATAGATCACTTTTGTACATCACCCAGAGCACAACCATCTAGTACATAGGTTTTGACATCAATAACAACAATGCCAACAATAACATCTCAACACCAGATTCAAACGTTATGGCCTTTGAAAGTTGGGTCTCCTAAAATAGGAAATATAAAAATGTGTTGAACACATAAATGAGAAATAAAAGGGAATTACACATGTTGGTGTGTGTTTTGACACATCACAAGGTATCTTTTCCTAGAGAAAACATGGACACTACTTTATAAGTGTTTTTTAGCCCGTGGTTTTGCAATAAGGTTTGATAGTTTCATGCATTGTATATCCTATGTATTAGGTACATGAGATAGAGGGTGTATTTAGGAGTCTTATAGTTATTTAGTTACCTCTAAATCTCACATTGGTGATACTCCTTAGAGAAGCTTTCTCTACAAGTATATTATAATTTTTTATTGATTTTTAATCAATATATTACATGACTTTTGAAGTGTGGGGGTTTTCACCCAACATGGTTTTCCCCATGTAAATCATTGTGTTATGACCTATGCATGTTATTTCTTGAATTTGTTTGTATTTTTTGTAAATATTTGAGAATTTTTTTACATTACCCCCCCCCCCCCCCCAAGGTTAGTGTAGGTATTTTGTCAATTTATTTATTTTTGCAAAAATTTAGGTATTTTGTCAAATTTGATAATTTATCTGTAAGCCTTCACCTTCATTCTACTGGTAGGATATTCATGGAGGTGGAAATCACCAAAATGGGGGGTTGATTGAGGAAAATCCATTTATAGCCACCCAAACACACCAAGTTTGTAACAGACTTGCAGGTTAGTAGCTTGGCTAACACATTTATCTTGAGTGAGGTCTCTGAGATTTTATCTTTTATATATCAATTTGATGATCTGATTTATGCATAAGAGGATAATTTGCAAGGCATTTTATCTGGGGATTGGGTGTGTTTGTTTTGAGAGATTTACTATTGAAGTGCATTTATTGACTCTGATGCCCTAGGATTTGGTACTGGTCATTTGCTTAGTTTACATTGGTTTTCATCACCAATTAATTTTAAAACAATGATTTACTTTAATTTTGTGAGAGAGTTATGTGATTAAATATGTATCAAGATATAGGTTACTGTTGTGATTTTTGAAGAATTCAATCTGGAAGGTAATGCCCACCTATAGCTAAAAGCTCAAAGAGAAGAAGGATTTTTAATCCTTAACACCTTCGTATTTACTCTTATTGATGAATCTGTTGGGAGTACTAGAGTTATGAATCGGAGTTTTCAGATTAAGTTTGGATCATCTACAATTTTGAGTACTAACAAAATTGATGACTCTGTTGGGGATCTCTAAAAAATATGTCTGCAATAAATTTTCTAACAGTTCTACTAACTATTTATTGTTGCATATAGAAGACTAGTTTATCAATATATTCCCACAAATTTGTGGGTGGTGACTCTAAGCTCTATGTTACCAGTTGCTGGTAAAAGCTTTTGTAAATTTTGAGATTATCTCATCAAAGCATCATGAGTAGGCCAAGGAATACTAGGTCATACTATAGGGACACCTGAAAAGTAAAATGGGTGAAGAACTGGTAGAAAGCAGTGGTCCAAGAGAGGAACAATTGCAAATGATTCCCCAAGACTAGCTCTGGAATATGTACCAATTCCCGCCCAAAATGAAGTCCCGCCTTTTTCAAAAAATCCTGAGTTCCTTAGAATAATGAACCCAGAGTCAGTTAGTCCTCCTCAGGGAGATGAATTTATAGACATTGGTTTCTTTCATGTGTAAGAGAATCTAGAGAAGAAAAAATATGCTTCTGGTGCTGAAACTGAATCTATTGATTATGAGAAATCGCGGGAAGAAGTCATTTCTTTAAGGGAAAAGGATAGGGAACTATTTCTATAAATTACTAAGAGATAGAGGAGCAAGAACAAGAAATCTATGAGTTACTCATGGAAAGGCAAGAACTCCTAAGGAAAACAAAAAATAGTGAGGACCAAGCAAGGGATCTGAGTCAAAAGATTAAAAGATTGGATAGTGAGTTGTTTGGTGATAAGAGGGCTATAGGAAAACAAGTCAATAGAAATGAATCAAATCCCAAGAGAGATGAGTTTGAGGGTGAAGGCCGTGTCCTAAGATAGTTGCATCCATCTGAGATCAGAAGGAATGAGGATCTTAAAAGAAAGGTGATGGATGTATCTGATAAGGAAAAATAAAAGGTAGTGGGAATTAGCATAAATAATCCCAAAACAAATGAAGCTAATCCAGCTACAATATCTCAGGCTAGCTTAGATCTAGAAAAGGCTAGAAAGGCTAAGGAAGACTTGGCTATCCAACTAGAAAAGATAGAATTAGAAGCTATTGTAGATGAGATGAAAGGTGAGATGAGGTTGACAAATTGGCTAATACTGTTAAAGATCTGTCTACTAGATTTGATAAAGGTGGGAAGAATTTCCAAGGTAATAGACCACCTTATCAAAGGCAGGATAGATTCCCTAGTCTACGTGACCATCCATATAAGACAAATTGGAAAGATGGGAAGCCTATTTTTGACAACCATGAGCCACAAAAGGGAAGAGATGCTCTTGATCCTTTAAAAAAGGATACAACCCACAATGTGGAGAATGTTCCATGGTGTGTGGCTTGCAACATGCCTCACTCACCTTTTCAGTGTGTTGTTTCTCAAGCTCTAGAAGAAGATGAGATAGAAGATCTACCTATAGGAGACCAGGAAGGCACTGAAAATGCTACAATAAATATGTTCACCGCTGAGAGAGTGGAAGAATTTGCCTCTCTAGATGATGAAGAGATAGTAGAAGATGTTGACTATAAGAGGAGAACTCTCCCTGCTTATGAGCAAAAAATATTTTCCCATTTTGATCATGAGGAATCTGATACTGAGATTGGCCAGACAAATATGAATAGACCAGAGGTGGAAGGTACTCATTGGAGAAAGCCTAGTAAAGAAGAGATTAAGAATCTGACTATGGCTGCCATTTCTCAAGCTAGATCTTCTTATAACTTAAGAAATAGAAAGGTTGATGCAGATCAAGGAGTTCCTAGGTCATTCTTTGTCAAAAATGATTCTCAAAGTAAAGTTTCTCCTAAACTAGTTGTTTATGCAAGTAAGGACAGCAACAAGCAACAACCTATTGTAGTTTAGAATGCTAAGAAGAATGAGGAAAATACCACAGAACAAAGAAATAAGAGGGTTAGTGGAAAAATAAATTTATCTGATCTTTATACCGAGGCCCATACTTTTGACATGAGACATGCTCTATCTCAGATGAAGGTGTCAATCCCTTTATTAAAAATGTTGAAAATAAAGGAGCATAAGGCAGCAACTTTGGCTCTGATTAATGAGTAGGAAGACATTTCTATTGTGACAAAAAATATAGTACCAATGGAAGGACCTGAGATAACTAAAGGAGTTTCCAACTTTTGTGTTGGAAATATTGTAACTCAAGAGCCTTCCTCCATTGATCCTTTCTATGTCACTTTAATTGTGAATAATTTATTGCTGAAGAATTGTATGATAGACTCTGGTGCTACAGCAACAATGATGCCCTACCATGTAATGAAAGAGTTAGGACTTCAAGTTGATACATCTAATGGCAGATGTTATGCTATGGACAATAGAATAGTCCCTATGGTAGGGACCTTGGTTGGAATAGAGGTCAAGATTGTTGCATTCCCTAAGGCCACTTACAAGATGGATGTTGTTGTAGTTGATACCAAACCTCATTATGGTATTCTACTATCAAAATAGTGAGCAGCAGGAGTAGGGGGGAAGTTACAGTTAGATCTATGTTATGCTACAATTCCTGTGAATCGTACTAAGGTAAATTTTTTCAAAGAGCCTCGTTCATTAGTAATGATTGAGATGGTAGCCCCTGAGGATCTAAATTGATGTGTAGATATTGATATGAATAACTTTAAGATTGAGGAAATAGTGCCACAACTAAAAAATATTGACCCAATTGTTGGTGAGTTTCTCTTACAACAAGGTCGATAATGGAAGCTATACTTTGATGGTGGAATCTCTAAAGAGGGCTCAGGAGCTGGTGTTTTACTAATATCCCCATTAGGTATTACTTTTAAATACTCTTTTCTATTGACTTTCCAGTGCATAAATAACACTACAGAATATGAAGCTTTGATATTGGGATTAGATATTGTATTAAAACATGGTATAAGATGTTTAAAAGTCTATGGAGATTCCCAATTAATCATTGCTCATATTATATCACAGTATGTTGCTAAGGATGATAGACTTAAGTTATACAAATATGATGTCTGGGATAGAATTGAAATTTTTTATGCTTTCAATATTCTCTGGGTAGAAAGGTCAAAAAAATATAATGGTAGACTTCCTTGCAAATGTTGCATTAAAAAGAAATGATGCAACCCTTACTGGAGTATCAAAATTGGAAGTGAAAAGTAGGCTCGTTGTCCCTCATAATATCTACAATTGGAAAGTCTTTGAAGATGATAATGACATCTTAAGGTGTATTCAGGGCTTGGATTAGTATGATGGTTAGCATATTGATTTTGATAATTACCAAGAAGTGGTAATTGGGAAAGACTGTCTCATGGGAAATGAGATTTCCATTCAAGGATTTCAAGGATTTCTATTTAGAAATGGGAATAATAATGTCATACTCATCCCCATACCACCCACAAGCTAATGGGCAAGCAGAATCAAGCCATAAAAGTATTCTACAGATTCTAAAGAAGACCTTGGAAAAGAACAAGAGAACTTGGCATTCAAAGCTGAAATTAGCCTTATGGGTAGATAGAATCATAGAGAAGAGAGCTACAGGTAGGTCTCCATTTGAAATGGTTATGGTATTAAATCAACATTGGTTGTGAACAACTTACTGCCAATTCAAAAATTCATGTGCAAGAGGAAGATTTGGAAATATCTGATCCTCTGGAAGATAGAGTGCTCCAGCTTGTTGAATTGGATGAAACAAGAAGAGAAGGTCAAAAGGAAAACATTAGACTACATTAGAAGATGAAGTATCTATTTGATAAGAGGGCAACTATCAAGAAATTCTAGCCTGAAGACTTGGTCCTTCAATGGAATGCAAGAAGTGAGGATAAGGGAAAGCATAAGAAGTTTGAATCATTGTGGTTGGGCCCCTATATTATCCATTAGGGCCATGGGCAATATTCTTATTTCCTAAAAAATATGGAGGGTGAAGAGTAGGAATTGCCAGTGCATTGACAATTCCTGAAGTTTTTCTTCAATTGAAATGACTTTTGTTCCATGCACAGTAGTCTTGTAATATATAGGTGTGCTTTATTTCCCATTTGTGTGTTATTTTCCTGTAGATAGGTTAAGTTTTGATTGGTCTTCTACCCAGAGATTCTGGCTTCTTGCTATAAACTAGCATTTAAGCATCCTCAGAGAGAGCCACTGTTGGTAGTATTTTCAAAGTTCTCATGGTTTCTTTTTAATTTTTGCTTCTTTAAGAGTTTTCCTTGCTCTTGTGCTAATTTTCTTGCAATTATCATGTCCAAGATGTTGCAAATATGTTCCTAAGGGTAAAAACCCTAAGTACTAGGTCAAAATGCTTATGAAAATCCAAAAACCCTACAAAAACCTAGTCGGGTTCTATCTTTCCATTACTTTTTCAAGCTACTTAAGTAAGCCTTTAAGCATGTGCACTTTGTGTTTACTGACTAGTTGCCCAGTCTCTGGATGTATTCAACATATTCCTTTTAATCTAGCGATTTAGAAAATGCTTTTGTCACGCAATCTCCTTAAGTATGAAGAATATTCCTTTTCTTCATGAGACTCAGTGGATGCTCTTGGTCACCAAGTCTTCGAATGATCTTTATGAGATCTAGTGACTACTACTAATAAATATCTTGGAGGCAACTATAGTGGCTCAATCTCCAGATGAAAAAATCCTTCAGTCGGGCGATCTCTAAATGAAATAATAAAGTGATCAAGTATTCAGCAATTATGAGACTTTTCCTTGGTCACTGAGTCTCCAAGTGAAAGATGGCGGTTATGTTTTCTTTCAGTCGCCAGGTCTCTTGATTCTTTGGTGGTTAATGTTTCTATCTAGTGACCCAACGATTGTGGTAGTTGCATATCCTTAGAATCCCGGTGGTTATGTTGTGAGCATCCAATGATTTGGCGACACAGTTATCTCCTAATCTCATAATGTAGCGGTTAATCCTTAAAGTGTTCAGCGACTTGACAATAACCATAAGATGAAGAAAAGATCAACGATCGACATTTAATCTTATATTCTAACTGAGGTTAAGCAGGATATCTAGCGACTCGAAGAATAAAGGCTTTCACACAATCTCCAAATTTAACCATGGTAAAGGAAAATATTAAGACAGTATGAGATTCCTTCAGTCCTGTGTTCACTAGAAGAAGATGAGTTAAGGTAAGGGTTTTCACAAGGTAAATATGAACCGTTGATGTAGTTTTGATCGAGTGGTGGTCACATTATCTCCAAGTCAAACCATAGGTTAACAAAAGTTTTAGCAACTGTGAGAAACACTTTGTCGCACAGTCTTTGGACTAAACCCAGGTTAAGAAAATCTTTCAACGACTGGGAGGTAACCTTAGTCATGCAATTGCTAGATAACTAAAGGTTAGGTGCTTGCCGAAGTCAAAAATGAAAAAGATATGAATCTGTTTGTCAGATTTGATGATGTTTTCACTCTTGATTGGTCAAAGAATGAAATAAAGAAATAATAATCTCTTAGTGATTACAAGATGAACTATAGTTGCTGAGTCTCGAGAAGCAATAAATCAAAGATTTTCTGCCTTTAGTCCCCAAATCTCCAAAAGAGTTTAGTCGCTAGATCTCCTAAGAAAGTCAAGGTCAGAGTAAAGTTTTTGAGACTGAGAGACTACCATCAGATCAAGATTGTGTGGTTGTCGTGAAGTCGTGAGAAGAAATGAGGATTTGAATAAAGTTTCAGTAGTTAAGAGACTTCTCTGCAGTTACCAAGTCTACAGATAGGCGAAGTCGGGTGGTCTCTAGAAAAGGTTTGAAAAGTCAACAAGTTTTGGTGATTAAGAGACTTATTGTGTAGTCGCTAAGTCTCTAAATAAGGAAATAAGGAAATGAGACTTAGGAAAGACTATAGTCGGTAGGTCTTAGGATAAAATTGGTAAGTAGTGAATGTTGCAGCGATGGAGAGACAGACTATAGTCTCCAAGTCTCAAAATGAAAGATTAAAGTTTGAAAGAGTCTCCAACTCGCAAGATAAAATCATGAAAGGTAAAATTATTTGGTGACTATGATTATATGACTATAGTCTCCAAGTCTCATGTTAATTTTTAAAGGCGCTAAATCTTTCAGTGATTGTGATTGGTTGTGTAGTCAGTAGGTCGCCAGAAATCAAATTTGATTACTTGTCACTGTCTCATCTCATGACTAGTGAATTAAAGTTCAGGGCATGCAAAGTAATGGTGGAAGTGACATGAATTACAGAGTTTGAAGTCTCGAAAGGTAAATTGCATTCAATTCTTTGAAATAAATACAGCTAACTATCACTCATTCTAAAAATTACCAACTATTTCAGAGAGCCAGAGCTGAAAAGGTATGAGAATTCATGAGTTTTCTAGCAGTCAGATAATTCATAGTTTCAAAAGTTTTAGAGGATTTTCACCAATTAATCAAGATGCGTCAGTCATCAACCAGCGGAGCTTCTACCGGCAAGGGTTCCATGGAGAAAGTGAAAGAAAGTTTCTCAGATGAGTTTCTCATTTTACTACCAGGATCATCACAAAACAAAAAGGTTAGTGACAAATGCTTCTTTGATGATTTGAGAAACCATAGAGATGCCAAAATACCTGATGTTTCTAGAATGCAACTGTTTAAGTATTTTCATAAAAATGTTGATAGTCCAATGCCTGTATCAAACCCTTGGACCTTAGGGTTAGCCAAATTGATTTTCCCAAATGTCTTCCTTGATGTTGACTTGTTAATTGCATTGGCAAATAGTTATGACCCCCTGTCTAGAATAATAAGAAAACAAGATCGCTCAGCTTTAGTTACATTGGACAGGAATTCTTTCATGAGACCTTTTGGTATCTACATCCCCATGGCCACGAGATAAACCTGCAGGCCTAGGAAAATAGGTACACCAGGGAGTCCATCATTGTGTCCAAAGAGGTTCAAAACCATGTCCCACAAGCCAACAGGAATTACATTGCACCAATGGCCGGGGCAGCCCCGTACTTCTACAAAGATTTGTGTTTCTACATGAAGTATATTGCATATGGTTTATATAGAATGCTAGGGGTAGATGGTGGGGTGAATAGGATTTCATCTAAGATCTTGATGATGGTGTTGGATTCACAAAACCTTCATACAACCAAGGGATATGACTACATAGGGTATGTCATTGATAAAATGCATGAGGGACTGCAGGCAATAAGAAAGAAGGAGAATTTACCTAGGTTCATGCATTTCTCACTTTTGATGCACCTCATTTTGTTCTACAACTACCACATCATGAACTTATAGGACCTTAAGCCCCAAATGATGTGGCATAGACAAAAAAATCCAGTACAGTTTTGGATTAGGACTTGGAGTAATACTTTGCCAAATTGTGACTTTTGTGCCTTTCAGAATTGGATGGTTCAACCAATTCTAGTCGCCTTAGGAGTGAATCTTTGTAGGCTACCAATAAAGGATCTACAACTAATAAGGCCTTGTCAATTTGTTGACAAGTGGGCTAAAGGCCATAACTAGGGAGACTTTTACTATGAAAAAGAATTTACTATAATTAGAATCTATGGGTGCCCCAACCACTGCATATGCTACCATTTTATGTACCACCAAGAATTGATTTTCTATAAATTATTTGGAAGCTAATGCTGACTGATAGAGAGCATTTAGGCCCCCATAGAAAGGGTACATTTACCCCTAGACACTTCTGCATATGCAATTTCATGATAGGGAAGAATGCATTTGCCAAATTAAATGACTGGTTGGGCCAATTCAATATGAATGCTGCATCATATAGGTATGTACACATGGAGGGTTTCATTGTACTATTCCTATAAATAAAAGACACAAGGAGTGTTATGAGGAGAATGTCATCAGGAACATTATAGAGGATGAAGAAGTGGAAAAAGAGCCCACCAACTCAATGAGTTATTCTCATTGGAGAAGAGAATAAAAAAGAAAGGATTGTCTTTTGTAAGTTTCTACCCTACCATGCCTTATCTACAAAGGCTAGATATGATGATGGATAATTTCCATGCATTGGTAAACTCAATTGAGGACCAACTAGATGACAAGGAAAGGGTAAAAGAGAAACACTTAGAGTCAGATTATGAGGATAGTGATGGAGGCTACCCAATATATAGCCCTCCTACCATGGAACAGCCACCTCCTACTGATCAAGAAGGAGAAGAAAATATTATAATGGATTTGATAGAGCTTCCTAGCTCTCAAGATACAAGTGAGCCTCCTCTTAAGAGGCATAAATTTCAAGTATGAGGGCCTTCATAGGTAAGGACACATGATAAGAAAGGAGACAGAGTAAAAGCTCTAATTCTAGGAGATAGAGCCTATGATCACCGAATCAGGCAGAAGATCAGAGAAGATAAGAGAAAATAGAAGATGGTGAAAGAAGAAGTTGAGTTTCCCTTGGCCTTAGGTAGAGATGAGAGGATGTTAGAACAAGAGGCTTTCTTGAAGGATGATAATTTCATCAAATCAAATGAATTCCAAAATTTCCTAGTATGGCACAAGAAACAACAGGTTGCATCAACTGTAAAGATCACAAAGGAAGGCCAGGTACCTGATGAGGCCATCCAAGCTTTGAAAGATTATGGTCCTAAGTTAGAAGCCATCACCCCTGAGGAAGATAGGCAATTAGTAAAAGCTAGTAACATATTGCTTGTACCTGGGTGGGATCTAGCTTCAACTTTTGTTATAGATCAAATCATGAAGCAGGAGAATGTAAACTTGATTTCAGAGACCCAAGTGGGGAATTTAATAAAAGGGTGTGGATATAGCCCTAAGAATTGGGCATTAGTCATGTGGAGTCTATATCCAAAGGATTAGAAGCCTTCTCTTCTGAATATACAAGAAAAAATGGATGGGGATAAGATCATATGGTCTATCCACAATACCGGGGATCTTGAGATCTCACAAGTGCTAACTCATCTTGCAAGGCTAAATGAGGACAAGACAAAGCAACTCTCTGATAGGCACCAAAAACTCTTTAATGATTATAGTGCATTAGTTAAGGACAAAGAGGTGCATATTATGAAGGAGAAAGAATTGGAAAAGTATATGGAGGATCTACAACTGCAAATTTTTAATATGCCTACAATTACCCCTCAACCACCTAAACAACCCCCACAATTGGAAAACCAAGGTACAGAAGAGAAAGAGGTGATAGAGGAACAAGCTAGTATGGATTAGAATAAGGTGGCATTGGATGCCTTTTTGAAAATTTTGCAACACAGACTTGAGGTGTTGAAAGAGAAAGCAGATGCAGTTCATACTACCTACAATAAATTGTCTAGTTTGCAGAGTGAGGTGAGTAATTTTGTTTCCATTTTGAATACTTATTAAAAATCTTGGTGAGTGAGAGGACCATTGTTTGAGAGATTGGAAGTTGTGCAACCCCTTAGGAATCATAATCCTAAATTTTTTTTGCAAGTAGGGGATGAGATTTAGAAGATAGGTATTGTTTCATCTTTCTTCAAAAGAAAAGCTAACAAAATAGAGAGTAGAATAATAATGTTTGGCTCTGATTTCAATAGATTTGTTCCTCCAATTGAGAATGAGGATGGAGAAATAAAGGGATTAGATCAGTGGAGGTCAGATTTTGATTCCTTACTACCTAAGAAAGAGGCATTTGTCAATGAAAATAATGAATTAGATGTTGATAGATTCAATACAGTTTTGGATGAGGCTTTAAAAGCTGAGATGGACTTCATAAAGTTCACTACAGATATCAAGGAGGTAACTAATGCCACATGGGAGAGATAGAAAAAAAAACTCTAGAGCCTTCAAGAATTCTAGTGGCCAACAGAAGAACAAGTATCTACTTGGGATTCTCTGACAAAGCCAAAAAGGAATATACCTACAACAGATCACATTGAAGATTTAGATGTCGAGTGAGCTACATCAATGCACCTGACCTATGAGCAGAGGGAGACTAGCTGATCATGAAGAGAATGATTTAAGTTAGCTAGTTAAGTGGTCGTCATTCACATAAAAACTTTTGCAGTTGCTTTGAACACTAGCAGACAAAGGTGCGGCTCAAATGAGGATTCAACACAAGAAGAAACAACTTCTGGCACCATCTTCTCTCCTTATTATGCTACATCTTACATCTTTTGTAATCTGGTGAAAAATCACTATCAGAGCCACCCGTAGCTTGTAAAATCCTTTTCTCAAGGATCCCAAGGTGGTCTCTCTCTATATATAGCCAATTATAACTCACACCAAAGGTGGTGAAAAAACTTATTGTAATAGGAGCATATCGATTTAGTTTTTGATTCTCAGGAATCCAATTTTTCTGAATGTACTGATACAAGAAATTTATCAATAAAATATACTGAGTTTCCATGTATATCTTGTATTCTCTTTATGTGTGATTTTGATGTCTCCGTGTTTAAATTTGCAAGGCATTTTAGATACATCTTTCTACAAGGTAGATAGTGGGGTTGAAACCTGAGTTCCTTTCAAGGGAAGGGTAAGTCTTGAGTGAGGTCTCTGAGATTTTATCTTTTATATATGAATTTGATGATTTGGTTTATGCATAAGAGGATAATTTGCAAGGAATTTTATCTGGGGATTGGGTGTGTTTGTTTTGAGAGATTTACTATAGAAGTGAATTTATTGACTTTGATGCCCTAGGATTTTGTACTGGTCATTTGCTTGGTTTACATTGGTTTTCATCACCAATCAATTTTAAAATAATGATTTACTTTAATGTTGTGAGAGAGTTATGTGATTAAATCTGTATCAAGATACAAGTTACTATTGTAATTTTTGAAGAATTCAATTTGGAAGGTAATACCCACCTATAGCTAAAAGCTCAGAGAGAAGAAGGATTTTTAATCCTTAACACCTTAGTATTTACTGTTGTTGATAAATCTATTGGGACTACTAGAGTTATGAATCAGAATTTTCTGATTAAGTTTCGATCATTTGCAATTTTGAGTACTAACAAAATTGGTGACTCTGTTGGGGATCTCTAAAAAATATTTTTGTAATAAATTTGCTAACAGTTTTGCTAACGATTTATTATTGCATATAGAAGACTAGTTTATTAATCTATTCCCACAAATTTTTGGGTGGAAACTCTAAGCTCTGTGTTACCAGTTGCTAGCAAAAGCTTTTGTAAATTTTGAGATTATCTCATCAAAGTATCATGAGTAGGGCGAGGAATACTAGGTCATACTATAGGGATCACCTGGAAAGTAAAATGGGTGAAGAACTACATACACCTAGTAGAAAGTAGTGGTCCAAGAGTAGAACAACTACAAATGATTCCCCTAGATCAGCTCAGGAATATGTACCAATTCCCGCCCAAAATGAAGTCCCGCCTTTTTCAAAAAATCTTGAGTTCCTTAGTAGAATGAACCCAGAGTCAGTTAGTCCTCCTTAGGGAGATGAGTTTATAGACATTGGTTTCTTTCCTACACAAGAGAATCTAGAGTATACAGAATATGCTTCTCCTTCTGAAACTGAATCTATTGATTCTGAGAAATTGAGGGCAGAAGTCATTACTTTAAGGAAAAAGGATAGGGAACTATTTCTGGAGATTACTAAGAGACAAAAGGAATGGGAACAAGAAATCTATGAGTTACTCATGGAAAGGAAAGAGCTCCTAAGGAAAACAAAAAATAGTGAGGACCAAGTAAGGGATTTGAGTCAAAAGTTTAAAAGCTTGGATAGTGAGTTGTTTGGTGATAAGAGGGCTATAGGACAACAAGTCAATAGAAATCCAGCAAATCCAAAGAGAGATGAGTTTGAGGGTGAAGGCCATGTCCTAAGATAGTTTCATCCATATGAGACCAAAAGGAATGAGGATCTTAGAAGTAAGGTGATGGATGTATCTGATAAGGGAAAAAAAATGGTAGTGGGAATTAGCATAAATAATCCCAAAAGGAATGAAGCTAATCCTGCTACAATATCTCAGGCTAGCTTAGATCTAGAAAAGGCTAGAAAGGCTAAGGAAGACTTGGCTATCCAACTAGAAAAGCTAGAATTAGAAGTTGCTGCAGATGAGATGAAAAGGAAAATTGCTTTCCTTCATACCAATATGAATACAAATGCTAGCAGTTCAGTCCCTATTGTCAGTGTACCAATGCCACAAAATCAATTTGTTGGTCCTGTGCCTCACACCTAGGCCTCAGTCTCTAATAAAATGGTCCAAGGACCACTTTAAATTGTAATTCATATTGTCCCTTTGATTGGTAATGTTGCTTGAAATATTGTGCATCAGAATACTGGAGGTGGAGCCCAAGCTTTACAAAATATTCCAAGAAGGCCAGCTCATCTGGACAGATATAGGCCATTGTTCTTTGATGGTATTCTTGGTCAACCAAATTTCATCCCAACTGAGGTAAGAGACAAGATACCTAAGTTAACTGGTTACAATGTTATTACTTGTGAAGAACATCTCAAGTCTTTCACATACAAAATAAATGATTATGAAATAGAAAGTGAAGATGTTGTTATGAAGCTTTTTGTTCAAACTTTGATAGAAGATGCTAGGGATTGGTTTAGAGGATTACCTAAAAATAGTATTACCTCATGGGATGAATTTATAAGAAGTTTTAACGAACAACATGATGAACATGTTAACTCTAGTTACATGCTAAATGAATTTAATAATATCAAAAAGCATGCAAATGAAAGTATGTCAGAGTTCAATGGAAGGTTCCAAAAGGCAATGTACAAGCTATTACGTCTTAAGATTAGATGATGAAGTTTGTTTGACTACTTAATTCAATGTTGTAGAGGGAAAGATGTCTTACCTTTTAAGAGACAAAAGTCCATGTACTTTGAGAGATGCCTTCAAATTACCAATAAATATTGAAAGTAATAGGAAAGCATCTGGTCAAATGTATAAGAGGGATGAAGGAAGACTATGGAAAAAGTCTAGGCCACATAATATGAAACCTACGAAGGAAGATGACAAGGTTTAAAAATTGGCTAATGCTTTTAAAGAATTGTCTACTAGATTTGATAAAGGTGGGAAGAATTTCCAAGATAATAGACCACCTTATCAAAGGCAGGATAGATTCCCTAGTCTACATGACCATCCATATAAGACAAATTGGAAAGATGGGAAGCCTATTTTTGACAACCATGAGGCACAAAAGGGAAGAGCTAATCTTGATCCTTTAAAAAAGGATACAACCCACAATGTGGAGAATTTTCCATGGTGTGTGGCCTGCAACATGCCTCACTCACCTTTTCAGTGTGTTGTTGCTCAAGCTCTAGAAGAAGATGAGCCAGAAGATCTACCCGCAGGAGACCATGAAGGCTCTGAAAAGCCTACAATAAATATTTTCACCACTGAGAGAGTGGAAGAATTTGCCTCTTTAGATGATGAAGAGATAGTAGAAGATGTTGACTATAAGAGGAGAACTCTCACTGCTTATGAGCAACAAATATTTTCCCATTCTGATCATGAGGAATTTGATGCTGAGATTGGCCAGACAAATATGAATAGACCAGAGGTGGAAGGTACTCATTGGAGAAAGCCTAGTAAAGAAGAGATTAAGAATCTGACTGTGGCTGCCATTTCTCAAGCTAGATCTTCTTATAACTTAAGAAATAGAAAGGTTGATGTAGATCAAGGAGTTCCTAGGTCAATGTTTGTAAAAAATGATTCTCAGAGTAAGGTTTCTCCTAAACTAGTTGTATCTACAAGTAAGGACAACAACAACAAGTAGTAACCTATTGTAGTTCAGAATGCTAAGAAGAATGAGGAAAATACCACAGAACAAAGAAATAAGAGGGCTGGTTGGAAAAGAAATTTTTTTGATATTTCTACTGAGGCCCCAACTTTTGACATGAGACATGCTCTATCTCAACTGAAGGTGTCAATCCCTTTATTAGAAATGTTGAAAATAAAGGAGCATAAGGAAGCAGCTTTGGCTCTGATTAATGAGCATAAAGACATGCCTATTGTGATAAAAAAGATAGTACCAATGGCAGGACCTGAGATAACTAAAGGAGTTTCCAACTTTTGTGTTGGAAATATTGTAACTCAAGAGCCTTCCTCCATTGATCCTTTCTATGTCACTTTAATTGTGAATAATTTATTGCTGAAGAATTGTATGATAGACTCTGGTGCTGCAGCAATAATGATGTCCTACCATGTAATGAAAGAGTTAGGACTTCAAGTTGATACATCTAATGGTAGATGTTATGCTATGGACAATAGAGTAGTCCCCATTGTAGGGACCTTGGTTGGAATAGAGGTCAATATTTTTTCATTCCCTGAGGCCACTTACAAGATGGATGTTGTTGTAGTTGATACCAAACCTCATTTTGGTATGCTACTATCAAGATAGTGGGCAGCAGGAGTAGGGGGGAAGTTACAGTTAGATCTATGTTATGCTACAATTCCTATAAATGGTTCTGAGGTAAAGTTGTACAAAGAGCCTCATTCATTAGTAATGATTGAGATGGTAGCCCATGAGGATCTAAATTGTTGTGTAGATATTGATATGAATAACTTTAAGATTGAGGAAATAGTGCCACAACTAAAAAATACTGACCCAGTTGTTGGTGAGTTTCTCTTACAACAAGGTGGATAATGGCAACTATACTTTGATGGTGGATGCTCTAAAGAGGGCTCAGGAGTTGGTGTTTTACTAATATCCCCATCAGGTATTACTTTTAAATACTCTTTTTTGTTGACTTTCTAGTGCACAAATAACACTACAGAATATGAAGCTTTGATATTGGGATTAGATATTGCATTAAAACATGGTATAAGATGTTTAAAATTCTATGGAGATTCCCAATTAATCATTGCTTAGATTAGATCACAGTATGCTGCTAAGGATGAAAGACTTAAGTTATAAAAATATGCTATCTGGGATAGAATTGAATTTTTTCATGCTTTCAATATTTTGTGGGTAGAAAGGTCAAAAAATATAATGGTAGACTTCCTTGCAAATGTTGCATTAAAAAGAAATGATGCAACCCTTACTGGAGTATCAAAATTGGAAGTGAAAAGTAGGCCCGTTGTCCCTGATAATATCTAGAATTGGCAAGTCTTTGAAGATGATAATGAAATTTTAAGGTTTATTTAGGGCTTAGATCAGTATGATGGTCAACATATTGATTTTGATGATTACCAAGAAGTGGTAAATGGTAAATACTGTGTCATGGAAAATGAGATTGTTTAATTGCCTTCAAACCATATCCCCAAGGGTTTAGTTGAGTTGGAAGGAATGTTCAAAATAAATGACAGTCACATGTCTAAGAAGTATAATGCCAAAGTGGATGATCTAGAGGAAATAAACCTAGGGTCAGAAACTTCCCCTCAGATTGTCTACATTGGAAAATTTCTCAGTAGTGATGTAAGAAATAATTTAGTAAGGCTACTGAAAAAATATAAACATGTCTTTTCTTGGTCATATGATGATCTCAAATCTTATAGAGTAGACCTATTTCAGCATGAGATTTCTTTAAAAGAAGACACCAAACCCTTTAGGCAGAAGCAAACTCCCATTAATCCCTTGTTGGCTACCAAAATGTAAACTGAGTTAACCAAGCTAAGGGATGTAGGCATAATTGAGCCCATAAGACATTCATCCTAGGTCTCAAACTTAGTGGCAGTCAGGAAAAAGAGTGGTGACATAAGGTTGTGTGTTGATTTTAGGAATTTAAATGTTGTTTCACTCAAGGAAAATTGTGGAATACCTAATATGGAAGCTATGCTTCATAAGGTGAATAGTTGTGATTTTTTGTCCATGATGGATGGATTCTCAAGATATAACCAAGTCTTGGTCAAAGAATCAGAGCGGTTCAAGATAGCATTTACTACTCCTTGGGGAACATATGTGTATGTGAGGATGCCATTTGGTCTAAAAAAATTTGGAGCAACCTTTCATAGGGCAATGGATGTAACTTTAAGGACCTTATTTATGTCATCATAGTTGGGTACCAAGATGATTTGACTGCATATTCTAAAAGAGCTGAGGATCATTGTAATCACCTAGAAAAGGTCATGATCAGAGCTCTAGAATATGGTATTTCTTTAAATCCTAATAAGTGGCATTTTGTTGTCACTGAGGGAAATCTACTAGGGCACATAGTGTCTAAAGAGGGAATGAGAATTGATCTTGAAAGTGTAGAAGCTATTAAGAAATTCCCTGCTCCCAAAAATCTCAAGGGTGTCCAATATTTCCTTAGACAAATAAATTTTGTTAGAAGATTCATTGCAAATTTTGTTGAATTAGTCAAGCCCATTGTCAAGTTACTAAAGAAGGATGTAAAGTTCATTTGGGATCAAGAAGCACAAGAAGCTTTTGAGAAGATAAAGAAAATAATTCAAGAAGCTCCTATTTTGATGTCTCTTGATTATTCCAAGCCCTTTTCTCTTTTCTCTTTTGCATCTTTTCACACCATTGCTACAGTCTTGTTACAAAAGGATGATGAGGGATTTGAGCATCCCATTGCCTTTTTCAATAAGTCTTTACAATCAGCTGAACTGAACTATGAGCTGATGGAAAAATAAGCCCACACTCTGGTAAAAGTTGTCAAAGCATTTAGACCCTATCTGGTATGTGCTAAAGTAAATGCATATGTCCCTCATGTTGTAGTCAAAGATATTCTAGCACAAAGTGAGGTCACAAGAAAAAGATGCAAATGGATTAACAGAATCTAGGAATTTGATTTGGAACTTCACATTACTAAACTTGTTAGAGGACTAGGTCTAGCAAAGTTGATGGCTAAAGAAAATATGGACCTGATTTAGGTTAACAATATTGATACCAATGGAAGAGATGTCACTAGCATTGAAATGAAGCCCTGGTACACAAATATAGTATTTTTTCTCAAGAATGCTATTTTCCCAAAGGACCTTAATGATAATCAAAGGAGAATTTTAAAATTGCAAACCCAGAGATATCTATTACTGCAAGGTGATTTGTATTGGAAGGACAATGATGGGATCTTGTTGTTGTGTTTAGACAGAGGACAATCTGAGAATATTTTAAAAGAAATGCATTCTGGAATGTGTGGAGGACACCATTCAGCTAGGGCAACTGCTCATAAGATTTTGAGGGTTGGATATTACTGGCCTGTGTTGTTCAAAGATACCCATGCATTTGTTAGGAAGTGTGGACCATGCCAGAGGTTCTCAAACAAGTTGAAGTTTTCAGGAGCATTAATGTTGAATCCTGTAGTGGTAGAAGCTCCTTTTTCTATGTGGAGTATTGATTTCATTGGGGAATTTACTGAGAAATCCAGTGGAGGACATAGTTGGATAATTGTAGCCATTGATTAATTTACCAGGTGGATTGAAGCAATTCCAACAAAGAAAGCTACAAGCATAGTGGTTATTGATTTCTTGATGGATAACATTGTCAAAAAGTTTGGTGTTCCTAACAAGATAATGATGGATAATGCCATGAGTTTTAGATAATAGGAATTCAAGGATTTCTATTTAAAAATGGGCATAATAATGTCATACTCATCCCCATACCACCCACAAGCTAATGGGCAAGCAGAATCAAGCAATAAAAGTATGCTGCAGATTTTGAAGAAGACCTTGGAAAAGAACAATTGAACTTGACATTCAAAGCTGAAAGTAGCCTTATGGGTAGATATAATCATAGAGAAGAGAGCTATAGGCAAGTCTCCATTTGAAATGGTTTATGGTATTAAATCAAGGTTGCCTATGAACAACTTACTACCAATTCACAAATTCATGCAAGAGGAAGATTTGGAAATATCTGATCCTCTGCAAGATAGAGTGTTCCAGCTTGTTGAATTGGATGAAACAAGAAGAGAAGGTCAAAAGGAAAGCATTAGACTATAGCAGAAGTTGAAGTGTCTATTTGATAAGAGGGCAACTATCAAGAAATTCCAACCTGAACACTTGGTCCTTCAATGGAATGCAAGAAGTCAGGATAAGGGCAAGCATAAGAAGTTTAAATCATTGTGGTTGGGCCCCTATATTATCCATCAGGACCATGGGAAAGATTCTTATTTCCTAAAAAATATGGATGGTGAAGAACAGGAATTTCTAGTGCATGGACAATTCTTGAAGTTTTTATTCAATTGAAATGACTTTTGTTCCATGCACAGTAGTCTTGTAATGTATAGGTATGTTTTATTTCCCAGTCGTGTGTTATTTTCCTACAGATAGGTTAAGTTTTGATTGGTCTGCTACCTAGAGATTTTGGATTCTTGCTATAAACTGACGTTTAAGCATCCTTAGAGAGAGCCACTATTGGTAGTATTTTCAAATTTTTCATGGTTTCTTTTTAAGTTTCTCTTCTTTAAGAGTTTTCCTTGCTCCTGTGCTAATTTTTTGGCCATTATCATGTCCAAGATGTTGAAAATATGTTCCTAATGGCAAAAACCCTAAGTAATAGGTCAAAATGCTTATGAAAATCCAAAAACCCTACAAAAACCTAACTGGGTTCTATTTTGCTGTTACTTTTTCAAGCTACTTAAGTAAGCCTTTAAGCATGTGTGCTTTGTGCTTACTGACTAGTCGCCTAGTCTCCAAACACATTTAGCATATTCCTTTTAATCTGGTGATTTAGAAAATGCCTTTGTCACACAATCTCCTTAAGTATGAAGAATATTCCTTTTCTTCATGAGACTCAGTGGATGCTCTCGGTCGCCAAGTCTCCAAATGATCTTTATGAGATCTAGCGACTACTACTATTAAATATCTTGGAGGAAACTATAGTCACTTGATCTCCAAATGCAAAAAGCCTTCAGTCAGGGGATCTCTAAATGAAATAATAAAGTGATCAAGTATTCGGTGATTATGAGACTTCTCCTTGGTAGCTAAGTCTCCAAGTGAAAGATGGTGGTTATGTTTTCTTTCAATTGCCAGGTCTCCTGATTCTATGGTGGTTAATGTTTCTATCTAGCGACCCAGCAATTGTAGTAGTCATGTATCCTCAGAATCCCGACGGTTATGTTGTGAGAATCCAATGATCTGGTGACATGATTATCTCCTAATCTTTTAATGTAGTGGTTAATCCTTAAAGTGTTCAGTGACTCAGTGATAATCATAAGATGAAGAAAAGATCAACGATCGGTGTTTAATCTTATATTCTAATTGAGGTAAAGCGGGATATCTAGCGACTTGGAGAATAAAGGATTTCGCACAGTCTCTGGATTTAACCATGGTAAAGGAAAATATTAAGAGACTATGAGATTTCTTCAATTGCGTGTTCTCCAAAAGAAGATGAGTTAAGGTAAGGGTTTTCACAAGGTAAATATGAACCGCTGATGCAGTTTTGATTGAGCAGTGGTCACGTTATCTCCAAGTCAAACCATGGGTTAACAAAAGTTTCAACGACTGTGAGAAAATTTTTATCAAGTCTTTGGACTAAACCCAGGTTAAGAAAATATTTTAGTGACTAGGAGGTAACCTTAGTCATGCAATCACCAGATAACTAAAGGTTAGGTGTTTATCGAAGTAAAAAATGAAAAAAGATATGAATTTGTTTGTCAGATTTAATGACTTGTTTGCTCCTGATTGGTCAAAGAATGAAATAAATAAATAATATCTCAATGATTACAAGATGAAATATAGTCATTGAGTCTCAAGAAGTAATAAATCAAAGATTATTTGCCTTTAGTCGCTAGATCTCCAGAAGGGTTTAGTCACCAAATCTCTTGAGAAAGTCAAGGTTAGAGTAAAGTTTATGAGACTAAGCCACTACCGTCTGATCAAGATCTTATGGCTGTCGTGAAGTTGCAAGAAGAAATGAGGATTTGAATAAAGCTTTAATGATTAACAGACTTCTTTGCAGTCACCAAGTCTCCAGATAGGTGAAGTCGAGTGGTCTCCAGAAAAGGTTTGAAAATTCAACAAGTTCTGGCAATTAAGAGACTTATTGTGTAGTCGCTAAGTCTCTAAATAAGGAAATAAGGAAATGGGACTTAGGAAAGACTATAGTCGCTAGGTCTCAGGATAAAATTGGTAAGTATTGAATGTTGCAGCTATGGAGAGACAAACTATAGTCACCAGGTCTCAGAATGAAAGATTAAAGTTTCAAACAGTCTCCAAGTCACGAGATAAAATCATGAAAGGTAAAACTATCTGGCGACTATGATTATATGACTATAGTCTCTAAGTCTTGTGATAATTTTTAAAGGTGCTAAATCTTTCAGTGACCGTGATTGGCTGTGTAATCTCTAGGTTGCCAGAAATCAAATTTGATTACCTGTCACTGTCTCATCTCACGGCTAGTGAATTGAAGTTTAGGGCATGTTAAGTAATGGTGGAAGTGACTTGAATTACAGATTTTGAAGTCTCGAAAGGGAAATTGCATTCAATTCTTTGAAATAAATATAGCTAACTATCACTCATTCTAAAAATTACCAATTATTTCAGAGAGCCAGAGCTGAAAAGGTACCAGAATTCTTGAGTTTTCTAGCAGTCAAATAATTCACAGTTTCAAAAATTTTAGAGGATTTCACCAATTAATCAAGATGAGTCAGCCATCAACCAACAGAGCTTCTACCAGCAAGGGTTCCAAGGAGAAAGTGAAAGAAAGTTTCTCAGACGAGTTTCTCATTTTACTACCAAGATATTCACAAAACAAAAAGGTTAGTGATGAATGATTCTTTGATGATTTGAACAACTGTAGAGATGCCAGAACACCTTATGTTTCTGGAATGCAACTATTTAAGTATTTTCATAAAAATGTTGATAGTCCAATGCTTGTATCAAACCCTTGGACCTCAGGGTTAGCCAAATTGATTGTCCCAGATGTCTTCCTTGATGTTGACTTGTTAATTGCATTGGAAAATAGTTATGACCCCCTATCTAGAAAAATAAGAAAACAAGATGGCTCAGCTTTAGTTACATTGGACATGAATTCTTTCATGAGACCTTTTGGTATCTACATCCCCATGGCCACAGAGATAAACCTATAGGCCCAGGGAAATAGGTACACTCGGGAGTCCGTCATTGTGTCCAAAGAGGTTGAAAACCATGTCCCACGAGCCAACAGGAATTATATTGCACCAATGGCTAGGGCAGCCCCGTACTTCTACAAAGATTTGTGTTTCTACATGAAGTATATTGCATACGGTTTATATAGAGTGCTAGGGGTAGATGGTGGGGCGGATAGGATTTCATCTAACATCTTGATGATGGTGCTAGATTCACAAAACCTTCATACAACCAAGGGATATGACTACATAGGGTATGTCATTGATAAAATGCATGAGGGACTGCAGGCAATAAGAAAGAAGGAGAATTCACCTAGGTTCATGCATTTCTCACTTTGTTCTACAACTACAACATCATGAACTTACAAGACCTTAAGCCCCAAATGATGTGGCATGGATAGAAAAATCCAGTACAATTTTGGATTAGGGCTTGGAGTAATACTTTGCAAGATTGTGACTTTTGTGCCTTTTAGAATTGGATGGTTCAACCATTTCTAGTCGCCTTGGGAGTGAATCTTTGCAGGCTGCAAGTAAAGGCTCTGCAACTAATAAGACCTTGTCAGTTTGTTGACAAGTGGGCTAAAGGCCATAACATGGGAGACTTTTACTATGAAAAAGCATTTACTATAATTAGAATCTATAGGTGCCCCCAGCCACCCCATATGCTACCATTTTATGTACCACCAAGAATTTCTTTTCTGGAAATTATTTGGCAACTAATGCTGACTGACAAAGAGCATTTAGCCCCCCATAGAAAGGGTACATTTACCCCTAGACACTTTTTCATATGCAATTTCATGATAGGGAAGAATGCATTTGCCAAATTAAATGACTGGTTGGGCCAATTCAATATGAATGCTGCATCATATAGGTATGTGGACACAGAGGGTTTCATTGTAAATGCTACGAAATATTACACTCCTACTATTCCTATAAATAAAAGACATGAGGATTTTTATGAGGAGGATGTCATCAGGAACATTATAGAGGATGAAGAAGAGGAAAAAAGAGCCCACCAACTCAATGATTTATTCTCATTGGAGAAGAGAATTAAAAAAAAAGGATTTTCTTTTGGAGGTTTCTACCCTATAGTGCCTTATCTACAAAGGCTAGATATGATGATGGATAATTTCCATGCATTGGTCAACTCAATTGTGTACCAACTAGGTGACAAGGAAAGGGAAAAAGAGAAACACTCAGAGTCAGATTATGAGGATAGTGATGGAGGCTACCTAGTATATAGCCCTCCTACCATGGAACAACCACATCCTATTGATCAAGAAGGAGAAGAAAATATTATAATGGATTTGAAAGAGCGTCCCAGCTCTCAAGATACAAGTGAGCCTCCTCTTAAGAGGTAGAAATTTCAAGTAGGAGGGCCTTCACAGGTAAGGACACATGAGAAGAAAGGAGACAGTAAAATCTTTAATTCCAGGAGACAGAGCCTATGATCACCGACTCAGGCAGAAGATCAGAGAAGATAATAGAAAATGGAATATGGTGACAAAAGAAGTTGAGTTTCCCTTGACCTTAGGTAGAGATGAGAGGATTTTAGAACTAGAGGCTTTCTTGAAGGATGATAATTTCATCAAATCAGATCAGTTCAAGAATTTCCTAGTATGGCACAAGAAAGAGCAAGTTGCATCATCTGTGAAGATCATAGAGGAAGGCCAGGTACCTAATGAGGCCTTCCAAGCTTTGAAAGATTATGATCCTAAGTCAGAAGCCATCACCCCTAAGGAAGCTAGGAAATTAGTAAAATCTAGCAACATATTGCTTGTACCTGGGTGGGATCTAGCTTCAACTTTTGTTATAGATCAAATCAGGAACCAGGAGAATGTAAACTTGATTTTAGAGACCCAAGTGGGGGATTTAATAAAATAGTTTGGATATAGCCCTAAGAATTGGGCACTAGCCATGTGGAGTCTATATCCAAAGGATCAGAAGCCTTCTCTTCTTAATATACAAGAAAAAATGGATGGGGATTGTTGGAAATATAATTGGGAAATGTGATACTGAGAGGAGGGGTGAATCAGATACCACCTACTAATCCATTTTGATATGAATAAAACATTTTCATAGCATCAACAATACTTGATCATAGCAAAATAATTAACATACTAAGCAACATCCATGAAAATACTCATAACACAATAATTTTGGTTACCTAGAAACCCTTGAAAGGTAAAATTGGGGTGGGCATGACACCCACAAATCTTCACTACTATAGTAATAAATTTTCCTGTTAGGGCTTAGAAAATTTGATCAAAACATTATCTACCCTATGAGGTGTCATCCCTGTTAAGAGCTAAAAGACTTATACAGTCTACCTTGCTAAAGGATTTGAAACTTACAACAAAGTAAGCACTTGGTTAAGAGATTACAAAAAGTCTGTTAGGACTACTCGGTTAAGAGATTTACCCTGATACACTGGTTAGAATGTCTCAGTACCTAATCTTTTGGATTACACTATATGCAAATTACAGATCTTCTCTTTACTATATTGTATTGATCTCTTCTATCATATTTATCTCTTTTCTATCCTTTCACTACTTAGCTTGGTCACTAAATTCTGTCTGAATGCTTCACTACTCTGAATGTGCCTCTCTACTCATTCCCTTCACATTCACTATCTTTCACTCTTACATGTTTTAGGGTTTAGATCTTAACCTTATATAATTAGCAAAACATCTTCATGATTCAAGATCTACGGTTCAGATTAATTCCTTTTGCCGCTTAAGCCTTACTAATTTATGATTGGCTCTAAGTATTACATAGGGATCAATGATTGAAAAATAGATGTGTAATCACCTCCGTAAATACCTCAACAAATAAAATACAAAACATGAATGTCACCCAAAACAATTTACCTCGATCACTGTGCCATAACAAACTCATATGTCATTCCTAGCTAACTCGGCAAATGCAGTTCCTGATACTCAGCATTCACTGTACTTGGCATATGTTGATATCTCTGTGGCTCAGTAATTATTACATATATGAATCGGCAAAACTAGACTTGGCATAATACAAAAATACATAGTGACCATAAGTTTACTCGGTAGTACTACTGCTCGATAAGTATACATTACATAACTCGACCTTTACATAATGACTCGGTCATAGTGATGACCGACCATCATTGCCTAGATAAATGACTAAGTGTGGGTCACTAATATTCAACAAAACTATAGAGATCTACAATCTCCCCCTTTGACATTAGTGGCAAAAACACTTTGTCGTGACATTACACTTTGTATTTACAAAAGTACGTAGTATTAGCAAAATACTCCCGCTAAGATATATATACATTCAAAATTTTGTTACCTTTCCTTTTTCATGTCATCTAATTTGACTTCCCCCTTGATTTTGACACTATGAATTTCTTCTGGAGTTGGGATCTCAAAGTATTTCTCCAAAAATGGTTTATGTGGCATCATAACCATGTGTAGTGCAGTTTCCCATTCTCCTGCAGCAATAATTAAAACTTTTGACTGCACTTCTATCTCAGTAGCTAGATTGATTAGGCTCTTGGCTATCTATAGATTTGGATCCTTCTAGGTTAATTCCTTAGCCTTGACCAACTTTCTTTGTATGGCCTCCAAGTGAGGTGTTAAAATTGTTTGCATATAAAGTAGACGGGATCTTATCTTTCCATCATTAGCCATCAGTTCAGCTATCCTACCTTTTGTATGCATAATCTTGGCATAATGTTTAGAACTATTTTTTGCATCCACACTTAAGGACTGATTGGTGGATTTGAGTTCTTGCTGTAGGTGATCAACCAGTTGTTGGTTATCCCCAGTGAACTATTCTACATTGCAAAGTTTGGTAAGCAGAGAGTGTGCATTCACAACTACTTCTTCGGTCTCTATTACCAAAGTGGAAAGTGTGACCTGTTTCACTGTAATCTCGGTAGATACTTTCTCCAACATCTTGGTCTCAAAATTTCTTTCCAACCACTCAAATAGCTTATCACTAGTGCTACTTTCTTTATTATTTACTTTCTGAACAATATGTACAAGTTGTTCCAATATGGGAGCGGAACTATTTACATCTGACAACTCATAAACATCATTAAATATGTCTTTTATTTCATACAGAACCTGCTTCTGTTGATGTTCTCTTCTCAATTCTTCCTATCTTCTTTTCCTTGTCAATAAGTCTTTCAATATTTGCATCTGCTCATAAGATAAATTATCAGAATCCCATTTAGGAATAACAATAACTTCATCAATGGTTACCTCTGGGGAAAAGACTTCCATTTTCTACTTTAGTGCCTTCTTCGATGTGCTCCCACTTGGCATCAGTACAAGAGTTTAGATTGCCTCTTGTTTTGTAGGCTCCTGTACCTCAATAGCTTTGTCTTTTACTTCTTTTTCTTCTATTCCCTTATCCTCCACATGAGGACTATTAGCTTTTTCCTTGAACTTCTCTTCTTTATCTTGTTGTAACTCCTTGGTAGATGTGGGTTGACTTTCTAGTGCCGACTGATCTTGTTCCTCTGTAGTGCTTGTACTGGCTAACATGTCAACTGTAACAACTATTGGTTTGGTAGGGGTAGTGTTAACAGTTGATGTCTCATCAATTGTTGAATAATCTTTGACTTGCAAAAGTATAGTATTACTACCTGGCAAAGTTGTGTCTTTTGCTTCCTCAGCCTGTATATCTTCCTCGGTCAATACCTGATTCTTGATTGGGGTATCCTCCATTATATCAACAATGTGTACTTTTGATACCTTCTGAATTACCTCTACCTTAGGAGCTTCAGTCTCTGGAATGGGTGATTCCATTACATTTAGTTCTATTGCAGGCTCAGCATCCTTAGATGTACAAGAACCTTTATCTTCATATTTTTCAATCAACAAACCAAACACTATCTTCCAAGTCTTAATACTTTCTTGTACAACATCCTCAACCTTGTGTTGAAGGATTGAATAAGCTCTAAGCTTAGGGTCAAACTTTACTCAGTGTTGTTCCACAATTTTTCTAATGTTGGCAGGGGTGAGACTTGATTCCACTTGTGCTAGGGTGCTCTCTCTTATTTGCTTTTCTGTATTAAGAGCATATTCTGATTTTTGTGCAACCATGTTTCTTAACTCCTTAGGGATTCAGTTCTCCAACAGAATAGGTAACGTCTTGAAAATGCAAAGCATTTCAAGAATAGCATCTTCAACCTTTTCTTTGTCTCCTATACTCAAGCCTCCAAACTTTAATTCTTTCAAGTCTTGTCCATTTGATTTTTCAATTTTTCCCAGATATCTTCATTCTTATTTTGACCATTGCTCGGCATAGGTAATCTACAATATTTCTTTAGGTGACCTATCTTATTACACTTGTAACATACCATGCTTCCATACATCCAACTTTTAGATTTGCCTCTGAAATGAGTCTTCATACAATTTTCTCCAATGTGTCCATATTTTCCATAGTAATGACAGTTGTACCAAGTGTTATAATCCCAATTGTATGATTTATTCTTCGCATGTGACTTAGTCTGTTCATTTGATGACCATCTAGGTTTAGATTTGCATTCAAATGCTCTATACCCATACTTATGATAGTTGAAATAATTACCTTGAAACTTAGGTGAGGTAGATGGATTATTGACCTTAGACCTACATTCATGTGCCTGATGTCCATGTTTCTTACAGTAAAAGAAATGCCCATTGAGCTTAGGTTTAGGATCAAACTTACCATGTTTTCTTCTACATATGTTGGTTGTATGTCCTAGCTTTCCACAATGATGGCATGTGGGCTTGTTGTTCTTTAGTTTTGCATTCTTTTGTTCTCCATTCTTTGATGATTCTCCTTCTTCAGTAGATGATGCATGTTCATTTAGTCCAAGTCCGTATCTATCACCAGATCTTCTAGGTGACCTTAACAACTCTTCAAAATATTTTGTAGCTTCATTAGGTTTGTTCATCCTTTCATTGATTTCCTTTTCAGATCTTAGTTCATTCCTCAATTGATCATTTTCAGACCTCAGTTGGCTGATTTCCATATCTTTCCTTCCCAACTCTTGATTAACCAATAGTAGTTGATTTACCATGTCTAGTTGATTCTTAGTCAACATTTGCATGTCACTTGTCCTTTCATCTAGTCTTATTACAATTTTTCTTTTGTCTTATCATCTTCAGCTTTCTTTTTCTGTTTAACTACTTCACAAAGTCTGACACATTGAATTTCCTATTCTCTCCTTAGATTTCTGATGTCATCATTTAGTATGGTATTTTTCTCTAGTAGCTCTTTTATGGCTTTGTCACTTTCTACAGAGTTTCCATTATCAAATAGTCCAGTGGTATCTTCTTCTTGATATTGTGACTCATTTTACTGAATAGCAATTTCTCTCCTTCTGCTCAAGGATTTCCCCAGTTCGCTTCTGGTTTCTTCCAATTGTTGTAATGCCAGTTGTACATCAATCTTCTGATTCTCTATGACCTTTCCCAGCTTATAGACTTCCATCTCAAGATCTTTTCTTCAAGTGGTTAGACTTTCTATGAGAAACCTTGCAGCTCTGATACTAATTGTTGGAAATATAATTGGGAAATGTGATACTGAGAAGGGGGGGGTGAATTAGATATCACCTACTAATCCATTTTGATATGAATAAAACATTTTCATAGCATCAACAATACTTGATCATAATAAAATAACTAACATACTAAGTAGCATCCATGAAAGTACTCATAACACAATAATTTTGGTTATCCAGAAACCCTTGAAAGGTAAAACTGGGGTGGGGATGACACCCACAAATCTTCACTACTACAATAATCAATTTTCCTATTAGGGCTTACAAAATTTTATCAAAACATGATCTACCCTGTGAGGGGTTTGCACTGTTAAGAGCTAAAAGACTTATACAATCTACCAAGTGCTAAAGGATTTGAAACTTACAACAAAGTAAGCACTCGGTTAAGAGATTACAAAAAGTCTATTAGGACTACCCGGTTAAGAGATTTACCTTGATACACTAGTTAGAATGTCTCAGTACCTGATCTTTCGGTTTACACTATATGCAGATTACAAATCTTCTCTTTACTATATTGTATTGATCTCTTCTATTAGATTTATCTCTATTCTTTCCATTCATTGCTTAGCTCAGTCACTGAATTCTGTTTGAATGCTTCACTACTCTGAATGTGCCTCTCTTCTCATTCCCTTTGCATTCACTATCTTTCACTCATACACATTTTAGGGTTTAGATCTTAACCTTATATAATTAGCAAAACATCATCATGATTCAAGATCTATGGTTTAGATTAATTCCTTTTTCCGCTTAAGCCTTACTAATTTATGATTGGCTCTAAGTATTACATAGGGATCAATGATTTCAAAATAGATGTGTAATCACCTCCCTAATTACCTCAACAAACTAAATACAAAACATGAATGTCACCCAAAATGATTTACCTTGATCACTGTGCCATAACAAACTCATATGTCATTCCTAGCTAACTCGGCAAATGTAGTTCCTGATACTCGACATTCACTGTACTCGGCATATGTTGATATCTCTATCACTTGATAATTAATGCATATATGACTTGGGAAAACTAGACTCGACATAATACAAAAATACATAGTGACCATAAGTTTACTTAGTAGTACTACTGCTCGGTAAGTATACATTACATAACTCGGCCTTTACATAATGACTCAATCACAGTGATGACTGACCATCATTGCCTAGAAAAATGACTAAGTGTGGGTCACTAATAGTCAACAAAACTATAGAGATCTATAGGGGATAAGATCATATGGTCTATCCACAATACCAAGGATCTTGAGATCTCACAAGTGCCAACTCATTTTGCAATTCTAAATGAGGACAAGACAAAACAACTTTCTGATAGGAACCAAAAACTCTTTAATGATTATAGTGCATTATTTAAGGACATAGAGGTGCATATTATGAAGGAGAAAGAATTGGAAAAGTATGCGGAGGATCTACAACTGCAAATCTTCAATATGCCTACAGTTACCCCTCAACCACCTAAACAGCCCCCACAATTGGAAAACCAAGGTACAGAAGAGAAAGAGGTGATAGATGAATAGACCAGTATGGATCAGACTAAGGTGGCATTGGATGCCTTTTTAAAAATTTTGCAACACAGACTTGAGGTGTTGAAAGAGAAAGTAGATGCAGTTCATACTACCAACAATAAATTGCATGGTTTGTAGAGTGAGGTGAGTAATTTTGTTTCCATTTTGAATACTTATCACACATCTTGGTCAGTGAGAGGACCATTGTTTGAGAGATTGGTATCTATGTAACCCCTTAGGAATGATATTCCTAAATTTTGTTTGCAAGTAGGGGATGAGATTCAGAATATAGGTATTGTTTCATCTTTCTTCAAAGGAAAAGCTAACCAAATAGAAAGTAGAATAATAATGTTTGGCTCTGATTTCAATAGATTTGTTCCTCCAATTAAGAATGAGGATGGAGAAATAAAAGGATAAGATCAGTGGAGGTCAGATTTTGATTCCTTACTACCTAAGAAAGAGGCATTTGTCAATGAAACTAATGAATTAGATGTTGATAGATTCAATATAGTTTTGGATGAGGCTTTAAAAGCTGAGATGGACTTCATAAATTTCACTACAGATATCAAGTAGGTAATTGATGGTAGGTGGGAGAGATAGAAAAAAAAACTCCAAAGCCTTCAAGAATTCCAGTGGCCAATAGAAGAACAGGTATCTACTTGGGATAATCTGACAAAGACAATAAGGAATATACCTGCAACAGATGACATTGAAGATTTAGATGATGAGTGAGCTACAACAATGCACCTGACCTATGAGCACAGGGATAAAAACTAATCATGAAGAGAATGATGTAGGTTAGCTGGTTAGGTAGTCATCATTCACATAACAACTTTGGCAGTTGATCTGAATACCAGCAGACAAAGGTGCAGCTCAAATGAAGATTCGACACAAGAAGAAACAACTTATGGTGCCATCTTCTCTCCTTATTATGTTACATCCTAACTCTTTTTTAATCTAGTGAAAAGTCACTATTAGAGCCACCAATAGCTTGTTGCATCCTTTTCTCAAGGATCCCAAGGTGGTCTCTCTATATATAGCCAATGATAACTCACACCAAAGGTGGTGAAAAAACTTATTGTAATAGGAGCATATAGAATTGGTTTTTGATTCTCAGGAATCCAGTTTTTCTGAATGTATTGATACAAGAAATTTATCAATAAAATATACCGAGTTTCCATGTATATCTTGTATTGTCTTTATGTGTAAATCTTGAGTTCCTTTCAAGGGAGGGGTAAATCTTGAGTGAGGTCTCTGAGATTTTATCTTTTAGATATGAATTTGATGATCTGATTTATGCATACGAGGATAATTTGCAAGGCATTTTATTTGGGGATTAGGTGTGTTTGTTTTGAGAGATTTACTATAGAAGTGCATTTATTGACTCTAATGCCCTAGGATTTGGCACTGGTCATTTGCTTAGTTTACATTAGTTTTCATCACCAATCAATTTTAAAACAATGATTTACTTTAATGTTGTGAGAGATTTATGTGATTAAATCTGTATCAAGATATAGGTTACTGTTGTGATTTTTGAAGAATTTGATCTGGAAGGTAATACCCACCTGTAGCTAAAAGCTCAGAGAGAAGAAGGATTTTTAATCCTTAACACCTTAGTATTTATTGTTGTTGATGAATTTGTTGGGACTACTAGAGTTATGAATCAGAGTTTTCTGATTAAGTTTGGATCATCTGCAATTTTGAGTACTAACACCCTCCATGCTTCATCACAAATTTAAATTCATTTTGAACAATGTGATGTACACTCTTCATGCGGATGATAAATCTAATAGTTTTTTTAACACTGAATCAGCTAAAGACTCGGAACCTAGTGAGAAAAAACAAGAAACTAAAGCTAAAGATGAAACTCAATCGAATGAAGGACCCTTGTCTTATACTTTTTTCTGAGGATAATTGGGGCACTTTAGATTTTAATCATACCTTCATTGGAGAGTATCGGGTTTCTGATCTTTCTTTCATGAAACCTCGAGAAAAATCTAAAACTGAAAAAGTTGTTTCCACTCCTCTTTCTAGAGAGTTGAGTAATAAATTTTTTTCTAGATTAGCTAACGAGACCATTGAAACTATTAATCCTGATTTTTATGATGTAGTGACCTACGAGGCTCCCTTAGCTCTTTCAAATATGGATTCTTATTATGGTCTTGGTTATCAATTTCTCACTAAACACGGTTTTAATGGACAAGGTTGTGGAAAGTTTGAATAGGGAATACATTTTCCCCTAATGAATGATGGTTGTGAACACTCCTATGGGTTAGGATTTAATCCTTATAATCAGCCTTCTTTCTTTCTGAATGTTAATCTCATTTGTAGTGGTCCTCTAAAATTAACCAACCCACATCTTCTCACATTTGATCAAGAGCCATCTTTGGATATATTTTCCTCTGAGGATGCTATCACATAATTCTTAGGAGTGTATGAGGATTTACCTTCTTTTCATCATAATAAAAGAAAATAATACTGCTTAAACTCTAACGTATATTTTAGGAAGAGACTGAATCTGAACAATATCTTGATCCTCTCCCACCTATCGAAGATGCTAAGAAAAGAAATCTCTTAATCATTGATATAGTACATGTACAAATTGATTCTAATGATCCCAAGAAGGTTATTAACATTGGAAAATGTGTAAATAAGAGTGAACATAAACAAATTACTAATATTCTCTTTGAATTGTTGGATATTTTTGCTTGGGTGTATTCAAACATGCCTGACATTGATACTAAGATCGTCACTCATAATATTGTTCTTGCACCTAATGATAAGAAAATGAAGAAAAAGATTTGAAAAATCAATCCTATTATTTCCCTTCTTGTTAAGGCTAAAATAGAGAAACTCTTGGATGTCGGTTTTATATGTCCTATAGATTATTCCCCTTGGATTTTAAATATTGTGGATGTCTTGAAGGGTGAAAATAAGATAAGGATGTGCACTGATTTTTGGAATTTAATCGAGGCTTCTTTGAAAGATGATTTCCCCCTTCCTAAAATCGATATGATCATGGATTTGTTAGAATAACTAAGAGGGGGGTGAATCAGTTATCCATAGTCCCAATCACAAAATGTATATCCAAAAACAATTTACTAAAACTTTTGTAGATCGGTAACATAAAATAGTATTTTGTCTGTGCTTTTAATGATTACCAGTTAATAACATATAGTGATTACCAATCAAATCCAATATGCAACATCTAAAGTATGACAACGAACAATTATCATAGTCAACACATAACAAAAGAGATTTAACATGAAAACCCTGTAAAGGGAAATACCACTTGGGACTGGCAACCCAAAAATTGTTCACTCTTCTGAAGTGAGCTCGGTGAAGACCCAACCCTGTTAAAGGTTACAAACACACTGTGAGGTGTGACCTTGTTAGAGGATTTTAGACCAACCATTATCATCCAACTAGCATTCACTATGGGGTTGACAGGATAACAAATGTACACTCTATGAATGACATTACAAGACTTTCTAGTCCACTCTATTAAGACATTTATCTGTTTACAATAGTTAAAATGTAACAGAAGGTGATCTAATTACAACACAACTTCAATCGCAGATTATCAGATCTATATTAAGCTCATTCAAATCCTCTGATCAATATATCAATTTTGTTTCAATCAATATTCAGTAACTTACTGTCGCTCAATTATAGCTTTCTGACACTCGGTAATCTCTGTAGTTTGGTTCTCCTTAACTAGTATGATCAAGCATGCATGAAGCTTGTTCACATGATATCTCTACAGTCTCCTTCTTCCGGCATGATTTCATCATGAAATCCTAGTCTCTTAAATAGACAAGTAAACCATTTTAATTCCATCCATCAGATTTTGCCGCTTAATCTCCTTTGTTGATTTTTTCACTTTAACCTTCCTCGATTGATGTGTCAGTAACATGTTTTGTTTCAATCCCTTAGATCTTCTTCGAATTATGTTAGTTGTCGATCTTCGTAAAAAACATTATCTTCATCCTTGTAATCATAACACTTTACAGCTCATCAACTTCCATCGGCTAAACTAGTCATTTAGTTCTTTTATTCTGCTCAGTTAACAAAGAAATGTGTTGGTCAACACAAGCTTCATTTATACTATGCTTGGTATACACTACACTGCGTCGATGTATACTAGAATGCCTCTTTAACCAACCACACTGCTTTGTGCATTTTTCTCTATCCTTCATCATAGATGAATGCAACATAATCAAGTCAATAACATAAGGTCATAGACTCATTCATAAGTTACCCAATGTATTCCTTATCCTTATCTATCATCTCCATCTTCCTCATGTAGATATATCTGGTCTTCATCTCTTTTCTTCTTCTTTCTACAGATGTTTGGGTATAGCAAGTTACAAGATAAGTATTGTCAAAACTAGTTGACATCAATGACAGCATATTACTGATTTAATCATCTTACATATCTAATCCGTGTATGGTGAAAAAGTGACCACACTTCTATGAATCCTTACATGCAAGGAAACTCAAGAATGAGCCCTCACAAATCAATTCATAGCTCTCTATGTATGGAGTTGCAAGATTGTAAAATTGCTCTCAGCTAGAGCTACGAAGCTAATGACCTTGCTAGTCAACCACACAATGAGAGATTCAAGTGAAGACAAGGGCAAGAGTGCCAATATCCCCAATGAAATCAAGATGAAATGCAATGTAATGCAAGAAAACTAAGAATGAAAATGCAAGCTAAACTAAATGATAACAATGCAATTCTTGAAAGGAAATCTAATCTATGAAAGGAAAGTGCAAACTAGACTATGAAAGGAAAGTACAAGTCTTACAATCCCTCCTAATTAAAATATGTGAGATTAATCTATTGCATAAAGGAAATCTATACTAAGAATGCCATGATTATGAAACTATGAAAGAAAACTAAATGAAATGCAATAACAATGTCTTCAAAGCTTGAATGCAAGAATGTCTTCAAAGAGCTCCAAATGACCTAGAAAACCTGTAGCATAACATTAGTATTCAAAATTGCATATGAAAATGAGGAAGAGAGTCTTCTTTTATAGGAAATAAAAAGGAATGGACCATGGAGATTAAGAAGCAAAAGATTTAATCAACGGTGGAGCATCAAAGAAGAGCAATCCATGTGCACAAATATCCTCCAATGAGAAAATAAGAGTTGACTTTTGTGTCCATATAAGATAAAAAGTGTTTTTTCCCTTTTTATAAGATAAGAATAATGCTTTATTTGTGCAACTTAGGATAAGAGGAAAAGTGGGGGCTTTTTATTTATTAAAAGGGGAGGAAATATTCCTTTTAAATAAATAAAGACTTTAGGATAAAATGGTTAGCCCAAGGCAAATAATTGAAAAATGATAAAATAGGATTTGATCAAGGAAATTGATATAATTGATAAAATGCTGATTTTTGAAAATATTGATTCAGGGATTTGATAAATTGCTGAATGGCGGCCCAAAGTCTAGGTGACCATTTTAGGGTGCATACATTTGCCCCTCTTTGACTAATGTGTGATCATTTCAGGAACACATGCAGTCAAAGAATAAATTGAAATGTGAGATCGATCTGGGATCACAAAATAACCTAGATGTGTGTTCATTTTGGGAACACATCATGACAAAAATAAGCAAAAGCTAAAAGACAAGACCAACATCATCGTTGCTAGGTGCAAATCAAGTCTTAGACAAAACTATTTCCATCGCTGCTAGGCAATAATCAAGTCTTAAAAATAGGAGATAAAAATCAAAAGATGAAATCACCACCGTCACTACTAGGTGATAATCAAGTCTCCAAATAAGAATCTCAAGCTGAGCTTAATGATAAAGCTGAATCAAAGATTAAAGCTGATAGGTACTGCCCCCTCGGAATCAAAATCAAAATCAGGTAGAGGAGAATAGGAAATTGATAAACTTGATCAAAGCACTAGAAATCATAGTCGAAGATGAGGATAACAGGATAACCATCAAGCAATGAAAATATGCCCCAGGTTGACTAGGTTTGACTGGGAAAGATATAGGATAAAAATTAAGTCAAACCTTAGAGAAATGAAGTGAGTAATAATGAATGATAAACTAGGAGTTTTGAAAGAGATGGGGGTGAATAAATGAAGATGCCCCAACAAAGATCGAAGGATCAGGCCTCAAATGGTCAGCTAATTGCGCAAAAGAGGGTGAAAATTTTGAAATGTGATTTTGACTATCAAGATTAACTCAGATTTCAATTTCGAGTCCAAAAATAGATCCAGGACACTGAAATTAGCTAGGGGTGCAATTCCGAGGTGTTTTAGAAATTAGGTCAAAAAGTTAAAATGCTATAGACAAGAAGCGAAAGACATGATCGAGAAAAGGAAAGGTGAGTGCAGTTGACCAACTAGCCCACAAAAGATAAAAGAAGAGCTCTCTTCATATGCAAGATGCAAAACTAATCTAACATGAACCTAAAAATGCAAGCTACTATGAAAAAGTGGTTGACTTGCAAGGTCACAACGCTAATAGACATCTAATAATCATCATCGAGCTTTATTGGTAGCGTCACAAGATCATAAAATACACATTAGTATGACTATAGGCATATGAATATGATCTATATCAGATTGAATGTGGGAATCCCACCTAGGCACCAAAGACATATAAGTCAAGATGACTAGTGCAATGAGATTACCTAAGTTTACTATAGTGAGATTATGCTTGCATCAGGACACAAGAAGATCAAGATGGCTATAAGCATGCACTTGTGAAATAGTTAAGGATAATACCTTGTCCATCCCTAGTGTCAAGTAAGACCAGCATAAATGCTCATGATAGTTAGGATCAACAAAATATACCCACAAGCAGATAAAGAAATAAAACATGTTCTCATACCCTCAGTCTTCTAGCTATGCATCATCGAAAACTTCTTAGGGAGAGACCACTCATCAAAGAAATCTTCATAGACAACACACAAAGAGAACAAAGCCAAACAAGTCTCAGTGAATTGAGCATTTAAGTGCATGTGTGTTGGTCATAGAGTCAAACTTTGAGCATCAAATTTGCTTAGTGAGAAATATCACATCATACTTAGACTGGTGGGTAAGACATCTGATAAGTGTTGAGAAACACTCGATGCTAGGAAAGTGTTGAAAAACACAATTTGGGTGGTGTTGAAAAACACCGTTTGCAAGATGTCCTAAAGACTAGCGCATCCTAGAGACCAAAGCTAACACAGTGATGCCCCCTAGACAAAGATAAAGAGCAATTCCAAACCAAGGCAACAAGGTCAAGACATGATGGAGAAAGGCTAAGAGTCGGGGACACATGCTAAAAGACAAGGGTGCAAAGGCCTCAAGTAGCGTCTGTTTCCAGGTTTTCACCACTTGGAGATTTTTTTATTTTTTTCAATTTTTAATATTTTTTCTACCAAGGTGCCAGTTTCCAGGTTTTCACCAAGGCACTTTTTCTCTTTTTTTTTGAATTTTTTTTGAAATTTTTTTTTTTTTTTTGTATTTTTTCAGGACTTTTTATGCTTTTAGGATTTTTTCAGCATCATATATGAATTTTTTTGGTATTTTTTCAAGATCAATAAGATATGTACAAAGGATGCCCCTAGACAAAATGGGCATCAAGCTCCCAAGCAAGATCACATCGTGAGGTTCCAATTTCTAGCAAGGTGGAGGACAAGAGGGATTGACAAGCTGGTGGAAGAGATGGAAGACACAAGAATGAAGGAGAATGAAGGGAAGAAATCCTCAATTACAAACTCCTCAAGAGTACCCAAGCTAGGGAAAAAATTGTCATGTAAACCACATTTGGACAAGCAATGAAAGGCCAACGTAGGATAAGTCACAAAAGCGCACTGCAAAAGAAGGAAGGGATGTAGTCCAAAGGAGTAGACATATCAAGAGGCTACATAGCATCACGTTTTACTCTTTTTTAATAGATCAAGACCAAAGGGGAAAAGGATAGCAAAAGGCTAGAATGAATGGAGGAAAATGAATATGAAGGCTAAACATGAAAGGAATGAAAGCAAGATCATCGTAAGATAGCTCACAAGATAGCCAAATGTTCGTGTATAGCTCAACATTGTCAAGATCAAAGAGAAAAGATGAAATGGATGAAATATGTAGAAGAACTACGCATGATGCCTAATTGCCAGGTTTTCATCACGGTACTTATCCAAGGTGCCACAAGGGAGTGGTTTTCACCATAGGATGAATTTATTTCTCTTTACTTTTGCTACCAAGGCGCCTGTTTCTAGGTTTCCACCAAGGCCCATTTTCAATTTTTTCATTTTTTTTTTGTTTTCTTTTTTTTGGAAGAAGGCAAGCTTTTTAGATAATGCTCTTTGAAAGGATAAATCATGATATGCCAAGGATTCAAAATGTTATGCTCAAAGATACTGATAGGGAAAGGAGGATGGAAGAGAAAAATGGAGGATAAGGCTTTATGTAAAGTGAGTGAGGTTGGAAGATAGGAAGAATAGGCAAATGAGGAAAAAGGATAGAAGGTAGAAGGATAATGAATGGAAGGATTGTGAAATGGTAGATGGAAAGGAAGGAAAGATCAACATCAACACACACCATGAAGGGTGGCGAGAGGGTGGAGGAAATGTGAATGAAGGAATACGAGAAGGAATATGGTGAATGTTTAGCAGAGGTTGCGGTTTAGGAGCATGGAATGGAAGAATTTTTTTGGAAGAAGATGAAGTTAAAGCCTCTGGAAGCTTGAATGTCAACTTCACTTTTTGTTCAATATGAGACTCTTTCAAGAGAGACTTTGGAATCCATATAGCCATAGGCTTTTCATTTCCTTTTGATGATTTAGAGAGAATATCTTCAATGATGGATTTTGGAACCCATACTTGTCTTGTAGTTTTCTTCTTAGATATCCCTTTTAACTTTATGCCTCCATGTCGATTAGAGACACGGTAATCTTCATTTTTTTATGGATTCTTGTATTGCTTCTTTTTCTTGTATTGAACATTCAAGTTACTTCCAAAAGACTTGGGACTTATGGAAGGAGGATATGACTGGTTTAGATGAGTTGGTGGATGAAAAGGATTCAAGGGTATGCATCTATGTTGATCTTGAGGAAAGATAGGAGATGGAGGGATGTAAGGACCCAAAATGGATGATGAATTAAGAGAATTAGAAGGGGAAAGTGAAGGGACATAAGGACCCAAGATGGAAGGCAGACATGAAGCTCTTAGTATTGGTGGAGGAGGTCCAAGGATGGACGTGGAAGATACAAAAGGATAATCAATAGTTTCATCAACATCTATATGAGAACCAAGGACATCAACATCTTTAGAGTGAGCATTAGGATTTGCAATAGGATCATGAACATCTTGAATAGGAGAAACTTCTTTGATAGGATTGTTCAAAGCTTGCAAAGACTCAGGAAGAGTAGAAAGTGAAAGCGAACATGGAATGGTAGAACAAGAAGATGAAAGACTTTGATCTTGACAAGTTGTTTTGGCTAGCGTAAGCGTATCATTTTGCTTTGGATTTTAAATAGGCTTAACATTGGAAGTAATAACACCATTTTTAATAACCTTAATGGAAGTATCATCTTTGGAAAGTGCAAGTGTAGTAAGGTTATTTTGTTTATCAATAAGCTCAATGGTGTGAGTAGTAGCTTGATCTTGCTTAGGAGATGGTGGAATGAATGCAGAAGAGCGTAGAGGATCAAAAGAACCATGAAATGGATCAGAGACATCATGAAAAGGATTAAATGACATGGAGGGTTCTTGATCTTGATCTTTTTTTATTCTTTTCTTCATCATTTTTAGAGTCCTCTTGACATGGAGCCACTTCTAAGGACACAGAAGCATGTTGGAATTGCATGGAAGATTTTGGAATAGATGGTGAAGGACCAAATGAAGTAGGCATTATAGTGCATAAAGGCTTAGGCTCTTTAGGTTTAGCATTATTGAAAGTATTTGCAGCCAAGTGAAGGTTAGCTTGAGTTTCTTTAAGAGGTAGCCCTTGAGGATAACTATAGGGAATCACATGAAAAGCATTAGGACTTTTGTTGGATGAAGGATTTGTGAAAGATTCAGAAGCTTTAGGAGATGTATGGGCATTGGATGAAGTAGAGGATGGAAGGGAACTATCACGAGACAAAGGTTCATCATTAACATAATCTTGCTTGGGAGTTTCATTTTTATCTTCAGCATGAGATTTCTTAGAGGAAGGATTCTTATAATATTTATGTTTCCAATCAGCGCGGTGTATTTTATAGTCCTCAGCAGTAGTAGATGGATCATAATCAAGGTATTGTTCACAAAAATCATCAAAGTCTTTTTCAAAATCAGAATCATATGGATCGCCATCACGATCTACCCAATAGGATGATCCTTTAGTAAGCCTGAGCACATGACAAGGAGGACTCTTAGGAATAGAGTCATCATAAGTATCACAAAGGAAATCATATTGCTCATCATGGTATGCCTTGAGATGAGGAGTAAGACTCTTGGGAGAAGTAGAAGAGGAACGAGATGGTGAAGAAGAGGAAAATGAAGATCTTGTGGAGAAAGTAGACTTGGAAAATGAGGAATGTGAATAATGTCTAGAAGAGTCGTGATAAGACTTGGAATGTGAAGAAGAATGAGAAGACTTAGAAGATGAAGAATGTTTGGAAGAAGGAGGTCGTGATAGGATCATGTGGATGATTCTAACAAAGGCATCTTATTCATTCGACTTTTATTTTATTTTTGCTATAAGTTTATCACCCATGCCATATTTAGAAAAAGTATGGTGAAAAAGTGACCACACTTCTATGAATCCTTACATGCAAGGAAACTCAAGAATGAGCCCTCACAAATCGATCCATAGCTCTCTATGTATGGAGTTGCAAGATTGTAAAATTGCTCTCAGCTAGAGCTATGAAGCTAATGACCTTACCAGTCAACCACACAATGAGAGATTCAAGTGAAGACAAGGGTAAGAGTGCCAATATCCCCAATGAAATCAAGATGAAATGCAATGCAATGCAAGCAAACTAAGAATGAAAATGCAAGATAAACTAAATGATAAAAATGCAATGCTTGAAAGGAAATCTAATCTATGAAAGGAAAGTGCAAACTAGACTATGAAAGGAAAGTACAAGTCTTACAATCCCTCCTAATTAAACTATGTGAGATTAATCTATTGCATAAAGGAAATCTATACTAAGAATGCCATGATTATGCAACTATGAAAGCAAACTAAATGAAATGCAATAACAATGTCTTCAAAGCTTGAATGCAAGAATGTCTTCAAAGAGCTCCAAATGACCTAGAAAACCTGTAGCATAACATTAGTATTCAAAATTGCATATGAAAATGAGGAAGATAGCTCTTCTTTTATAGGAAATAAAAAGGAATGGACCATGGAGATTAAGAGGAAAAATATTTAATCAACGGTGGAGCATCAAAGAAGAGCAATCCATGTGCACAAATATCCTCCAATGAGAAAATAAGAGTTGACTTTTGTGTCCATATAAGACAAAAAGTGTTTTTCCCCTTTTTATAAGATAAGAATAATGTTTTATTTGTGCAACTTAGGATAAGAGGAAAAGTGGGGGATTTTTATTTATTAAAAGGGGAGGAAATATTTCTTTTAAATAAATAAAGACTTTAGGATAAAATGGTTAGCCCAAGGCAAATAATCGAAAAATGATAAAATAGGATTTGATCAAGGAAATTGATATAATTGATAAAATGCTGATTTTTGAAAATATTGATTCGGGGATTTGATAAATTGCTAAATGGGGGCCCAAAGTCTAGGTGATCATTTTATGTTGCATACAATCAGAAACTCAGTGATCTAAAATCAAAGATCTTCAAGTCATACAATTTATTCAAATCAGTTGTAGTTCATCAATCTCTCCCTTTGGCATTGATGGCAACAAAAGCAATATGAAATATGGCATACACATACCAAACATGTATTCTACAACTCTGTCAAAAATTTTTGTAACTCAGTACAAGATCTCCCTAGCTTAATATGTTTAATCACTACGTTACATAAAAGCATTTGCAAGTGCAGACTAACTTCTACAGATATGATCTTTTTAGCTCACAGGTTTTCTTTTGTTCTTAGTAACTGATCTTCAATGCTCTCCCTTTTCTGTATCCCTCTCCCTTTTTCTTTGGCTTCATATTCTTCATATTGATCTCTCTCCCTTTGACAACAATGCCAAAGAGCAATAAAAACATACAGCTCTATAGTAACCATGCAACTCTTTGTTGTCTGATGCATTCTCTATATCTCGGTATACTGATGTGCAAATCTATTCCAGTACTTCAACCTTTCACAACCTTAGACAAAAATCCAAAGTGTGAACTCTACTACATCAACATGTATGATCTTCTGATAAGATTAGGTTGATGCAACCTCTAGATCACCTTAGTGACCAGTAGACAGGGGACGAACCCCAAGTCTAGTCCTCAAGTATTCATATGTATCCTTTGGTAGAGGCTTTATAAATATGTCAGCAAGTTATTCTTTTGTTGTAACAAATTCTAGCTTTACTTGCTTCTCCTGTACTTGTTCCCTTAAGTAGTGATACTTAATAGTTATGTGCTTTGTTTTAGAATGCATCACTAGATTGTTTGAAATATTTATAGCACTACTGTTGTCACAATATATAATCACTGACTCAATGATTACCTCATTCATACCTTCCAACACTTGCTTGATATAAGCAATATTTGAACAGTTAGTAGCAGCAACAACATACTCTACTTCAGCTATAGACTAGGAAATGCAAGACTATTTCTTACTTGTCCATGTAACAATTCTTTCACCAAAGAAGAATTCTCCTCTGGTGGTACTCTTTCTATCATCCACATTTCTAGCCCATTCAACATTGGTGTATACCTTAAGTTAAAACTTTCCTTTCTTAGGATACCACAATCCATAATCTTCAGTTTTCTTTAGGTATCTTAAGATTCTCTTTGTAGCAACCATGTGTGAATCTCTAGGGTTTGCATACAATCTAGCAACTATTCAAACAACATGTGCTATATCAGGTCTACTGTGAACTACATACATTAACTTACCAATCATGGATCGATACAGTGTCTAGTTTACCTCAATAGTTCCATCTTCTTTAGTCAGTTTACATCCAGGAGCCATCGGTGTTCCCATAGGTTTAGCATCTTCCATGCCAAATGTCTTCAATACTTCCTTTATATATTTAGATTGTGTGATGAATATACCATCATTCTGCTAAATCACTTGTAAGCCTAGAAAGAACTTGATCTCTCCAAACATAGACATTTCAAATTCACTTTTCATTTCATCAAAAAATGACTTACAGATATGATCTTGTCCTCCAAATATTATATCATCCACAAATATCTCAGCAATCAAGATAATATCATCAGAATTTCCTTTCATGTACAAATTATTGTTCTCACTAGTTCTAACAAATCCAATACTCAGCAAATAGTTATGCAGCCTCTCATACTAGGCTCTTGGTGCTTGCTTTAAACTATATAAAGCTTTATGTAATCTACATATCATATCTTTGTTTTCTGGATCAATGAACCCTTTAGGTTGTTCTATGTAGACTTCTTCTTCAAGTATCCCATTCAGAAAAGTAGATTTAACATCCATTTGGTAAACTTTGAGCTTTTTGTGTGCAGCATATGCAAGTAACATTCTGACTCCTAATCTAGCAACAGGTGCAAAAGTTTCACCATAATCTATTCCTTCCTCCTGTGCATATCCCTTGCATACCAACCTAGCTTTGTTCCTTGTTACCTCTCCATTCTCATTTAGCTTGTTTCTGAATATCCACTTAGTACTGATAACATTCTTGTCCTTAGGTCTAGGTAGTAAACTCCAAGTTTTTTTCTTTTCTATTTGCTCGATTTCCTCTTTCATTGCATTAACCCATTCATCATTTTCTAATGCAACTTTTATATTCTTGGTTCATATTCACAAACTAGACATGTACCTTGTCTTGCTTTACTTCTTATTTTCATGTCAGCTTGTCTATCTCCAATGATTTGTGTCTCAAGATGATGTCTTATGACAAATCTTGCCAGTATATGATCTCTTCTTTCTTGTTCATCCTGTGCAGGTTCATTTGCTTGCTCGGTAGGTGATTCCTACTCGTCGGTTTCTTTTTCTTGTCCGTCGGTATTATTTTCCTACTGACCAATTTTCACTATCTACGGTGTCGATAGGTACTCTGGTTGTTCAATGTAACTTAATCTCCCATAGTCTTCTGGTTCCTTTGTGATTTCCTTTGCATTTTATCATCAAACTCATCAACCCAAAAATTACTACTTTCAATCATTCTATTAGTTACTTTGTTAAGACACTTGTATGCTTTAATTTTAGTGGAATATCCCAGAAATATCCCTTCATCACCTTTTGAGTCAAACTTCCCATTTCTTTCATCTTTCAGAATAAAGCATTTACTTCCAAAAATCCTGAAATAACTTATAGTGGGTTTGTGGCCAAACCATAACTCATAGGATGTCTTATTAGTGTCCTTCTTTAGTTGTACTCAGTTTAGAACATAAAAAACTATGCTAACTGCTTCCCTCCAGTATGTCTGAGCAACATTCTTTTGTAACATTAGTGTTCTCGCACATTCAACTATTGACCTATTCCTTCTTTTAGCTAGTCCATTTTGTTGTGGTGTCCTCAGTGTAGAGACCTATCTTTTAATATCATGCTCATTACAAAAGTTAGTAAATTCATCAGAAATAAATTCACCACCTCGGTCAGATCTTAAGCAGTCCAATTCTTTACCAGTCTCTTTCTCAACTTTTGCTTTATACCACTTGAACATCTTAAATGCCTCTAATTTTTCTTTCAAGAACATGATTGACATTAATCTAGTATAATCATCAACAAAAGGAATAAAATATTTGTCTCCATAGTAACTTTGAGTTCTCATAGGACCACATAGGTCGGTATGCACTAACTCAAGCAATTTCTTTGTTGAATAATCGTTGCTTTTGAAACTAGATTTTGTCATTTTACCTTGCTGACATTCATGACACATAACATGATCAGGCTTAGATAAGTTAGGAAGACCTCTAACCTTTTTCTTTTTACTGATCTTAATCTTGTTATCAAAATTCACATGACATAACCTTTTATTCCACAACCATGCATCTTCATATTTCATCATTAAACAAGAAGAATAGTCATTATCAAGATAAAACAAATTACCTCTCGATTGTGTTCCAGTTCCAATAAGTCTTCCTCCATCATCAAATATCTTCACTTTCTTGCTCTCAAAAGTAACTCGGTGGCCTAAATTGTTCGGTTGTGCCACACTTAGCAAATTATAATTTAGTCCTTTTACCCAATAAGCATTGTCACATCTAATTTTATCATTTATCATTAGGGATCCTTTTCCTCTAACCATACAAGGTGCATCATTACCCATTCTAACAGATCCTCCATTGTGTTCTTCAAGATGATCAAATTTTTCTTTATCACCAATCATGTGATGCGTACATCCATTATCAATGATCCATATATCATTTTTATTAACCTTAGAGATAAGTTTTGTCTCTACATACCTTTCATCTTCCTCTGAGTCATCCTTCATTGCAACAAATACTACCTCCAAATATTCATCAGTGTCAGTATCGGTGACATCTTCTTCTACAATGTAGCACACCTTCTTTCCTTTATCATTATTTTCTCGGTTGTCTTTGTTGAAGTGTTGGTAACTTATGTTGCCTCTTCTCCCATAGCTTCCTTTACTAGATCGGTCTTTGTTTCTGTCATCATCTTTCCTGTGTGGACATCTAGCAACAATATGACCAACCTCTTTACAATTAAAGCATGCTAAAGATAATTTACCTCTATATCTTCCTTTACCTTTAGGTAACCTTCTAGTCATAAGAGCTTCAAGTTCATCAAGCTCATCATCAGTATTGCTATCACTATCATCATTCTTATTTCTGCCACTAGACTTACCAATCTTTAGAGAAGACATAAAAGTATATTCAACAGATGGTACAACACTATTATCAAAGTTGTTTAGTTCAAAGGTTGTAAGCTTACCAATCACATTATCAAGAGTAAGGTTGTTACCAGATGCAGACCTAGTTTCATGAATTGCAAATATTTTGATTGCATAAATTGGCAATAAGGTTCTGAGAACTTTTCTTACCACTCTCTCTTCGTCAATAACACCATTAGATGCTCTAATAGCATGGACTACCTCTTTTAGTCTATTTGTGTACTCTTCATATCATTGAATCTTCCCCTTAAGCTTTCAGCTCTGGCTCTTTTGACATTCACATCACCACTATAAACTTGAGCAATTTTATCCCACATATCTTTAGCAGTAGTGAAATTTTTAATATTTTCAAATTCAGCATCTGTACAGGCAGTAGCACTCTCCATCATAGTAACATTATGTTCATTTCTATCTCTTAGTTGATCAAGGGTCAAGGGACTGATGGGCAGTGCAATGTAGCCATTCTCCATTAGTGTGAGGGAAGAATTCCCAATTCCATATACATGTAGCTTCATTCAGCTTTGCCATACTATGAAATTATCCTTGTTTAGCTTTGGCACTTCCCTCTTATACATTTTGAGATCTTTGTGCTGAATTCCTTAAAACTCTATTCCAAGCAACCAACGCTTTGATACCAATTGTTAGAATAACTGAGAGGGGGGTGAATCAGTTATCCATAGTCCCAATCACAAAATGTATATCCAAAAACAATTTACTAAAACTTCTGCAAATCGGTAACATAAAATAGTATTATGTATGTGCTTTTACCGATTACCAATTATAACATATAGTGATTATCGATCAAATCCAATATGCAACATGTAAAGTATGACAATAGACAATTATCACAGTCGACACATAACACAAGAGATTTAACGTGGAAACCTTGTAAAGGGAAATACCACCTGGGACCGGCAACCCAAAAATTGTTCACTCTTCTAAAGTGAGGTAGGTGAAGACCCAACCCTGTTAAAGGTTACAAACACACTGTGAGGTGTGACCTTGTTAGAGGATTTTAGACCAACCGTTATTGTCCAACCAACATTCACTATGGGGTTGATAGGATAACAAATGTACACTCTATGAATGACATTACAAGACTTTCTAGTCCACTCTGTTAAGAGATTTATCTATTTATAATGGTTAAAATGTAACAGTAGGTGATCTGATTACAACACAACTTCAATTGAAAATTATCAGATCTATATTAAGCTCATTCAAATCCTCTGATCAATATATCAATTCTATTTTAGTCAATATTCAGTAACTTACTGTTGCTCGGTTATTGATGCAGGAGCATCTCGAGTCCTTGGCAATCCTGTGTCACCAAAAACAATTTGGAGTTTTTCTATGTTGCTTAGTTCCTGGTTTGATTGAGTTTCTCGATAGTTGGTCAATTTCCTTTAGTTACCGAGTGTGGTCGGTTATCTCCTGGGTGGTTGGTTATTTCACTGGCACTTGACATTGCCTGTCTACTACTCAATTATCTTGCTTACCAATGGGTTTAGTTTTAGTTTATGTTGAGGCCAACTTGTGCATTTATATTGGATCATAGATTTAATATTAGAATCCATCATTGGGAAGTGTGTGGTCCTAGATCTGACTGTTCCTTCAATTGATTATGGATCTGAAGGCCAACTCAATTTGGTAGCTTCTTGTATAAATGTAGTCGTTGGTTTAGAGTTTAGGAAGTAGTTCTTAGGTAGTTAGAGGAGAGGATTTGGATAGACCATAGAAGTAGAGATTTGACATATCCTCACATGTTGGAGGAATTCTATAATTCATTGTAATATCTGGCCCTAACTAGGAAGGCCTTACAACCTGGCATGTATGGTTCTATATGATGAAAATATATGAGAGATCTAGAATTCTCTCTCTCACTATTTTGTTTATTTACTTCCGCATGTGTTAAGCAAGCTTGGATCATTAGGGTTTTCCATTTTTTGGCCCCTCTTTCTGTCTATCTTGTGTCAAGTGGTATCAAAGAAAGGTTAGATCTTGATCTAGGTATGTGGATCTAGGTTTGTAGTTTCCTCTTGAAGCCCTAGTTGATTGTTCTAGGGTAGCAGATTGTGATCTGACCTGCAATTGTAGAGGGTTGTCAAGATGGTTCATGGGAGGTGAGATGCAGATCCAAGATTGGTAGATATGCTAAGGCAGATTGCTGCTAGGTTAGAAGCTATAGATATAGCCCAAAGAAGAGGTAGACATCTTGAAGATGCTAGTGATGATGAAGTTGAAGAAGAACAAGTGAATGTAGAACCTGCACCTATTATGGATCAAGGTGAAGAAATATTTTTGAAGGCTTTGACAAGTCTAAAGTCAACACCACATTTCAATCCTCCTGAGTATGGTGGAAAGCTAGATTCTGATGAATTGGTGGACTAGATCACCGAGATGAAAAATTATTTTGAATATGAAAACATTTTTGAAGATAAGAAGGTGAATATTGCAAGCACAAAGTTGAAAATTCATGCATCCTTATGGTGGGAACATGTGCAGCTAGATAGGAAGAGGAAAGGAAAAGACAAAATCAAGGTATGGAGTAAAATGGTAAACAAATTGAAAGGAAAGTTCTTACCTTGTGATTATCAGATTAACCTAGTTCGGCAAATGAAAAGTTTGAGACACAAAGACAACTTGATAAAATAGTATACTGAGGAATTATATAGATTAGATATCAGATCTGGACATGATGAAGATGATGTGCAAAGAATCAGTAGATACTTGAATGGTTTGAGAGTTTCCATCCAAGAGGAAATTAGTATGGTCAAATTGGAGAACATTGAAGAGGCTTATCAATTTTCTTTAAAGGTTGAGGAGAAATTAAACAAGAGACATGAACAAAGATAAAGAGGTTGAGGTGGTAGATTCCCTAGAGGAAGAGGTAGATCCAATGGTGAAAATGGTAGATCTGAACTAGAAAAGACAAATTTGGACAAAGGCAAGACCGAGTGGAAAGGTGAAAGTTGATCTAGAGGCAGAGGTAGTAACTACCGAGGTGGTTATAGTAGAGGAAGTTTCTGAGGAACTTGTTACAATTATGGAGAAGAAGGACATAGATCTTTTGAATGTACACAAACTAGTAAAAAGGCTGGTAGTAGCAGAAATGCTTTGGTGCAAGAAGAGTCACCGAATGAACCTGAGAAGGAAAATAACTTGATGGTAAGGAGAGCATTGTGGAGTGAAAGCAAGAAGGAAGATCTGGTAAGGAAAATTTTGTTCAAGACTAGATGTCGAGTTTATGACAAATTTTGGAAGGTAATCATTGATAGTGGTAACTTGGAGAATCTGGCATCTGTAGAGATGGTCACAAAATTGCAGTTGGAAAGGTTGGTACATCCGAAGCCCTATCAGATTTCATGGATCAAAGATGAGCATAGACTCCTGGTAAGTGAACAATGTTATGTGAATTTGAAGATTGGAAAATACTATGATAAGGTGCTATGTGATATCATGCCTATGGATTGTTGTCATATTTTGTTGGGTAGACCTTGGAAATATGATAGACATGATATATATGATGAGAGATTGCATAAGTATACCATTGTGGCTGATGGAAAGAAAAAAATCTTGTTACCATTGATGGAAGAACCTGTTAGTAATGTTTGCACATCTGTAAAAGTTTGTTTGATGGAAGTAAGAAAGTTTGTTAACTCTTTGAAGAAGAATGATGTATGTTTTGATGTGATCCCTAACAAACCATGTAAGAAAATAGAGGATAATGTCCCTGAGGAGATTGATAAGTTACTCACTAAGTATAGTGAAATCATTTATGCTAATATACCTGATGGTTTTCTGGAAAAAAGAAGCATTGATCATTGTATGGATCTAATCCCTAGAGCTAGTTTACCGAATAAGGAACTTCATCGGTTGACACCTACCCAGAATCAAGAATTGAACCGACAGATTCAAGAGTTGCTGGAGAAAGGTTTGATTAGAGAAAGTTTGAGTCCTTGTGTAGTACCTATTGTATTGGCACTGAAGAAGAATGGAGAATGGAGAATGTGTACCTATTATAGAGCAATCAATAAGATTTTAGTGAAGTATAGGTTTCCTATACCAAGAATGGATGACATAATGGACAGTTTGACTAGAGCAAAGTATTTCACCAAAATTGATTTGAAAAGTGGGTATCATCATATTAGAACCAGAGAAGGTGATGAATGGAAGACTTCTTTCAAGACAAAAGAAGGTTTGTATGAGTGGTTGGTTATGCCTTTTGGTTTAACTAATGCACCGAGTACTTTTATTAGGTTGATGAATGAAGTTTTGAAGAAATTATTGGGTAAGTTTGTGATTGTATATCTTGATGATATTCTGATATTCAGTAAGACCAGGGAAGAAAATTTGTTGCATGTTAGACAAGTTTTGCAGAGATTGAAAGAGGAAAAGTTGTTGATAAATCTGAAAAAGTGTTCATTCATGAAAGAGGAGATTGTATATTTGGGATTTGTTATTTTGGCTAATGGTTTGAAGATGGATCCTAAAAAGGTTGAAGCTATTTTGAATTGGCCTACACCTGTGAATGGTAGTGAGGTAAGATCATTTCATGGTTTGGAAAGTTTTTACTGAAATTTCATAAGGAATTTTAGTTCAATTTGTAATGCTATGACTGAGACTATGAGAGGAGACAAAAGAGAATTCAAGTGGACACATGGAGCTGATAAAAGTTTTGAGACTCTGAAGCAGAAGGTTGTTGAATTACCTATTTTGGAATTACCTAATTTCAGTAAGGTATTTCAAGTGGAATGTGATGCAAGTGGAAGTGCAATTGGAGCTGTGTTGAGTCAAGAAGGTAAACCTGTTGCTTTCTTTAGTGAAAAGTTGAATGATGCTAGAAGGAAATATTTTGTGTATGATCAAGAATTCTATGCCATTGTTCAAGCACTGAAGAAATGGAGACATTATTTGATACCGAGTGAGTTAGTGTTGTATACTGATCATAAGGCTTTAGAATATTTGGGTAGTCAGAATAAGTTGAATCAGAGACATATGAAATGGGTTGAGTATTTGCAGAGTTATAAATTTGTGATAAAGCATAAGAGTAGAGTCACTAACCGATTTGTTGATGCATCGAGTAGAAGAAGATCTTTGATGACCAAGATGAAAATTGAAGTTCTTGGTTTTGATGAGATGAGAGATTATTATGAGTTTGACCCTGATTTTTCTGAGCCATGGGGAAAGTATAGAGCACCTATTCAAGATCAACAAGATACTAAATGGGATGAATATTTTATTCAGGAAGGTATGTTGTTTAAAGGTATTTAGTTGTGTATACCGAGAGGAGTAATGATAACTAATCTGATAAAGGAAAATCATAGTAGTGGTTTGGCTGGACATTTTGGTATTGATAAAACATGGAATTTGCTTAAGGAGAAGTACTATTGGCTGCAATTGTATAAAGATGTTCAAAAATTTGTGAAAAGTTGTGGAATTTGTCAAGTTGAAAAAGGAGTAAGTCAAAATACTAGATTGTATACACCTATTCTTGTTCCTGAGAAACCTTGGATTGATATCAGTATGGACTTTGTTCTTGGCTTACCAAAGATAGTAAGAGGTAATGATTCAATATTTGTTGTTGTGGATAGATTTTCTAAGATGGCATATTTTATACCTTGTAGAAAGACATCAAATGCAGTACATGTAGCAGATCTTTTCTTTAAGGAAATTGTTAGATTACATGGATTGCCCAGGAGTATTATCTCTAACCGAGACAGTAAATTTGTTGGATACTTTTGGAAAACCCTTTGGAAGAAATTTGGCACTGAGTTGAAATATAGTTCTACATTTCACCCACGAACTGATGGATAGACTGAAGTTGTGAACAAAAGTTTGGGAAATCTTTTGAGATGTTTAGTTGGAGATACACCGGGTAATTGGGATTCTGTGTTGGCACAAGCAGAGTTTGCATACAATAACTCGATGAATAGGAGTACTGGAAAGACACCATTTGAGATTGTGAATGGTACACAACTGAGAGGAATATCTGATTTGAGAGACATTGTTGATGAGAATAAGAAAAGTGTTGAAGGAGTAAAATTTGTTGAGTACATGAAGACGTTGCATGAAGATGTGAAGCTGAAGCTGGAAGACAGTAATCAAAAATACAAAGATAGAGCTGATAGATCAAGAAGATATAAAATTTTTGATGTTGGTGATGAAGTGATGGTTCATTTGAAGAAAGGATGATTTCCTATTGGAACCTATGGGAAGCTGAAGATGAAGAAGTTTGGACCTTGCAAGATTTTGAAGAAATTTGATAGTGGAAATGCATATGAGATTGAGTTACCTGATGACATGGACATATCACCTATTTTCAACATTGCTGATTTATATGAATATCATGAACCTGATGAAGAAGTGGCAGTACCGACAGAATATCCTAAGAAGCAGAATGATGAAGTCGAACAGATTTTGAAGGAAAGAGTTGGCAAGAGTACAAGAGGAAAATAGTATATGGAATATCTAGTAAAGTGGAAGAATAGACTGATGGAAGATAGTTCTTGGATTTCACAGTCTGAGTTGGATGCAGCTCAAACCAGACCTACCAAATGATTCAGAGAATCATTTCAAAATAACCCCAGGTGTCTAATGCAGGAGCATTTTGGGTCCTTGGAAATCTTGTGTCACCAAAAACAATTTTGAGTTTGTCTATGCGAGTTGGTTGGTGGTTGGTCGGTTTCCTTTGGTTACCAAGTATGGTCGGTTATCTCCTGGGTGGTTGGTTAGTTCACTGGCACTCGACATTTCCTGTCTGCTACTCAATTATCTTGCTTACTAATGGATTTAGTTTTAGTTTCTATTGTGGCCGACTTGTGCAATTATATTGGATCATGAATTTAATGTTGGAATCTATCATTAGGAAGCGTGTGGTCCCAAATCTAACCATTCCTTTTGTTGATTATGGATCTGAAGGCTGACTCAGTTCGGTAGCTTCTTGTATAAATTGAGTTGTTGGTTTAGAGTTTAGGAAGAAGTTCTTAGGTTGTTAGAAGAGAGGGTTTGGATAGAGCATAGAATTAGAGATTTGATAGATCCTCGCATGTTGGAGGACTTCTGTAATTTAGTGTAATATCTGGCCCTAACCGAGAAGGCCTTACAGCCCAGCATGTATGGTTCTATATGATGAAAATATATGAAAGATCTGGCATTATCTCTCTCACTGTTTTGTTTCTTTACTTTCGCATGTGTTGAGTAGGCTTGGATCATTAGGGTGTGACATTGTTTGGCCCCTCTTTCTCTTTGTCTTGCGTCAGTTATAGCTTTCTGATGCTCAGTAATCTCTACAGTTTGGTTCTCCTTAACCAGTCTGATTAGGCATGCATGAAGCTTGTTCTCACAATATCTCTATAGTCTCCTTCTTCTGGCATGATTTCATCATGAAATCCTAGTCTCTTAAATAGACAAGTAAACCATTTTAATTCCATCCATCAAACTTTTACGCTTAATCTCCTTTGTTGATTTTTCCTCTTTAACCTTCCTCGACTGATGTGTCAGTAACACATTTTGTTTCAATCCCTTAGATCTTCTTTAAATTATGTTAGTCGTCGATCTTCGTAACAAACATTATCTTCATCCTCATAATCATAACACTTTACAGCTCATCAACTTCCATTGGCTAAACTAGTCATTTAGTTCTTTTCTTCTGCTTGGTTAAGAAAGAAATGTGTCGGTCAACACAAGCTTGGTTTATACTATGCTCGGTATACACTACACTACGTTGGTGTATACTGGAATGCTTCTTTAACCGACCACACTGCTTTGTGCATTTTTCTCTATCCTTCATCATAGATGAATACAACATAATCAAGTCAATAACATAAGGTCATAGACTCATTCATAAGTTACTCAATGTATTCCTTATCCTTATCTATCATCTTCATCTTCTTCATGTAGATATATATGTTCTTCATCTCTTTTCTTCTTCTTTCTACAGATGTTTGGGTATAGTAAGTTACAAGATAAGTATTGTCAAAACTAGTTGACATCAATGACAACATATTACTAGTTTAGTCATCTTACATATCTAATCAGCAACTCAGTGATCTAAAATCACAGATCTTAAAGTCATACAATTTATTCAAATCAGTTGTAGTTCATCAAGATTCTACAGTGGACCATGCATTATTATATTTCATGGATGGATTTTTAGGATATAATCATATTTTTATTCATCCTTATGATCAAGATAAGACTGCCTTCATTACTCCTTGGGGAACCTTTTTTAGGTTGTCATGCCTTTTAGGTTAAGGAATGTGGGCTCTACTTATCAATGCATTATGACATTGATATTTCATGATTACATCCATAAGATCCTTGAAGATTATGTGGATGATATTCTAGCTAAATTTGTACAAAGAAATGAACATGTTCCTACACTTACACAAATCTTTGAATGGATACGTAAATACAAAATGTGTTTGAATCCATGAAAGTGTTCCTTTTGGGTTGATAGTGGAAAGCTCCTTAGATTCATTATATCAAGTAGAGGCATCAAAGTCGATACTAAAAAGATTGATGCTATCGTTAACATGCCTCCTCCTCGAAACATTTTGCAACTTCGTAGCTTACAAGGGATGATACAAGCTATTCATAGATTTGTTTCTCATTTAGCATATCTTATTATTCCTTTTACTTCCTTTTTTAAGAAGGATACCACCTTCTCTTAGAATGAGGACTGTAATCTTTCAATTCAATGATTCAAGACTTATCTTGCTAATATTCCTATTTTACAACCAACTCAACCAAATAAGTGTTATCTCTAATGAGCATTTAAGGTTGTCATTAGTATCAAAGGTTTGTAAAGATATCAGTCGGTTACTTACATTGAGAAAATCAGTAACTAGAAGCAAGACAGCCTTGTCGGTAAAGCTTATACACCAAGCATCAGACAGTTTACCAGGCACCAATAGACACTGACACCAACAGACAGTAAACACTGAGCATCGTAGTATACACTGAGCAGGTTATACAATGTTTACCGAGGATCACAAAAAATGGCATAGTAATTTGAAATGGCACATACTTCTATGCAAATGGTTACAGTGGTTCATAAAACATTTTACCTAGATCAAAGAACATTTAATATGATGATATTCATTAAATGTAATATATATCTTTTCTAATAGTTGATCTAGGTTATTATTGTACACCGTAGATCTTAGGGTTATGACTATGTTGTGTAACCTAATTTTGTTAAAGTGGCAAAAACAAAACACTCTATATTTGTGTGTTCGCATCATTTTTGGAGTGAGCTGATATATGAATCACGAAACACTTGAAGCAATTGCCTAACTTCAAGTCTATCAATTAATAGAGCAGAACCAAGTATAGAGGAATTCAGATTGAGCAAAATCAGAAAAGGCTACCGAGTAGTTCAGAGCAGAGATTCATCACAAGTGAGGTGATATTATATTAGAACTTATAGATCTGTATCAGATAATTGAGTTGTTAATTAGCAGATAATTACCTATTACTTTCTGACAATTGTAATAGAGTTTTGGATAAAATCTATTAACAGAGTAGACTTAGCAGTCTTATGTAAATCTCTTAACCTAGTGCACACTTCAATAGTGTTGTTAAAATCCTATAACTAGGTAGATCTAGCTGATCTAACATGTCACTCCTAACAGGGTGAGATCACCAGAAGTGATCAAAACTTGTAGCCCTAACAGGAAAACCTTTTCTATATGCAGTAGTGAAGAATTTGTGGGTGTCATCCCCACCGCAGTTTTTATCTTCTAACAAGGGTTTCTACGTTACCAAAATACATGTGTCATGTGATTGTCATATTGATTTCATGTTGTTTACTTTCATAAGTTAAATGAATGATTGATTCATGTAGTTAGATTCAAGTTGTTTTGGTCCTTTATTACTATTTATAGTTATATATCAGAAAGGTTTACAAGTAAATTTTTTGAAGGCACTGATTCACCCCTCCCCTCTCAGTACTTATTTCTCAGTGAAGAAAATGCACCAGCATATTTTTGACAAGATGTGAGTATACTACTTAATTTTTGTATTTGGCATTACTATCAAAAAGAGGGAAAACAATGTATAAGTCATTATGCCAAATATGTACATAGATGCTACGTATACTACATATTACCGGGAGCATGCACCGAGGGGGAGTACTTAGTACTTAGAAATTTATTTTTTTGATGTGTATATGTATATGGCAGAGATATAAGTTATATAGAAAATTTTGTCTATATACATTTGAGTTTTGATACTAATGCCAAAGGGGGAGATTTTTATCTCTAATGAGCATTTAAGGTTGTCATTAGTATCAAAGGTTTGTAAAGATATCGGTCGGTTACTTATATTGAGCAAATCGGTAACTAGAAGCAAGACATACTTTTCGGTAAAGCTTATATGCCGAGCATCAGACAATTTACCGAGCACTAGCAGACACTAACATCGATAGACAGTAAACACCAAGCGTCACAGTATACACTGAGCAATTTATACAGTGTTTACCGAGGATCATAGAAAATGGCATAGTAATTTGAAATGACACATACTTCTATGCAAATGGTTACAATGGTTCATAAAACATTTTACCTAGATTGAAGAACATTTAATGTGATGATATTCATTAAATGTAATATATATCTTTTTTAATAGTTGATCTAGGTTATTATTGTACATTATAGATCTTAGGGTTATGACTATGTTGTGTAACCTAATTTTGTTAAAGCGGCAAAAACAAAACACTATATATTTGTGTGTTCACATCATTTTTGGAGTGAGCTGATATATGAATCATAGAGCACTTGAAGCAATTGCCTAACTTCAAGTCTATTAGTTAACAGAGCAGAACCGAGTAAAGAGGAATTTAGATTGAGTAGAATCAAAAAAGGCTACCGAGCAGTTCAGAGCAGAGATGCATCACAAGTGAGGTGATATTTTATCAGAACTTATAGATCTGTATCAGACAATTGAGTTGTCAATTAGCAAATAATTACCTATTTCTTTCTGACAATTGTAATAGAGTTTTGGATAAAATCTCTTAACAGAGTAGACTTAACAGTCTTATGTAAATCTCTTAACCGAGTGCACACTTCAATAGTGTTGTTAAAATCCTATAACTAGGTAGATCTAGCTGATCTAACATGTCACTCCTAATAGGGTGAGATCACTAGAAGTGATCAAAACTTGTAGCTCTAACAGGAAAACCTTTTCTATCTACAGTAGTGAAGAATTTGTGGGTGTCATCCCCACCACAGTTTTTATCTTCTAACAAGGGTTTCTGCGTTACCAAAATACTTGTGTCATGTGATTGTCATATTGATTTCATGTTGTTTACTTTCATAAGTTAAATGAATGATTGATTCATGCAGTTAGATTCAAGTTGTTTTGGTCAGTTATTACTGTTTATAGTTATATATCATAAAGGTTTACAAGTAAAGTTTTTGAAGGCACTGATTCACCCCTCCCCTCTCAGTACTTATCTCTCAGTGAAGAAAACCCACCAGCATATTTTTGACAAGATGTGAGTATGCTACTTAATTTTTGTATTTGGCATTACTATCAAAAAGAGGGAAAACAATGTATAAGTCATTATGCCAAATATGTACATAGATGCTACGTATACTACATATTACCAGGAGCATGCACTGAGGGGGAGTACTTAGTACTTAGAATTTTTTTTTTATGTGTATATGTATATGGCAGAGATATAAGTTATATAGAAACTTTTGGCTATATACATTCGAGTTTTGATACTAATGCCAAAGGGGGAGATTGTTATCTCTAATGAGCATTTAAGGTTATCATTAGTATCAAAGGTTTGTAAAGATATCGGTCGGTTACTTACATTGAGCAAATCGGTAACTAGAAGCAAGAAAGACTTGTTGGTAAAGCTTATACACCGAGCATCAGATAGTTTACCAAGCACCAGAAGACACTGACACCGACAGATAGTAAACACCAAGCGTCACAGTATACACCAAGTAGTTTATACAGTGTTTACCGAGGATCACAAAAAATGGCATAGTAATTTGAAATGGCACATACTTCTATGCAAATGGTTACAATGGTTCATAAAACATTTTACCTAGATCGAAGAACATTTAATGTGATGAAATTTTATTAAATGTAATATATATCATTTTTAATAGTTGATCTAGGTTATTATTGTACACTGTAGATCTTAGGGTTATGACTATGTTGTGTAACCTAATTTTGTTAAAGCGGGAAAAATAGAACACTCTATATTTGTGTGTTCGCATCATTTTTGGAGTGAGCTGATATATGAATCACAGAGCACTTAAAGAAATTGCCTAACTTCAAGTCTATCAGTTAATAGAGTAGAACCAAGTAAAGAGGAATTCAGATTGAGTAGAATCAAAAAAGGCTACCGAGCAGTTCAAAGCAAAGATTCATCACAAGTGAGGTGATATTTTATCAGAACTTATAGATCTGTATCAGACAATTGAGTTGTCAATTAGCAAACAATTACCTATTGCTTTCTAACAATTGTAATAGAATTTTGGATAAAATCTCTTAACATAGTAGACTTAACAGTCTTATGTAAATCTCTTAACCGAGTGCACACTTCAATAGTGTTGTTAAAATCCTATAACTAGGTAGATCTAGTTGATCTAACATGTCACTCCTAATAGGGTGAGATCACCAGAAGTGATCAAAACTTGTAGCCCTAATAGGAAAACCTTTTCTATCTACAGTAGTGAAGAATTTGTGGGTGTCATCCCCACCGCAGTTTTTATCTTCTAACAAGGGTTTCTACATTACCAAAATACTTGTGTCATGTGATTGTCATATTGGTTTCATGTTGTTTACTTTCATAATTTAAATGAATGATTGATTCATGCATTTAGATTCAAGTTGTTTTGGTCAGTTATTACTATTTACAGTTATATATCAGAAAGGTTTACAAGTAAAGTTTTTGAAGACACTAATTCACCCCTCCCTCTCAGGTTTTATCTCTCTTAATTCCAACAATAAGTTGTTCTTTCTTTACACCTCTTCTTCTTTGAAACCATTGAGTGTCATCTTTGTTCAACATGATAAAGATAGTAAGGAATGTCTTGTGTATTATATAAGTTTTACCTTTATTTATTATGAGATGCGTTACACCAGAATTGAAAAATAATGAATTTCTTTAGTTTTTTCTTGTCAAAAACTCAGATAGTATCTCCTTAATGCAGAGGTTAATGTTTATGTAAAATTTGATCCTTTGAAACATCTCTTTTAAAAAAATGACTTATCAGAACATCTTGCTAAATGGTTCATGCTCCTAACATAATTTGATTTAAATTTTATCCCTCACAAATTTATTAAAGGGCAAGCCTTAACTGACCACCTAGCTCGGGCTCCTTCACCCCTTTCTGCATCAGAACCGATAGAATTCCCCGATGAGTTTGTTTTACCTATTGAAGTAGATGATACTTGGGAATTATACTTTGATGGATCTAGATGTTAAGTTGCATCTAGAATAGGTGTTATACTAGTACCTTCATCTAAGAAACCTATGCCTTTACCTATAAGCTCAATTTTTCTCGTACTAATAACATATCTAAGTATGAAGCCTTAATCACGGGACTAAAGGAAGCTTTGTCTCTACAAATTAAACATGTTAAAATATTGGGTGATTCGCAACTAATTGTGCAACAAATTAATGGTACCTATCAAGTTCAAATTAACTAAGTATCATGATCTTGCTATAGGATTTTTTGGAAAGTTTTATTATTCCTCCATTCAAACATTACCTCAGAAAGATAATAGGCATGCAAATGCTATGGCTAGTGTGGCATCTTTAATCTCTTTGGATGATAAAGTAGTGAATTTTCATTTTATATCCAAACTCTATCTAGTCCCGCTATCTCTAAGGATCCTCTGTTAGATACAGTTTGTCTCAATATGCATCTTGATGAATGGTATTCACATATATATCATTACTTAAAATATGGTTTATTACATAGATCAACAACTAGGAATTATAGAAATATAATATGAAATCTCGCAACCTATTATATCATTCTTGCAGATGTTCTCTATAAGTGTTCCTATGATAGCCTTTTGCTTAGATGTCTTGGTAAAAGTGAAATCCTTGTAGCTTTACAAGAAGTTTGTGTTAGATCCTATGGAGGAAATTTTGGTGGAAATTCATTAGTTAATGAACTCCTTTGCATGGGGTACTATTGGAAAACTATCAAACACAACTCATTTGATTTTGTCAAAAAGTACCCTTAGTGTCATGATCTTAAAAATCTGATTCATGATCCTTCTTATGCATTACATTCACAAGTGCCTCCATGTCCCTTTAGTGTTTGGGGCCTAGATCTCATTGGAAAGATCTCCCCCCCCTTCTTCGTAAGGACACACATATATTCTTATAGCCACCGACTATTATACTAAGTGGGTTGAATTTGTCCCTCTTCGTTCAACTACTACAAAAATTATTTGTGATTTAGTTCCTCAAAATATCATCACTCGATTTGGTATTCCCATGGAAATTATCTCTGATAATGGAACTCAGTTTAAGAGAAAATAAGTGAAATCTTTCCTAGAGAAATACCGCATCCATGAACATTTCTCTACTCCTTATTTTCTCCAATCTAATGGTCAAGCGAAAGCTTCTAATAATGTCATTGAATAAATCCTTCAGAAGACTATTGATAAGCATGCTAAGGATTGGAATACATAATTAACCTATTCTTTATGGGCTTATAGAATAAGTGTTCGTGTTGTGACTGGAATGCCACCTTATAATCTGGTCTATGGAGCTGACACAGTTATGCCTTTAGAGCTAGAAATTCCTTATTTAAGAGTTTCCTTCAAGGGCATAATTGATAAAGATACTTTCAAAGAGAAATGATTACAATAGATTGAGATGTTAGATGAGAAACATATTAATGCTTTAGAACATATCATGGCCTATCACAAATCTATCAACAAAAGATACAATGGAAAAGTGACTGAACGCTCCTTCTTAGTTGGTGATCTAGTTCTCTATGAAAATCAGAGAAATGTGAATGCCCCACTTGGTGAAAAAGGAAATTTTAGTTCTAATTGGCTAGGTCCTTACATTGTCATGGAAGTGTATGGTTATGGTGCATATAGAATTGTTGATATGAATGGTGTGCCTCTTAAGGAACTTATTAATATTATGCATTTGCGTCGTTATCATGCTTGATCATTCATCCTTACTTTATGTGCCTACATTTTTATCAAGTTTTATTTATGTTTTCTCAAATATGATGTATAATATTAAAAGGTTATACTTTAAAATGTAAGTGCATATCTTTTGTCATCAATTCATGTTTCTTCCTTTAAATTTCTTATGCTATTAATCATAGATTAATCACATAAATAATAAAAAGAGATAGTAAACATGTAATTCCATCATATATATAAAGTTGTTTTGGTATACAAAGAAGGCACTAAATGTCTCTAATATCAAAAAAGTACATTAAGCATCATCCATGGGATGGTGAGAGTCAAATCTCTTAGATCTAGATCGAGATGATGGTGTTTCTCTATGTCTAGTCAAGGTAAAGGTATGGCTCTGGAATGAGCTCCTCTTTGATCAATTATGAGATCTGTGACACTGCTCTCATAACTTGTACTCTAAATGCTCCACCCTCTCTACTAGAAACTATAGCTCCACTGTTGCAAGCACGAAGATATCCCTATGCCTCCCATAGTCTCGCACCCCCTCAAAGAGAACTCATGAGGTGCAAGAAATCCTCAATGAAATGACCATTCCCATTAGAACATCTCTCATAAAGGATCTCCACTCCTATGTGCTAGCTGCATATCGCATTTTTAGTTATCATTTATCACATATTCATAAGTTTTGTACTTATCTAAATCTATTCATACTTGGATCTCCCTTACAAAAGATGGGATATTTGTCTCTATGGGGTGCTATGGGTGGTGGTCAGATAGACTCCCCTCATTGTACCTACCTCATCTAGGGTGGGGACATCTTCGCTTGAGTATGTGTTGATCAGGATTGTAGGGGCATGGCTACTATGGGAGATGGTGGTGCCTCATCTGCTACATGACATGTTGTTGGAATGTCTTCCCCACCCTTTGTCTCCATGGTCTCTCTGCCTGGTAGTGGCTCCTCATCATCATCATTGTCATCATCATCCTCATCTCTACACTAAGCCCTGAAATATAGACCTAGATCTCCAGTAGGATATTCATCTGGGAACATTGGTCTCGTGCCCTACACACTGATGTATCACAAGTAGTCCCTTGACACTCTTACATCCTTGACTATAGGGGGACCTCAACATTGTCTAGACTCTTAGTATCTATCGACTCTATATCATTGATAGTTAATCAAATTATGGCCCCAGGCCTCCTTCTGTATCTCTTCTTGTGTGTATATCAAGGTACCTATGGTGGAGGGCCCTGATGAAGAGCAAAATGTTGCATCACTCTCTCATAGTAGTAGGGAACCACTATATATTCATTTCTTCCCACTAGTAGCTTTTGTCTCTACATCCATGCGTCAGTTTCACTACTAAGTCCATTCATGCTACCATGTGATGGTAAGACCTCCACACAACCTTTGTACTTGGTAGTCAGTCTAGTCTAACCCTCCAGTATAGGACATCACCGAATTACCAGGAATGGCCCAATGCATATATGTAAATACTCTCGGTGGCTCAGTCGGTATGTCTGTAGGACAACCTGTAGGCCTCGTACATGTAAAGTGATCAAAGGCCCACACTTCTAAGAGTGTACACATTGTCAAGTTGTACCTGTGATATCTAACGAACTTTCCAATCTCATAGTAAAGATGCACAAGCATGTTTTGACCCCACACATATACTATAGACTCTCCCCATGTGATGAATAACATGTGTAAGAGGAGTGAAGAATGTAGTGCTCTTCGTATTGCGCATCACTATTGTGTAAATGGTACAATGTATGAGCCTCCTTAGCAAAGGAGTCCGTCCAAGAAAAATACCCTTCAGGCTCACCTAATCGGGCCTCTCTCTCTCTTAGTATAGCAATACCATACAATACTCAAAATATCTCATGGTCTCCTCTAGAGAATTATTGACTTGTGGTCTAACCATCGGTCCTCATACTAGAAGATGTAAGATCCGGTAAACATCCTCTAGTGTAACTATCATATCCCCAACAAGTAGATGGAATGAGCATGTATCCTCATCCCATCTCTCCATCAATTCTAGTAGCATAGCTCTATGAAATTAAATGTGTGGTAGATGAGCTACTCAATAGAGCTCAACATCTCTCATAACTTGTATCTCTACTATGTCTAGCTCTCGTATATGCTTTGGAACATATATATCATGACGTTTGACATGTAGTGCTCTCTCATCACTTGCAGCTCCTGCAATAGAAACATGGAAAAGCTTAATCAATACTCATCATCAAAATAGTAGCTCTCAACATATATAAATCTGCATTCTGACCTATCTAGGGAATAGGTCTACTTCTCAGGAATAGCTCAAATTCTTGGGAAGAGGTTGAATTTCACCCTAAGGAACATGTCAACCTCCTAGGAATAGGTTTACTTCCTAGGAACATGTTGACTTTTTGACCTAGCTATCAAAAATAGCCTCCTCAGCATGCATAACAACTTCCTATAGCATGCATAATAGCTTCCTAAATCTATAGAAAGAATTTAAATGGAAGGAAAATGTAAGGAAATGGGTACAGGCATCGAGACATACCTCCTCTAGCTCTGCATCATCTACTACTGCCACCCGGAGCACCTCCATCCATGTCAGTGACAGTTCCTCCTTCCTCGACATCTTTTTCCTTATCCTTCTTCACCTTCAAGCAAATGTTCCAAATGAGCTTTCACAAAGGTAACTTCACTTTATATTTGTTACGAATTAAGTTACCTTTCTTTTTTTTTGAAGAATTAGCTTATCAAATTGTTAGATGTTAATTCCCTCCATCACTCTTTCAATCATATTTTGAGTTTGGTAGCTCTGATTTGGGTGCCATCATAGGCATCAAAATTGTGACTCAGTTACCTTGCTATCCAAGTACCTTTGAAAACCTTTAGGATATATTTTGAATGGCTTTGAAGGCTACATGTCATCATATTCTTTATTCAGTTCGTTGTGGTGAACATGATACCATGTTTCACCCTTCGCAAGTGAGAAATTTGAAACAAGGGGCATATAGTTACTCATGAACTTCAACATCTTTCTTTAGTAAGTTCTAGGTGATTTTCATTATTACTAACCCGTAGCTTTGCGAAATGCGGTAACTAATATTTTATGGTTTTCTTACTTTAGCTTTCATATGCATGTAGTGTCATATACCGCTAAAGTGGGGGCTAAATGTATCATCTTAAATTGGATGCACTTCAATTTATGACCTTTTAGCTCCTCTTTAGTGTGTTTGCATTGCACATTTGCACTTGGAGCACACACTTTCCTTTTTCTTTCTCTCTCTCCTAGGTGAAATTGAGGTAGGACCTAACACTTCCTCCTTGATTTCCCTTTTTATCACTCGTAGGGAGGTAGGATCTAATTTCTATGCATCCTCCTCTTTCTAGGCCCCATTTTCCCGAATCTAGCCTCGATTTATCAATCCCTGATACACATTACACCTAGATCCTCTACAGCTCTGGAAGCTTGGATTACAAACCCAAGACTCTAGCCTCCTAGGGAATAGGTCGACCTGGCTGCCCTATTCCTGAGCAGGTTGACCAATTCGACATGTTTCTTGGTGGTTGCAAAGTGTCGGGTCCAGTTCTATTTCAAAGTTTCATTATTTCTCACTCACTCTAGTTGGCTCTCGCAGGGGTAATTTCAAAATTTCACTATAAAAAGGCATCCAGTGCCTCATTTGCCTCATGATGGATGATGATAGAAGAAAGGTACAATAATGTGTGGACACCCCAATCTGACATAGAGAAATTGCAAGGTGGAAGGTAAGGGGTTGAATCTAATTATTTCATTACGAAGTGAGGTCTTCATTTACATTTCTTCAATTCAAGCATTCAAGCATTACATGACATCATGGAGATGCAAGCAGATCATGAGGATGGTTAGAGTACTTAATTTATCCTTGGGGACTTGTTATACTTTATATGCTGTATTCAGATCTGATCTTTGTCTCTTCATATTTTGCACGCATTTATAGTTACACACACACACTTACATGCTAGGGTTTCACTTATAGAGTAGATTCTTATCATTTTCTAGCTCTTTTACATTCTAGATCTACAATCTAGGATTCACGAGCACTACATACACATACAACATCTTTCCTAATGGCTATTAGTGGAGGTGGAAATCACCAAAACATGTGGTTGACTAAGGAAAACCCCTTTATAGCCACCCACACCCCTTTATAGACTTGCAGGTTATTAGCTTGATGACCACATATCTAAAATCTACTCCCCAAGACCTTTCTGAAGAAGTCAGGTCGACTTTTCTAAACTATCCTGAGAACACGGTGACTTCGTAGAAAAGTGTCTGGAACATGTTGCACAAGGTCGACCTGTTCTTGGAGGTATAGGAAAAACAAGATTTTATATGGATTTTCTGTTATGATCAAGAATACACAATTGGAAGTTCTGTCACAAGTTCATATTTGTAGTTTTCAGAGCAAAAAGCCATATTTCATTGCGTATTTTGAGGTATGTACATTACCATTTATTTTGCTTCTTGGTCTAGATATATTTTCATATCTTAATATGGTTGATTTCTTACATTTAGCATCTAGATCAATCTTATGTTTCTCATTAAATCAATTAGTTTAATCTTGTCATTTTCATTATATATCTATAATCGAATTACATTGCATGAAAGAGGCCTTGCTAGTATACTTCCTTGATATAACTTGGTTTTAGCATGGGCATCCCTTATCACCTTTGGGTTTTTCTAATCTAATGTAGGTTGTATTGAGAGTTATGCTCAGAAGGCCCTCTTTCTCTTGTATTGAATGACTTAGAGAGAAAGTTTTAAGCTTGGTATACCTAGCTTGCATTGTTAAACTCATTAATGTCATTTTCCCCCTAAACAATAACATGTAAGCATGTTATAGTTTGTTTCAACTCCAAACTTATTTTGCTACTTTTTGGCACCCAATTTTTGTGTGCATACCCCTATATGATACCCTTTTCCATTTATTGACTAGAAGGGATTTTAATAGAAACAAATTACTTATTTGAAACATATTTTTATGATGAAATAAAGTCATCATAACATGAAATTTTGCATGAGCACTACCATCATAGTAAACATTCCTATATATTTATATATATTTTAATATGTTTTACTTTATTATTTTATTTTATTTTTATTGTCGAAACAAGTTCATTATAAAAAAAATAAAGACCTCTATTCAATACACATGGAAAAATATTTTTGAAATAAAATAAAATAAGGTAAATTTCTCAATTTTTTTAAAATTAATTCATTATGTATGCAAAGAGTTATGCATTATGATAAAACTTTTTGAAAATATAAGTATTCTCATTTTAAAAATAAATAAATAAAATATGTTCAAAAAGTTATAAAAATGAATGCCTTAGATATAATAGTGTTAATAATCTATGTTAAGAAATTATGGAAAAAAAATATGTTTATGTCTAGGGGATTAAGCTTAATTGGGGGGATTAAGCTTAATTAGTTAAAACATTAGGTTCTCATCATGGAGAACTTAATTTAAATCCCAATAGGGACATCTACTGTAGAATTCTAAGGTATGACTCTTAGTATTCCATAGCTCAATTCTAGTGTGGATGTGGTTTCTAAATAAAGAGGATTTCTAAGTAACGACTTTTAGTCTTCCATAAGTGATTTCTACTACGTTTTCTCATAAAGAGCTTATATTAGTCTCACATTGATGCTCATCTATGTAGAAAAATATTATTCATTACAAAATATGAGAGAAATATTCTATTTATCAATAGAAATAGAATATACATAGAAAATATAATAAATCAAAATAGAATATACATATAAAATATAATAAATCATTAGTTTACATTATTTTCAAAATCCTAATTCCTTATTTGTTACAATTGACCTTTTTTTCTTCTAAATGCCAATTTTTGTGGCCTATTGTTGGCTAACAAATTTGTCTAAGTTATAAAATAACTAAAAAAATTGACTCATTAATGCCCAAATTTGAAAGACAAGACTACGACACAATAGTTGAGTCACTTTCCATGACATTATGCAAGTGCTGCTTCTTTTATGAGGCGTAGCTACCTTCAAGAGATATGAAATGAATAAAAACATTAACTATGCCTTTAACCAGAAGGCAAAGAAGGTGAACAACCATTTGTTCAAAAACATGAAACAGATGTGAAAAGTTACATTCAAATTCAAAATGAATGCAGAAAAGTAATACATAGATTAATCTTGCTACACTCACATACGATAAATAAATAGACAAAGAGCGCAACCCTTTTTCAATAGATGATTCAAACTGAAATCAAAGTTTCAGTATCAAATACATACATAGTTTGGCATGACAGAAATGATATTGAAAATAATTACAATGAGACACAACTCAAAATAATATGAAGAAAACAATTATGTATTCAAATATTCATAGAAATTTCTTCTTTATTCTTTCAACACCAAAGTATATGTTCACAGACTCATACTTTTGTACATTACAACTGTATCCAAAAAGGAAATCTGCCCTCTTTCCTCTCTCCCTACAATTACAAATAGAACCACTTCCTTTCTGTAGCACAAAGTCTGCCTGGAAAGAAGCCGAACCCCTCTCTACTGGAATTTTTCTCCCATAAATAATTTCCTCATAACTTGTTTGGTTGTTATAACCGATTCTTGAAAGGTAATCGATTGATCTTTTTTTTACTTTACCTTTCCTTTTTACTTTCTCCATAAATCTTCTTTATAACATCAAGCATTTATAAACGTCATATTCAAGAGTCTATAAATATCATTTTATAATGTTTATAAGAATATTTGGATGGGTGGGATATGAATACATCAGTCCAAAATAAAAATATTTCTTTTATGCTGGGCGGATTGGAAAAATTATGACAGTCAAATTGGGTCTCGGTTCGGGGGCATAACATTTTACCCCACCGTTGGATCTTACCAATTTTCGGATATGTTTTCAAAAAACTAATTATCTCAATCCTCACCGGAGAGATTTCTAAAATTATTCCCGAAGAAAAATTTATTCACTACTGTGTGAAGGTCTATCAAACTATCATAAAATCAGAATTGCCAAAATAAAGTTTCCAGTCATTTTCACATCCTCAACATCAGCCTTATATTTACCATGTTTTCTTATATCCATTTGATGGATTTCTGATTTATTTCATCCTTCTTCACATTCCAGGATTTTCAAAATCATTTGTTGTAGCTCCCCTTTACTATCAAATACTGGTGATATTTCATTGCTTATACTCTTGGGATGTAAATCATTAATTAAAATAATAACATGTTCACCATTTTTAGAGAGCCTAATCTAGAGTGAAAGACAAGATTTCCCAGCATGGTTGTTTTTAACCTATTTGCGACTGTGATCTGCAACATCATGGATGGCTGGTACTATGGCCTCTCCAAAAGAAAGTAATTCCTTCTACATCTTACCCAAGAATAGTCTTCAAGCTTATATTAGCAGAGTCTTAGAATTAATTGTCTACTATTGTGATTTGTTCCTTTGAAAGATGTTACATCTTCTAACCACATGAAGTTACCACTCAGTAATGTTTACAAAGATTAATACAAATCTTTGAATACTTGTCTTATACCTTTTAATTGTTGAGACCATTGAATCCATTAAATATGATCCTTTTTCATCACCATGTCATGTTTTTGAACTGGTGAACTTGACCCACTGAACCACATTGAGCCAATTTGAATCAGACTATACCATTTGAACCAACCGAACTTGGCCTGTGAACTTGAACTCTGAATCTCCGAACTGAACCTGGTTGTATTTGAACTCGGCGAACCTCCTGAACCTGTTTGAACCTTCTTGAACTAGATTGAACCACCTTGTACCAATCGAACCAATTTGAACTAGTTCAAAATGGTTCAATGTCTATTCTTGAACCAAACTGGGTATGATGTGAGCTAATTGGACTAAATGAACTCAATTTAATAAAGTTTAGGAATCAAGAGAAATCAAAACTTTTTTAAAAAAAATTAAGTTCGGGTCCATATGTGCACCAACACCTATATAGGGCAAAAAGAAAAACACACTTTAGTGATGTCACCCTAATCCTCCACGTGATCTTGTACATCTTGCTTTAATTTAACTTACCTCAAGGTAACTCACATCTAAAAATGGACCATTGTTCATTTGTATGTGTATGAGAAAGTTAAATTCGGCCTATAGGATGTCACATTTGAAGACAACCCCTATGGCATTAAAAGATCCACTCATCAATCAATTATTACATCATTCAAGCATTGAGCATCAAACCATAGAGCAATTTGCACTTGCATCAACAAACATTGCATTACATGTAGTACATCACATGCATTAGATGTGTGATGTACTATGTGTATTGGAATGTTTGAATGATGTAAGTTGCAAGAAATCCTCAAAGATGTTCATTAATACTTCTTGATCTGAATTCAAATGTTATAGCAAGAGTGCAAGTTCTCAAGGTATATGATCACCACATGAAAAATTACACTAGACATGACAAAATCACACCAGACTTTTTGACAAGATCACAAGCAATCCCACTAGACAACAATTTAAGACATTTAAACTTGTAACTAAAACAAATTTCCTTAAAATCTAATCTTCATAATTATAAATAATTATTAAGCCCATCCCTGCAATATACATCAACACTATCAACTTCCACCACAATTCAAAACTAAATATTTTCTTAACACTGGTTCATTTTATTAATTATTTGCAATATCATAATACCAATCTCTTAGTATTTCTCAAGATCTTTTGAAGATCAATTATTAATAGTACGGAGGTGTTGTGTGCTTTTATATCTGAACAGTGTTGAAGAGAACATGCTTGGACCCCAACATTGCACGTAAGAGATGACGTTAAAACATGACCTAATTATGCATTTGACAATTACGATATTGTGCTTTTCTGTCGGCAGACCCAAATAAGTGGATTTGCTTTGCTCTCCTCTTCTTTTCATGGTGGAAAGAGTTTTATTGAGATGAGTTGGGAGTTTTTTTTTCTATTGAGATGAGTTGAGAGTCTTTTTCGCAGGAAAGATGATACCATGTTAAATAATTATTTTAGTGTAGTGTCATTTTTTTCCGAAACAAATTATCAATCATTTGTTTCGCAGTTCTTTTGTTTATCTGTTTAAGATAATTCTTTTCATTGTTTTTTATTGAGATGAGTTGAGGAGGTTTTTCCTATTGAAATGAGTTGAGAGTTTCTTTCGCAGAAAAGATGACACCACGTTAAATAATTATTTTTAGTGTAGTGTCATCTTTTTTCGAAAGAAACTGTCAATCATTTGTTTCGTCTGTTCTTCTGTTTATCTGTTTAAGATAATTCTTCTCACTGTTTTTTATTGAGATGAGTTGAGGAGATTTTTCCTATTGAAATGAGTTAGAGTCTCTTTTGCAGGAAAGATGACACCACGTTAAATAATTATTTTTAGTGTAGTGTCATCTTTTTTCGAAAGAAATTACCAATCATTTGTTTCACCTGTTCTTCTGTTTATCTATTTAAGATAATTCTTCTCACTGTTTTTTATTGAGATGAGTTGAGGAAGTTTTTCCTATTGAAATGAGTTGAGAGTCTCTTTCGCAGAAAAGATGACACAACGTTGAATAATTCTTTTTAGTGTAGTGTTGTCTTTTTTTGAAAGAAACTACAACCATTCGTTTCTCCTGTACTTCTGTTTAAGATAATTCTTCTGATGGTTTTTTCATTCCTATGTTCTGAATTTGAAGTGCTGTTTTTTTAATTTTTGGACATAGATTTTATTGCGTGCCATGGAATTCCTCTTCTTTTCCAGCAGTATTTTCATACTTTGCAGTTGAAATCTCAACATTGTTTAGTTAATGATGTTCTTTCTTTTTTGCAGATTATTATTAAGGAGAGTTTGAACAAGTGTATGTTTTGGAGGAAATGCAGACGATGAGGAAGGTTGAGATAATGAAACCCAAAATCAGGAAATCAATTGTCTTCATAAGCAGAGGCTGCAAACTGTAAATTTGGGCCCCTCTTCTTGTTTGGAATTGGAGAGGGGTAGGGTTTTTTCCAGTTAATATTTTGTTAATCATGGAGGTACAATAATAACATGAGAGTTAATATGGTATTTTGTTCAAATGTCATTATAGTAATATTTTGTTAGTGTTTTGTCAAATTATAAGTTCGCATAAATGTCTGTTTAGTTATCTAAAACTTTTTTAGGTTGAAATTTGTTAAAATAGATAATGTTTAAAGGATAATTTAAAGTAATTGTTTCTATATATTTATTTTAAACAAAAGTATTTAAACGTTACTTTTACAAAAATTGTTTTGAACACAATAAATAATTAATTTATCAGTTTGTTTTTTTAATTTTATGATTTAGACATATTTGTCCTTTTTTTCTTACAAATATTATTATTTTATAAAGGATAAAACAGACATTTATTTATAGACTCACTTTATATCTTATTGAAAAGGCCTTAATTTTGTTTGTAAGTGTTACCTTGTTTTATATTATGATTTTTTCAACATCTAAATTGTTTTCTTTCAAAGATATTCATTGTTAGAAATCGTAAACATTGGAGAACACATTATGTTAAAAAGTCTTCCTAGACTAAATAATCAAATAATCACATATAATCACCAAAAAATTTAAAATGTTTCCTTTCAATTGAATGTATATATTTGTAAAGGGAAAAAAAATATTTCCTATAATTTTAATCTAAATTAATTGAATAAATGTAATCAAAACTTGCATACAAATTAAATGTAAAGGAATATTGTATTTAGCTTTGAGATTTATGATGAAGATATAATTAGATGAAACATAAATTGTACTCATTAAAGTATAATAAATGAGGTCATTCTCCCTAAGTTGCACTTAAATCAATTTCCCGAGCTTAATTGTTTTCAACACATACCTATTTAAGATTACTTGGAGAATTCTTAAGAATTTTTCTCTTTAATTCTCAAGTAAAAAGATTAGGGCACATACAATAATCTTATGGTGTCCTATTTCCCACATTTGTCTATATATAAAGAGTTTTTCAAAGTGGTCTCTCATGTAATCATATTGTATATTTATATCATTTGATAGAATAGAATTATTCTTTCCAGATCTTATGTAGCTATCTTTAACCAAATATTGTGTGATATAGAATATTTTTTACTTACTCTTACACCAGCATATTATCAAAGATTCATATTTTACATTGTTATAGGAAGATATGTTCTACTAAGAACTAGCAACATCTCATCTAATCATTATAAAGGCATATTTTAGTTTTATATTTATTACTAGGCACAATAAGACATGACTAGTTTCATTGTTTGAAGATCTCATGAAATCTTTTTAAAAAGTGTATAGTAACAAAGAGGTAACTTAATGAACATAATAATCTAGAAAGAGATTATGGTATGAACAACAATCAGCATAGAGATTTGTACATCTTTGTGGATAAAAAAGATCATACTCAAGGCTAGCACCATTCTATAATCACCATTCATAAGCATTTGATTTCAATTTTAGCTTGGTTTCTAATTTATAGTTTCTAGATAATATAAAAGTATTATATTATATTATTAGTTTATATTTTAGAACTTGCACATAGCTACATCTATTTGTTTTGTAGGTTGGGGCCTTATGTTGTAATCTCTAATGGTATATTATAATGTAATTGTGATTATGAATCAATAAAGATTAAAATTGTTAATTCATTAAATTTCATTACATAATTTTATTCATTTCTAGCTACATAGTTAGGAAATCCACTTCATTGGATCATACATCCATGACTTCTTTAAGTATCTTATTTGTGTATATCATTCTCTATCTATGTGTGTAGTCTTTTATGCTAACACTATTTGGGATAAGCATTTTATGTTGTGTTATTCTATGAGTTTTTTGCTCTTTATATTTTTCTTCATCCAATACATTTTATTTTTATGTTGTTATTTTCTTATTATTGCTTCTTCCTTCAGTTAACTTGTAGAAACCTACTTTTATTAGAAGAATAGAATCGAATATTTGACAATTTTAATATTTCAATTTGCTTCATTTACTTATTAAAGCTATCAAACTACTCTAAGGAATTAATTTGGTGAATATTTTTAGGTTTAAGATATGAAGTTTAGGCTATCTTCTATGCTACTATATTTGGTAAGACTCTCTAGCCTAATAATTATGAAATGAATTCTAGAAATTGAAAGAAATTATTTCCTTCATATTTTAAACTTCATCACTCAAAAAATATTGAAGATGTTCCTATGTTATTTGTCAAATATTGTAACTCTAACAAATGATACAAGCACCATACCAATGTCTAGAGTAAAAATTTGATGTTCCAATATGTTAATGACATGTGTGACTCAGTAACTAATGAACCAGGTTCCTTAGTATAGTATGTATTGGCTAAAAAGCTTATAAATAGTGTGCATTGTGTATATTCGAGACAATTTTCTATGTTTATATGTTTGCAAAATAGCAGATGCAATCTCATCATTACAAATTTTTACTCTACAAATACACTTGAATGTTGGGTGAGATATCTAATATATTCATCATAAACTAAAATACAAATCGATTTATTCTCATAAACTTAAGATTTTGTATTTTGTATGAATAAAAATTCTTTCTTAAAAATAGTATATCATGAAACTAGGGCATATTTGTATTATAACATGTTTATAAATTTCTTTGAAGCTTCATCTTTCCTCTAAGCACTTCTTCAAATAAAAATACTTAAATATCATTCAAGATTGACCAAAATGGATGGAATATCTTCTAACCTTAATATAATTGTTTTTCCACCCCTCAATTCTGCCCTATGCTTACCCTTTGATTCTCATATATCATCTAAACAATACATTTTTCCAAAACATCTAAATTATAACATTTCCTTTTATCATTTTAATTTCATCATATGTCAAGCTTACCTTCCATATCATTTCATTTACTCATTTAATCCTACATGGCCTACAGACCCCACTTTATAGCTCTTGCTCGAAGCAAGAGCAATTGCTATGACTATTAATTAACAGCATATTGTGCAGAATTTTGTAAGTTATTCACAATAATGAAACACTACATATGAATCTTGCTTCTGCAAAGCTTTCAAATCTCAACATTTCTGAAAAGTTTAAGTGCTCAAGACAGCTCTTTACTCCACCAAAATGAATGTGCCATAACAGACTAAGTTTCTTGGCATCCATTATTCTACTGCACTGCAATAGGCAGAAGTTTTTTAAATCTCTTAATGACAACAGTTACTTAAGACATAGTAATTTCAACTTGAATAAAGCTGAAATCACATTAATAGGTTGACCCTTCTGAATAAAAGAAGGTTAGATAAGCTACCTAAAGAAACTGGTTGTTGCTTTAAAAATGGATTACAGAAAAAACCACGGCATTAATGTTTCATAAAGAACAGTGAATTGTAACAACATAGAATTTAAGGCTGTCTGAAATCCAGATCTGCTGCAAAGGAACTAACTCGCCACCTTCCTTAAGACTCTCTGACCTCCACAGGCATTTGCAAATATATTGTTCTTAGATTAGTAAATATATGTCACCGACTGTATTGTTTTCGAAGTGAAGAGTAATATAGGAAATGTATGATTGTACAGAATGTAATGAAACATTGTACTTAGTTTTAAAATCAGAAAACATGATCATATTGGTTAACCTATCCTTGAGCAATTTAAGATTTTGAATACATGTTTGAGGGCTTTCTTTATGGTACAAGACTAAAAAGATGTTGAGCTAAATATTGTTCAATACTTATAAGTTCATATAGTAGATATTTTTAAAATCAAATATTTTACATGATGATTTAAGTAATCAATATATGATAATCATTATTTTGTTTTCAATATAACAATTAGGGAAACTATTTAATTTGAACAAACAAAGCAAGATTTTTCAAATGCTCTACATCAATATATATAAAGAGTTACAAGTACTCTTTTAAAATAAAAATAAGAATATTAAATTCTATATAGTACACTTTGTCTTTAAGAAATTGGTAAAAAAAATGCATTAGAAAGCTAAAGAAAGACGTAACCCTTTGGAAATCTTAAATATTTGTATATATTAATTCCCTCGTCAATTTTGAAGGGATTGGTCTATTTTTTACTCTAATAAAAGTAGGATAAATGATGTTTACATAATAAGATTCCCTTTTAGCATGTGTCCTATCTAAAATCACTTTGAGAACATACTAAAAATTTAAACAAATGTATTATTGACAAATTGGAAATTTTGGAGACATGGAAGATGTCATGAAAATAAAGGTATGTCACTTATAGAAAAATAGAGGAAATAAAAACTAAAAAATTTTATCTAGGGAAAAACATGCAACTCTAGACTCCATCATATCTTTTAAATACTAAAATCTTTTTTCAAATTTAATTAGCATTTTAGTTCTTTTGAATTTATTATATAGGTATTTGAAATAATCATATAAAAGCAAATAAATGAAGGGTCAAACAATCTCATGTAAGGCATTTGTAATATTTATGGACTTAAAATATTATAGAAATCCAAAACTCTAGATAGCTTAGATAATCAGTTCATTGGTTAAAATAAGACACATATCTAACTTGCAAAATCAATAACATGGGATAACCAACATAATTGAAATATCTAGAGACAATACAAAATACCATCAAAATAATTGGTCTCAAAATTAAATAGTTAAATAATACACATATGTCTATGGACCATACACAATGTACAATCAATATAAAATGATGTGTCATGTGCTATACATGACCCCTCACACCCCACACATTAATCAAGTATATTCCACAAGTGAATTCAAATGCCCATGTATGGATCTTTCCATCTCTAAGAGTGTCATTTTTTATGTGTGTGTCCTCAACACATTTAAAGATCTAAGTAGTCAATATATATGATAATTATTATTATGTATTTAGTATAACAATTAAGAAAACTCTTCATATTTAGAACAAACAAGCAAGACTTCTCTAATATTCTACATCAATATTTGTAAAGAGTCACAAATACTCCAAAATACATATAAATAAAAATATCAAATCTCATATAATAGACATCGTCTTTAGGAAATTGGAAAAAGGATCTATTAGGGAGCTAAAGAAAGAAAACTTGTAAATGAACCTTGAGGAAATCTCAAGTATTTTTATACATTGGTTGTCTAGCACATATTTTGAAGAGATTAGTCTACCATTTTTACTCTAATAAAAGTGGGATAAATGATGCTTATAAAATAAGATTCCCTTTTAAAATGCATCTTATCTAAAATCACGTCTAGAACATACTAAACACTCAAAAAATTGTATTATAGCAAACAAAATTGAGAATTTTAGAGATATGGAAGATACCTTGAGAATAAGAGTATGGCTCTTGCAAGAAAATAGAGGAAATGAAAATTCAACCATGAAAACAAGATTTTATGAGGTTCAAAACATGCAACTTTAGATTTCATAAGATCCTTAAAATACTCAAACCTTTTTTCAAAATTAATTAGCATTTCAATCATTTTAAAATTATTACATATGTATTTTTAATATTCATATAAATGCAAACACATGAAGAGTAAAAAAATCTCATGTTTAAGGCATTCATAAATTTTATGGGCTTAGGCATATTATGGGAATCTAGAATTGTGTCTAATTTAGAAATTGGCTCATTGGTTAAAATAAAATAGATATCCTAACTCAAATTAATAAGGTGGGATGAACAACATAGATACATTTAATTAAATTGACCTTCTCTAACGTAGTTATCATTGATAGAATCTATGTCTATATGGTCAATCAAAAGATCAAACATATCTACACAAAACAAGTATACCCAAACCATGTTATTTAACAATCAACATTAATAAGATGAAGTAAGGTGTATGTGTGTGTATGTGAGATAAAATTATTTCATATAAAATCAAATGTAAAATTCAGTAAAATTTTCCTAAATGGAATAATTATCATATGATCTAACTAAAGATTTTCTACTAATAAAATGATCACCAAATAAACTATATTAGACTAGAAAAAATGGACATAATAGCAAAAAAAATGATATATTGTTTCATAAAGGTCGCAATTAGAATAATAATTAATGTTATTTCACGAGGCATACAACATACCTTAAAATAACAACTAAACACTTTTTTAATAAATTGATAGAAAATGTTTAAAAATTAAAAACTATTTAAAATATATCAATTTGTGATTTTCCAAAATAACTCATGTATCTTAAAATATAGATTCTTTTGATATTCCCTTCATTGCCTTTGACTCATTGGAAGTACACTCTTTACTCAATAAGGCTAGATAAAGTGGGGGAAACACAAATTTGCTTGCTACAAGCACTTGGAAACTAAGGTTAACAACTTCTTATGAAATAGTTATAAAACAAATGGCTGCCCCAAATAGAAATCTTTAAATGTTCAACCTCATTAAAACACTCATTCAAATGGTTGCTACACATGAAACTTGCGTCTGCATGGCTTTAAGATCTCAACGTTCCTGAAAGTTTTCCTAGTCAAGACAGCATTTAACTCCACCCAATAACAGTATAAATTCATAGACACCCATTATTTAACTGCACTGCAATAGGCAGAAATCTTTTATACCTACTAATGACAATAACTGGTTAGAGAATTATCATAGTCACAGTAACCACTTTGAATTTAAGGCTGCCTGAAATCCTACAATATCTGGAGCTTCGTATGGACCACTCAGACATGTATTTGCAGATATAATGTTGTTAGAATAGTAAATAAATGTAAGTGACTGCAATATTTTTTCAAACCGAGGAAAAGATGAACAGTGTACAAGAAATGTATGTTTGTGTTGAATGTAATGCAGCATTCGACATTGAAGGCAATCTCTTGATCTTAATGTCAAGTAATGAATGTCTTGTACAGTATGGTTATGGGTCCATTGGAATGTACAGTTCTATAGTGTATTTTAGAAGTCCTATATTTATTAAATATATTACAAGATGTACATTTTGGTGGTCTTATATACACAACCTCTCTTCTATGATCAAGTTGCTAATTGCTAAAGATCAAAATGCTAAAATAATAAAATCATCCATTTATACAAAGAGTGATAAATCATCTTTGATTTAAAATTAAATTTTCTATTAGGATAAGTTACATCTATAATAACGATAAGAACATTTTTTAAAAATAGATTTGATATTGTTTTTATACTAAATCTGTTTTTATATTTAAATAAAGATGCACTGAATCAATTTTTCTAATGGCTTTGAGCAGTTTATTCACCACGTGTTTTTGTTATTATTTAACTATTATGACTAGCATAGATATCTTAAATATATTTATCTAAAAGAAGTTGAAACATATCAATCTTGAGGTGCTAATATTTAAATTGTTATTGATAATAGATAGGTGCTTCGAGACTAATATTTCCCGCCGTCTTTTAGATAGATGTATTAAGATATCTATGCTAGTAGTATCTACATGGCAACATGTGAAGTATTAATTTATCATTTTTTTCATTTGAATAAAGTATTATTATGCTTTGTAAATCATCATGCTTGTCATATTCATTCAAACATATAATGAGACATGTAATCTTCTAAATCCAAAATTTTGATGGATTAGTTATTTTCCATATTGTATGTAATGTATACAATTCTTATGTTTTCAAAGATTTGAGCCTTTCTTCTTCTACTACTTTCATTTTTGCAAGTTTATTTTCAGTCTTCATATTATTATCAAAGTTCTCTTTAATTGTTCAATGTAATGAAATATTTGTTTTTGTCATTAACAATTTCCAATAATCTATAGTTGGATGTGCATCTCTAATATTAGTGACTAATTGATTAAACCTTTGTTGGTCTTCAATTTTAATTTCCAATCATCCATGTGCTTAATTTTGAATATCAATGTCCAGTGTTCTCTTGTCAGTGTCAATTGCAAATAGGGCCTTCGGGTACCCAAACAACCTTTCATTGCAAGTTAACTTTCTTGACAAATCTAGCGCATACTTGGGGTAGTGAGTTTATCTATCCATGTTGAATATTATCATTTGTAAATTCTTCAAATCAATTTCAAAAAGTCTTCTATTTTGTGCTCTCTGCAATTATCTTCAATTTTTTAGTTGAAATGTCAACTCCTCTTGTGAACTATTTTTTTATATAAGGTTTCAAGAATCAACATTTATTACATCTTGCACTCTCTTGTTTGGTGTTTGTAGCACACAATTTATTATAATAGAAATCATCCTTTCAAAACTAACCTAAACATTCTCATGAAATTGGTGTTGTCTTTGAATTGATTCACAGGTAAAAGTACAAACTTGTGTCACACTTTTATAAAGGAAAAGGTCAGCAACACACAAACTATTCAACTTTAAAGACATAAAAGTCACATTTGTGTTTAGAATTTGAAAATGACGTAAACTGATGAAATGTGTAAAATTGGATGAAGTTTATGTCTATAATTTTTTTAAATTATTTTGAACAAGAATTGATATAGTTTTTAAATTTTTTAAGTCAATTTTTTAATTGCTGAAAAATACTGAAAATATGGGGTCTAGTTCTTGCCAAAAAAAATATGCAAATTATCATTTTTTCCTCTAATTTCAAAATATGTTATAGAGGACATGTATGGCTAGTGCATAAAAAAAAAAATTGGTTTCCAATCTATATTTTTTCCGTTATGACAACTCAAAGTCGAACTTATCCGAAATTGACAATTTTTGTCTCTTGCCAAATTTTTCCTATCAAATCTACACCATTCAAAAAAAAAAAAAAAAAATTTGAAGAGAACTCTCTCTAGTGTTAAATATAAATTTTGATTTTTTTTAATGATTTACTATTTTATTTTATTTTTTGTAGTAGCATCTTCTCGAATGTTAAAATACCTACTTATAGTATTTTAAAATTATAATATATTATCTCTAATCAAAATACTATAAAACTTACATGACGATAATCTTGACTCCAAGCTCTACAAAAAGGTATTTTTATTTTTTGAAGAAAGTTCAGTTTTGATGGAGAAATGAGCTGCAAAAGTGAGAAGTTCTGCAAATTTATAATTTTTACTTATCTGATTGCCACATTAGATGCCACATAGGCAGTTTTGGCCAAATTTGGTTCAGCCAGACCGGGTTCGGCCGAAACTACAGCCGACCAAACACAGTCACATTAGCGACGAAGCCCTTAAACCTCATATAAAACACAAATTTTGTGAATTAAAAAATTTAAAAATATATATTTAATACTTGCAAAATAATAAGTGTTTTTTTAAATAAAATCATTTATTGGAAGTTCTTTATTATTATTTTTTGCGTTCCAAAGACAATTACGAAGGACAATTATCAAGAAGGTATGTTTTTTCTTGCAAGATATTTTTATGCTTTATTTTTGTTTTGTTTTTATTGAAACATTATTTTATTTGTTTTTTTTAAAATTAAAGCATTATTTTATTTAGTTTTTTAATTTAAAGCATTGCTTTATTTTGTTTTTAACTTAAAGAATTATTTTATTTGGTTTATTAATTAAAAAATTGGTCAATTAGTACTTGATTTATGAGCTTATAAATATTGTTTATAGTTTTTAATTGGGTATATGGTTTTCTGTATGCAGGTGAATTAAAGTTTTCAATTCAATATGGAATAAAAGAAATAGAACAAGAAAATATGATCGAATAAGAGATGGAAAAATAAAAGGTCATACAAAACATAATGAAGATCAACATGTTGAAATTCAAGAAGAACGTATTAATAGTCAAGAAGATGCAATTCAAGTAAGGGAACAAATTGGTAGTTCTCAACGTGGAAACATATCATTTGACATGGGAATTTGATGGAGATGAATGAGGACACACTTTTCAGTCAAGTTTCATCTAAACACATAGTATCTGAAAGAACAATTAAATTCCATTGCAAACAAATTTGGGATGAATATTTTGAAAATAAAAACATATTTGAGAGAGCACAATTATTTTTTAGGCTATTCAAGAAAATAGAGATGACTCCTGTTTTGGAGTTATTGGGTGTTGATAACAAGAAAAACTCTGGGGAAAATGTTAGTCAAGAAATAGTTGAAAATTTGCAAGATGCATTGAGAACCATTAAGAACACAACTCGAGGAGTCGATTTAAGTGATGCACATAGGGCGTCGATAACTACAATATCTAGTAGGAAGTTGATACAAAGAAAAAGAGTTTGTGCAATTTTTGATTTAATGCAATATCTAGAAGAACTATTCAAAGATATATCAGGAGGAGAAATATGTTAGATTAAAATATTGAAAAGAATTGGATAACTATTTGTAGACTTCCTCAAAAACACCAAATTTCTTAAAATGTAAAAGGAAAGGTCATTGAATATTGGACTACTTGCTCCTATGTTTCTTCCAATAGAAGGGATACTATACAGATGAAAGATGACTTGAGACAGGTATGAAATATGAACAACCAAAACATATTATAGATATAATAGTACAAAGTGAATTATTTCAAGCATTCAAGAAAGAGTTTTCAGATGTGAAAATATGTCAAAGAATATTTGAGAGGTTACGTTCTTTTTCTATACATATAAATAAGGTACGTAAAACTTTTTGTTGTCAAAATCATGTTGAATTTTATCTATACTTGCAATCATATAAAAAAGTTATGGCAATACTTAATCCAGATATGATTATCCCTGGAAGTACAACACAATTTGTGAAGTCTATTTTATGTGATAAATCAGAAGATTCAGATGAGTTCAAAGTACAATGTATAAAAAATGCATGCAATGATTGTGGAGATTTGCATGTATTTCCATTGTAAATTGAGTTCATATTGATGTTTCAACGTCAATTTTGTGGAAGAGATTTGAATATGAGACATATCGAACTAAGACGGGAGATGAATCCAAAAAAATTGCATTGAAGGAGACTGAATTTCCCTACCTTGAGTTTATGACCATATTTCATACTATGATATATCCACATATATCCAACATTGTCATGGTGCACGATGGCAAGATAAATAGTTTCATGATTCCAAAAATTGTTTTCCACCTACTTGTATTCTTTCAATTGTAGATTTCTCTAAGAACTATACATTTTCTCCTCAATCAGAGCTTCAAGGTCAATATTATCATTCTAAATAAATTGTGATATTTTTGCAAATAATCTATAAACATGCGCAATTTGATTTGGATGGGATAGAAAGTATTGATCAAAATGAACACATTATCATCAAGGAGGTTCATTTCTATATCAGTGATGATAGAGTTCATGATAGGAGCTATGTGGCTCATTGTTTTGCAATGTTTTTTAAAGATCTTGTGAATCATGGGATAAAGGCTTCACAACACTATATTTTGTCTGATGGTTGTGCAGGTAAGTACATGTATTTCAATTCATTTCCATTATTATCTTTAAGTTATTAAATTTACATTCTTATCTTTAAAGTTATTTAATTTCAATCCGATAAATCTTATATTTAATGATCTTACATATGTATGTGTACAACTTTATCGAGCATGACAATTTAAATTTGCAAAAGCCTTTAAGTTTCTGTCGAACTTCTTTGAAAGTGGACATGAAAAAGAGGAGCACGATGGAGCAAGAGCATGTGTAAAGTGTGCACTTTGCCAACATGAACTTGCAGGTACACAAATGGTGTTAAAGTAATAGAATGTTAAAAGAAGCTTCTAGATCCATTTTCTTTAAACTAATAGTTCATAAATGTACAGGTAACATGATAGAGAATGCAAAGAAAATTGTTGAATGGTGCCAAGGTCATTTTTCTAGTCGAGACACCCAATACAACAAACATTATTTTTGGGAAGTGAAAAGTAAAATATTTTGTTTAATTCTTAAATAAGATTTTTAATCATGTGATTTTCACTTTTATCATGTAATTGTTGATCTAAAAATGTGCAAATTTAATTTCATATTTGTAACAGATATAGATCGATCCAATCCTTACAATTGTCAAAGAATTGATAGTATCAGAAGTTTACATCAAGTGATGACTACGGGACAACACAAGCCTGCATTGATTCAAGTAAGATACAAATCATGCTTTTGGGGATATGAAGGAGTTGATTTGAATGAATCCTTATGAAGATGATAGCATTGACATAAACATTCATGATCCTATATATTCAGCTAATTTTGAACGTGTTTATGATTTAATTGTTACAGGTGTGTGCACATACATATTTTTTTTATTAATTTTAATTTATCACAAGTGGTGATCAAATTATTCATATCTTTTTTTTAATTTTTAAATTGCATCCATTTGTACATAGGTGATATTTTTGTTGTGGTTGCAGATCCTGACAATGCAGAAAGTGTAGATTATTATCTAATAAGATGCATGAAATCAAAATACAAGTTTCCAAAAGTAATTGTAGATGGTGATGGAAAATCATATCCAACTGGTTCAGTTGTCATTGAAGGCACATATTATCAGCAAACAAAGATAGATAAAAATGGTGTTCAATTTATTGAATACATGCTTGGACAAAAAGTTCTACATTACAGTCACTTGGTTATAGTGATAAAGTTGCAATTCGAGACATTGCAAAAAAGAGGACGTGGCAACCAACAGTGGAGGTTTCCTATTGAAGAAAATGAAATTTTTTTGGAGATAATAAAAGATAGAGATGATCAGACTATATGTATCGGGAGCTCTAGGCTAAACTTGGTTTTTGTTGCTTTCGTACTTTCACATATGAACTTGTATTTTTTGTAGCTTTAAAGTCATATAAATGATGTAATGGATATTGGATATGATTGATATATAATTATGCATGCTTGGAAAATAATACTTTGATATATATAATTATGCATTGTTAGTTTCAAATGCTTTTATGCATGTTGTTATGTATGCTTTCATGGTTCAATAGTATGTTCTTATGAAATTTGTATATGTTCTTATGTATTATTTTATGTCTTTTGTTATGTACATGCTTTTATGTATGTCACCTTAAGACATCTCATTAATACATCCCCTTAAGACATTAGTTAGATTAATTACGACGTTAGCTAGATTTCTTACTAGTTAGATTACTTAAGATAAATTGATGAGAATAAAATTCTTTTATGCATGTTGTTATGTATGCTTTCATGGTTCAATAGTATGTTCTTATATAATTTTTATATGTTCTTATGTATGTTTTGATGGTTCAATTATGTATGCTTTGATGGTTCAATTATGCATGTTTGTTCAATTATGTATTCTTTAATGTACATGCTTTTATATAATTATGCATGTTTGGTTTGAAATTATTTTATTCATGTGTTGTTATGTATGCTTTGATGATTCAATAGTATGTTCTTATAAAGTTTGTATATGTTAGATTATGTATGCTTTTATGTCTTTTGTTATGTACATGTTTTTATGTATGTCTCCTTAAGACATCCCCATAAGACATCAGTTAGATTAATTGGGTATTTTCTCTCTTCCCCTCTCTCAATTTACTTATTTCTATCTTTCTCTCTTTCCCTTTTAAATTCATCTCTCTCTCTCTCTCTCTCTCTCTCTCTCTCTCTCTCTCTCTCTCTCTCTCTCTCTCTCTCTCTCTCTCTCTCTCTCTCTCTCTCTCTCTCTCTCTCTCTCTATCATTCTAATGTGTCTTATTGGGTCATAATGGGTTGTAAGGGGTCTTGATACCAATTAGGACCCATTACAACCCATTATGACTCATTTTGACACATTAGAACCATAGAGTTCCCTAAGGGGTCGTAATGTGTTATAAGGGTTTCTATGACCCCTTAACACACAGTTTATGGTTCTAATGTGTCTTGGTGGTTCATAATGGTTTGTAATGTTTCAAAAAGGGCCTTAATGGATCTTAAAGGGTCCTAAGGGGTCTAAAGACCCCTTACGACTCATTATGACCCATTAGAACCATAAAGTGTGTCTTAAGAGGTCATAGGACCCCTTAGAACACATTATGGCCCCTTAGGGAACCTTTTATGGTTCTAATATGTTGAAAGGGGTCATAACAGGTTTTAATGGGTCATAATACCCCTTAGCACCCATTACAATGCATTATGACACACATTATCATTATAATGTGTTATAAGGGGTTATATGACCCCTTAAGACACATTGTATGGTTCTAATGTGTCTTAAAGGGTAATAGTACGTTGTAAGGGGTCTTAATGGGTCCTATGGAGTGTAAAGACCCCTTACAACCCATTATGACTGATTAAGACACTTTAAAACCATAAACTATGTCCTAAGGGGTCATATGACCCCTTAGAACACATTACGACCCCTTATGGCACACTTTATGGTTTTAATGTGTTGAAAGGGGTCATAATGGGTTGTAATGGGTCCTAATACCCCTTAGGACCCATTACGACACATTATGACACACTTTAGGGTTCTAATGTGTTTTAAGGGGTCCTATGACCCCTTAAGACACACTATATAGTTTTAATATGTCTTAAAGGGTCATAATGGGTTTTAAGCGGTCTAAGGCCCCTTACAACTCATTATGACTCATTAAAACACATTAGAACCATAAAGTGTGTCTTAAGGGGTCATAAGACCCCTTAGAACATATTAAAACCCCTTACAACCCATTATGACCCTTTAAGACACATTAGAACCATAAAGTGTGTCATAAGGGCTCATAGGACCCCTTAAAACACATTAGAACCATAAAGTGTGTCATAATGTGTCATAATGAATCATAAGGGGTATTAGGACTCATAATAACCCATTATAACCACTTTCAACACATTATAACCATAAAGTGTGCCCTAGGGGATCGTAATGTGTTCTAAGGGGTCCTATGACCCCTTAAGACACAATTTATGGCTCTAATGTGTCTTAATGGGTCATAATGGGTCATAAGAGGTCCTTAGACCCCTTAGAACCCATTAAGACCCCTTACAACCCATTATGACCCTTTAAGACACATTAGACCCATAAAATGTATCTGAATCCCTTAGGACACACTTTATGGTTCTAATGTGTTGAAATGGGTCATAATGGGTTTTAATGGGTCCTAATACCCCTTAGGACTCATTATGACACATTATGACATGCTTTATGGTTCTAATGTGTTCTAAGGGGTCATATGACCCCTTAAGACACATTTTATGGTTCTAATGTGTCTTAAAGGGTCATAATGGGTTGTGAGGGGTCTTAATGGATCTTGTGGGGTCTCAAGACCCCTTATAACCCATTATGACCCATTAATACACATTATAACCATAAAGTGTGTCTTAAGGGGTCCACTAGTACATTTGACCCACTTTTTAGACCAACATTTCTGACCAAGCATTAAAATGATTTTTCTTGGTTGGTTTATAGAAGGAAAATTTTGATTTTTTTTTAATCTATTCCTGTGTTGGTCCGAATTATGACCATGACAGGTGGTCGTAATTCTAACCAACACGGGAATATAACTTTAAAAAAATACATGGTTTCATTTTATAAATCATTCTGCAATTACTTCGTGCATAAAGGAGAGGTGAAGGAGAGAAGGAGGGCATCTGTCAACACTGGAATTCAATCATCAGCGCGCATTTCATCTCTTCACTGGTTTCATCTCTTAACCCTAACCTTACAAATGCTTATTAAAACCATTGGGAAAATAATGTTTATTAATGTAAGTGCGGTTGTTTGACTATATCTTTGAACATTCATTGGATAATGACATTGGAAGACTTAGAGGAAGACTAGATTATTAGTTTTGTGGGCATCGCCATTAGTGCCCAAAATATTTCATTTGAGCTCTTGTAGTTTATTTCTCTTGGAAAAAATTTTGATTTTTAACATTTTTTGAGTGGTGTTTGATTTCTCTTGAACCCGTGTGGATTAGTATGGAAAAAATAACTTCATAGGAAGTTTTTTAGATGTCTTAGCTTCTTTTTGCAACAAATCTGAGGTTATTTGGTTGAGAAATTGAAGATAAATCAGGTGACAGTCAATAACAGATCATTTTTGCACATAAACTAGGGTTGTCAACTTTGTTGAATCATATCTCTCAATTCAACCATGGGAAAATTCTAATTCTAGGTTTAAACGAGAGATATGAGGGTCTATTTCTTTTGCAGTTAGTTTCTGACCGAATGGTGGTGATTCCAAGGAGATAGGACTAAAAACCTAGTCGGGGCATCTCTATGTGACTGGTAGAGTGGGATAACCAAAAGTTGTAGATCCCATAACTTCTAATGGGCTTCGAGTTAGAGGCTAATATTGGAGGTTTGGACTTGTTTAAAGTTATTCTAAATGTTCCTATAGTTAGATTTTCCAGAGACCATGTCTAAGTTGCACCTCCTTCACTAAACCAACCATTTAGGCCTCCTACCCTTTGGAGAAGATTGGTGAATATTGGGAGTTTGGAGGAGATTCAGAATCGATCCATTTGGGAGAGTTACTACCCAACTATTAGAACCAAGACTACCTTACTATCCCTATTGGTCCTTTGGGAAACTTGGTGAGAAAGATTAAAATAGTGGCCAGAATTAACTAGTGAATACCATGTCTAAGAGGACAGTTCTGAATTTTGGGTGTGCTAAGACCAAGTTTGTGTTTTGGTTTCCCTATGAAATGTCAATAGAGTTGAATTCCATTTAAGTGAACTTTTAAGCTATGATTCCAAATGATGAACCTTTAGGTTATTATTCACCAAACTCCAAATGATGAGTTTGGTATTGTGTATTCCATTTAAGTGAACTTTTAGGCTATGATTCCTGCATTATAATGATCTTTGTCATCTATCTTTTATTAAGTTACTAATGGCCATTAAGATGGATATGTGAATGGGCCATTACCTCACTTTATAGAAATGATTTAGGATTTGGGTTGAAGTTGAAAGGGATGACCAAGTTATTGTTCATAGTTAACCTTTGATGGATGTATGGTGCTTGGATTATGATCATTTGACATGAATGATATAATGTTATCTCTACTAAAATTTATTATATCTAACGTGATTACTATGTTGCTATGGACAATTTGTAACTGAGACAAAATATTTAAGGACAAGATGATCCCTAAACACATCAAGAAACATCAATAGTTACTGGAAGGCACTGCTCACATACAAGTTAAAATAGAGTAAGAGATATTAATGACTATCATGTAACATAATTCAAATCCTCAAGAATATTACACATTACTTAATACATTAAAAATAAATTAAAAAATCATGTGATATAACATAGTTGACCTACATTTCTTACAATAGTAGACTAAGCCTCACTCTCATCCCAAAATAAGATGTAGTCCTACCATTTATCATATGAACACAAACACTTGAAGCCACAACCATTGATATTCATAAGGGTGAATTAAGCTCCATGTATATGTTATTCAAGGTAACTTTTTGTGAATCTAAGAGAATAAAAATGACACAGTAAAATTTGGACTGTATATTTTGTCAAATGCAAAGTAATCTAAAATCATACTACTCAATTTTAAACCCTTAAAATAAAAGTTTGATTATTTTTTAGCAAGGGATAGCCACTCACCAATAATCTGAGGTGAAACGCCCAACTGAGAACCACACAAAATAGGACACCAGTTACATAATAATAACCAATGTTAACATAAGCAACAATTTACTACCACCTTGATCCAATGGCTACTCCTATAAGAAAAAATGTGTTATACAGAATTTTCAATGATAGTGAACAATCTACAAGATTCTTTCCAAAATTAAGGATTTGTATTTTCATAAGATCAAAACTACTAGAAAATAATGAGGTGACTAGTTTCAAATAAAGTGACGATACAAATGCAATCCTAACACATGAGACTTGACAGCATGATAGAGTCAAAGTACTTTAATTCCCACTATAACCTCAGTCCTTGAGTACTATATCTTCTAGCTCTAGGTAAATTTATAATGGGTTAATGTCATTAGAAAACACCATTTTATCCCTATCACATGCCCAATTTGCAATTAGATCGGATAACCTATTTCCCTCTCTATACATATTTGAGATAATGTAAAGTTATCAAATTTATGAAGGAGCATCCAGGATTGTTGCTAAACATAATGGATTCGCCAATTTTGGAAAACTCTTTTCTTGCATGCTTCAATTATAATCAGAGAATATCCCTTGACATAAATATGTGTGACACCCATGTTGTGTACAAGGACAAGTCTATGTAAGATATCTAGGACCTTAGCCATATTGTTGGTACCATGGTTTAGGGGGGTGGCTAACCTTAGCCATATTGTATTAAGGAATACAACCTTAAACTATTGACTATACCCTCTAAAAGCCAGTCACAGTCACGCCAGTCAATTTTTCTTCCTTGAGATCAAATCAAATGCTAAGGTAAATACATAAACATAAAAATAAGAAATGGAGGAGTTTTTTATATTACTGAACCAAGTCTCAATCATGTTTCATCAACCATTGGAGTTATGAACTCATTGATTGTTCCTCCAAGACAGTGAGATACAAAAATGCAAAGAAATAGATTTTATTGATGATAACCTTGTTACATCTTCATGATTTTTCACACCACCTTTCTTCACACCCTTCCTCACATGGATCCCCCCTCAAAATAGACTTCATTCTCCCCAAATAACCCAACAACCACCAAATAACTATTTTTTTAACTGTTCCTAAATAGTCTAAATTGACTGTCAACAAAATAAACGAAAGATTGTTGTCAAGTAGACAACAAAAGTTATCTACTTGACAACATAACATCTAATTCCCATACTTAAATAATTATAAAATGTTTAAAGACAATCTTTTTATTCCAATCTAACCTATAACCCCCATATGACCCATCTAACATGGAAAGTATCTACCTAGGGCATCAAATCTTGAAGCAATATATATCCTTCTATATATATAAATAATCTACAATCTACTGATTATTAAAATTGACCCAATGCAACTAAATTTAACTAATCTATCATGGAATAATTTCAATGGGATTTTGTCAAGAGGTATAGGAAACCTCTCTCCCTGGCTATCTAGACTTTGCTTGGTAAGCAATAATATCACTGGCAATATACCTAAGGATATTGGAAACCTTATAGGCTTGTTCTATCTTAATCTTTGATATAACAGTTTTATTGGGGAAGTTTCAAGTACATTAGGCCATCTTAAGAATCTACAATTGTTGGACTTGAGATCCAACAATGTCCAAGGAAACATTCCACCAGAGTTTAGCATGCTGGTAATGGTTTTGATAATGGTAAGGATGTAGGAAACATAGCATGTAGGAAACATAGGGTTGTGTTTAAGTCATGGAATGCTACGTATCTTTCCATGATCCAAAAAATAAAATCTCCATCCTCTTTTGATTAGTACAGGTTGATTGCTTTATGCAATTCAATATACAAAATTATGCAAAAGAAATGGCAACCAGACTCATATTTTGTTTCAATGACATAATAAACAAAGAGAAGATTGGAATTAAAGGATAAACAAATCCTTGATGGTATCATCATAACCCATGGGATTTTTCGATTGAGATCATGAGAAGATTTGGCTTCAACAAATCCTGGTGCAAGTGGATTTATAGTTGAATCTCTTCCACTTATTATGTTGTTCTAATTAATGGTGTTCCTAAAAACTTTTTCCTAGCTAAAAAGGGGCTACATCAGGGTGATCCTCTTTCACCCTTTCTATTTCTCTTGGTCGCGGAGGTTCTTGGTATAAATTTGAAGAATAACAAGATCCCTGCTTAATTAATCCCTCTCTTTTTCAACCAAACATAAACAAAATAAAATGCATCCTGCTTAATTAATCCCTCTCTTTTTCAAGAAGGTAGCAAGATCTTGGCATTCTATCTTTAGAAGAAAATGTGCTTTATTTTTTTTGGCAAATGAATCTCCATATTGTGTTGATTTTGTACTTTCATAATCAACCATATCAACTCCCATATCATATAAAGAAAGTTTCCCCTGTCTCTCTTGAACTCTAAATACTCCCTCCAATGTTGAAATGCTTGTGAAGACCTTCATCTTTTGGCTTGGTTCTTGTAAAATGCTTAGAGATCCTCAAATTAAATTTTTTCTTAGAGATCTTCTTATCTTTAAATTTTTCTAAGGGGTTTGTTTATAGTAGACATACACTATCAAGCAAATACGACTCAATCAGATTTTCTAGAATTTACTTGATTATTAATGTTGGATGTTATTTTAATACACTTGATATAGAATCTGCTGGTTGCAAACAAATCATCCTTCTTCCACCAACGAGTCATTCCATTCAAGAAAGACCATGTCTGACGATATCAACGCACAACAAAATAGGGAAACAATTGCTAGACTATGGTCTATCTTAAAAAGAAAAGGTGATGGAAAATGTTATTATCCTTGCAAAATTTGTAAGGGCTTAAAGACTTGAAAATATCTAATCAAAACAGCCGAGGAACATTGTAGGCAGCATGGTCACATTAAAGGGGGAAATGAATTTCATCCATTGGTATGTTTTTTAATAATTTATAAAATACACAAGACATGATTTGATGATGAGATCATGGTCATGGTTAATATAAGGTCATCATTTTGATATAGGTCAACCACCCTAGGTTTCATGTTATGGACCATGACAATCTAGAGAATGTGGATTTCCAAATGAGGGAACATGGAGGTGTGAATATAGAAGTAGAAGGTAATGATCCCATGGAAGAAGATCATGATGATGAAGAAGATCACGATGATCAAGATGATGATGATGATGATGTTGACGTAGACATTGATATACCTATATTTGAGAAGGCACACGAACCCCTATACAAAGGCTCACAAAAAAATCTTCTTGCCGTTGTATTGTTGTTGGTGAACTTAAAGGTTATGAATGGTTTATCCAATGTAGCAATGACACGTATGTTAAGGTATGTCATCTTTTTTCATTTTTTTAGTCGTAATTCCCTTACAATTAACATTGGGTGAATCGTGTAGCAATCAATATTCGTTAAATTAACAAATTATATTTTTGGTTGTAGGTTGATAGGTGAGTGTTTGTTACCACCATCAAAAATTCTACCTCGCTTGTACCGAGAATTATCTGCCATTATGAAAGATATTGGAATGGAGTATCAAACAATACATGCATGTCTGAATGATCATATTATATATCATAAACAACATGAATTTACAAAAGAATGCCCTATTTGACATATTAAAGTAGATATCGATCAGATCGAATAACAAAAAAGGTGTCTCACAAAGTTCTTCGGGTTATTCCCATTATTCCACATCTGCAATGATTATTCAGGTGCAATAGCTTGGAACAATTTATGGATTACCATGCATGCAGTAGAAGTCAAGATAACATTATGAGAATGCCTATGAATGGTTCAGCATTTAAATAAATAGAGAAAAAATGGCCACACTTTAAAGAAGAACCTCGTAATCTCAAGCTTCCATTGGTAGCGAACAGTGTCAATCCATTTGGAGAGATGAGATCTACTTACTCGGTGTGGCCTATTTTTGTTATCAATAATAACATTCCTCCTTGGATGTCCATAAAGAGGGAGCACATAATGTTGGCATTGATTATTCCAAGTATTTTTTCATTTAATAGTCATCTAAATTAATTTATTATAAATAATCTATTAAAATGGTCATAATAATTATGTAATATTTTTGTTCATTCAACTAGGTAAGTATCAAGTTAAAGATATCAATGTATATATTGAGCCCCTTATCAACGAGTTGATGGTGTTATGGAATGGGGTCACTATGTATGACATCTCTAAACCAATAGGACAAAGACAATTTCAATTCCATGCAATGTTTGTATGGACAATACATGATGCCCTAGAGCTAACACATTTTTGTGGTATGTTCTCTTCTTAACTCCTCTTTTTTGGTATGTTATAGTGCTAACACAAAGTTAACATATTTAATCTAATTATACACGATCTTGTAGGTCTTCAAACAAAGGGAAAATTTGCATGTCCAGTTTGTGGTCCAAAGATGAAATCTTGTCATTCAAAAAGTTTAGGAAAGCAGGTGTTCGATGAGAATAGACACTTTCTCCACATAAATCATAAGTACCGAATTATTGAAAAACATCTTTTCAATGGGAAAGAAGAGACTACATCAAAGCCATAGAGAATGACACCTCGCCTATGGAAGTTGGAATACAATAAAATAAATCACCAAGGTAATGTCATTCCATTTGATGGTTTTTGTTTGAAATTTATATTTTTGATATTGTGTTTTGTTTACTGATGATGTAATTGAAGCTCGTGAAGGTCGCCAAGGCATTAATGCCCAACTTCCAAAAGGACTAAAAAGTTATCCTACACAATTTAGTAGGTTTTCATACTATGAGCAACTGCCAATGGTGCATTTGTTTGATCCTATGCATATTGGAAAGAATGTAACAGAGACATTATGGAAAATCTTAGATGGAATGCATGACAAAGACAAAATTGTCAAAATTTGTAGTGGCATTGAAGAATCCAACCATGCAATGAAAAATGTCATTCGATCAAATAATAATGGAGACCAGATAGATACAAATGCCCTTAGTTGGTTATTGTTGGAGTAGCAAAGCAATTCTATAAAAGAAGTCATAAAAAAAATACTATTTCCCACAGGATTTGCTGCGAACATAAACGATCTCATATCAAAGAAAAGTGAATTTGGACTAGGGATGAAAACACACGATTGGCATACATTTATAAAGGTAATTCATGTTATTTTGTATTCACTATATGTTTGTATACTGCATGTAGTTTTCATTGCATTCTTTTATAAAATATTGATACTTGATCATTTTTATAAATATTGCAGTACATTCTACCCTATCTCTCCCACACCACTTCGACAATAGTGTCAAATAAGTTATATATGATCTTGGAAAATATATGAGGTGGTTGTCATCAAAGGAAATCAATAAAGAAGATATAGAATATTAGAAGAGAAAAATTCATCATCTTGTGTGTGAAATGCAAAAGTGTCTACCTTCAACTTTTTTCAATGCACAAGAACACTACCTCATACATCAAGTTGAGGAGATTGAATTGTGTGGACCTGTACCAACTAGGTCAATGTGGATGGTTGAGAGGCACTTGAAATTTTTGAAAGGCTTGGTTCGACAGAGAGCACATCCTGAGGGTTCTATGGTGGAGGGATTTATGGTATACCAAACCATGGTGTACATTAGTGAATATCTTCCTAAGTTTACAACAAAGATCCATGTAGATCGTATTTGGGATCCCAACTCCATTAAAAAATTTGAAGGGGAGTACTTGATGGGAAAAGGTAGATTGAGGAAAGTGAGAGGTAAATATAAGATGTTATTATAGTTAATTAATTCTTATAAATCTTCAATATAAGTTATTTATAATTGGTGTATTTTTTTTATACAATTGGTCAAGAGTGGGATGCAATACATTTGTATATTGTGAACAATCTTGATTGGATGATGGTATGGATTGAACGATGTCAAAAAAATAGTTTCTCATTAACATGCGAAGGTGTTTCTTCATTGGTTAGAGAAGCTCATTGTAATTGAGATTCCAATGTTACGCCAATGGTAATTGATCTAGCATATGGTTTAAGAGGTAGAGAGGTACATACAAATTTATTAATGTTCATGACTCATATGTTTCATATCAACTCACGATGCAAATAATTTTCACATGCTTTAAAAATTACAGGTCAAGCACCACAAAGATATGTACTATCATGACCACAAATTTTGCATTAAAAAGTTGGATGACATGGAGAAAACTTGTGATTCTAGGATAACTATAGTTTTTGAGTTCACTATTATATCATCTAGAAATGACATACATCCTCAACAATCTCAAAATTGATACTATGGCATCTTGGATGATATAATTGAGTTTGACTTTAACTCCTTCAAAGTAGTTCTATTTGTCGTCAAATGGTACAGGCTACGACTGAATCAAAATGATTCAGATAGAACTGTTATTCAACATGATAATGGATTTACACTGATTAATACAAGGTCATTTGAGCTAGTTGGAGATGAGCCCTATGTTCTTCCAAGCCAATGTGAGCAAGTGTTTTACTCAGAGGTTCCACATAAACAGGGTTGGTCATTTTTTGTTAGACATGATCCAAGAGGAAAGTTGATAAAGTATAATGTTATGGAAGAAGAAGATATTGAATCTATGATGAAGAAGAAGAAGATGATCAAGATCAAGATGATGGTGATGATGATGATGGTGGTGGTGGTGGTGGTGATGATGATGATGATGGTGGTGATGATGGCGATGATGATAGTGGTGATGATGATGATGATGATGATGATGATGGCAATGATGAGATGGATGAAGAAGATGATCAATGACATGATTGAAATGTACAAGGTATGTGATTTAATTATTTATATATATTTATATTGATTACTATATATGTTTAATATTGATTTATTGATTTCAATTCTAATGATTACATATTTATTGTGTTCAATTTTAATGATTACAACATATGTGATTTATAATTACCAATGTTTTTTTTACGATGCTCAATTAATTGCTGCTGATACATGTATATATTGTGTTTGATTGTCACCCATTTTGCAAATAGACAATTGACTACAAACATTGTCACCCCTGCTCTTGACGATCTTGCATTCCATATATAAGGTAAATTTGTTCATGTTTACGATGTTTCATATTGTTCATGTTGTCTTCTAAGTTATTTGTAGCATACATATCATGTAATTTTTAGCTAACTTAAGATAAATGATTAACATATGCAGGAAATTTAACCCATGTGGTGAGGATCGTGCACAGTGACATGGATCAGCAAGTATAAGTCAATAAATAGACATAATTTTCTTATATTCTTCTTGTTTATCACTGAGCATGTATGTTATAAATAGACATATTATATAATCATATTATGTATATATAGATAAAGAAGAACTGTATAGACATATAATTATATAATCACTTTCAACTTAGTACATTTTATATCTCCCACATATAGACAAAAAAGAACCGTACGTATGGGTCACGACTTGATTATTCTATATATATTATTTAATTATTATCAAAACTCTGTTTGAAGTGGGGACGTGACAATATCTCATTTCATGGATTGCAGGACCCACCAAATAGGTACTTGTCAGATCTATCTACATCGAATGAGGGAAATGAAGGAATGGTAGATGAAAGTTCTACATGTAGTATGGCTAAAATGGGGAGATCAACTACAGGTCAAAAGATTAGAAAAAAATTTAATAAACACATGCAATTTTTCCTTGCTAAAAGGGGTCATGTTCTTATGATGATGAGACCAAAGGCGACATCAAGGTGCCCTTTCAGTACACACATATTGAGAAAGAATGGGTACCCAATGAGTTACCTCCAATTAACACTGATTTTTGTGTTAATGAGAAGGTATATCGCATAGCTCCATCCTCATAACATGGTTTGAGCCTATTTTCCATGGATGGGATAAAGGTATGTTACAAAAAAGTTGTTGAATTGATGAAGTATGTCGTTTCGTGTTACAATTACAATGATTGGATGCGGATTGTTCAATATAAAAAAAGTATGCGTAGGTATGCACTATCAGAAAATTATATACAATGGAAAGAAAATGATCAAAGTAAAAGATTTTCTATGTACATTGATGGGAGACCAAAAACAACATGTAATATTACGGGTTTTATAAATAGTACGCGACCTTCCTCAACTAATAAGCAACCCAATTGCATATTTGAGGCGCATGAGGGGAATCAAGTTTTTGTATGTGTGATAAAATTAATAAGTGCAGGGGAAGAACTGCTAATAGATTACCATTTAAATCGCATAGATACAAACAAAGTTACTATCATGAGGGTGGTAAGTACTATATACCATTTTATTAATAAGTTTTTTTTTGCTAAGTCTATTTCTTTTAGTTCACTAAAGTTTTTATATTTAATCTTTGTCATAGGACGATATGGATCTCCCACATGATAGAGGCCATGAGGATGCTCCTCCCACCCATTCTTCAACAATGGTAAACATTATTGAAATTGTACAAATTAGATAGTTGAAAAATGTTATATTATTATGTTATTTTATTTAATTTTTTGGAGTTTTTATGATAGTTTTACTGATATTCCTTTCACAATTTGATGTTCGGGATAGGGGAAAAGCACTTGCAACAATAGAGGCAATAGCTACCCCTTCTGATGACGATATCATAGAAATGCCTAATATAACAATTATGTTGAAGAAAAAACTAAAAAAAATCAATTTAGAAATTATTAGCATTTTGGATGAAGCAAATCCAACCAAGGAAATGTTGAAGAGGCAATATGAATTGATGGCGCAAGCACGTCGTTATGAAGTAAGCAGTAATGAATCTTTAGTTATAACAAAAGTTCAATAAAGATTTATATTTTATACTCTTTTATGTTGTGAAGTAAAATATGTATGTGTTCTTGTTACAGGATTTTTTGCAAACTCAAGTACCTGGTCAAGGACAACACGGTGAGGCCAGTACTAGCAGAGCTCCAACTGCCTTAGGTAAAATAATCCTTAAGTTGACAAGTTACAAGGAATTTTTTCTTTGGAACATTCGAAAACTTCTTAAGTTAACTCTTACTTTTATTATTTCAGAATGTCTTTGCTAACAATGTATTGTTCAGGTGATCAAGTGTAGGCAACTCCTCCTAGGAGGTCGACAGACATCCATCCGAGATTTTTGAGTGCAATGTCAGCAACAAGGGGCATGCAAATATCAAAGAAGATCAACCTACTGAGGTAGCAATAGTAGATATACTGGGTAATTTCTTGATATTAGTACAAGCAATTGATATTGCTACATAAGGGAAACCCGAGGATCAAACACCCAAGGAGCAGAAGGACACAACTGAAGGACAGGGTGCAGAAGAGCAAAAAGAGAGAAATGAGCCAAAAAACAAAGAGGCAAAAAGTAAAGAGCCAACCACTGAAACAAATGTAGATACATCTACAACAGACACCAAGAAAGAATCCCAAGGACATGAAACTAAGAAAAAAGTCAAAGGAAAGGATAAGGAAGAGAGTGTGTCTATTGAGCAAGAAAAGTCTAATCTGGAGATCAAATCTCTAGTACCATATGGGAAATCTCCCACACTAGAGAAAAAGAAAATGAAAAAACATGGTAAGGGTCCAATCACATTAGATGAAGTCATAGAAATCCCCACATGTGACCTAAGGACTTTAGACCTAGAAGCATTGAGAAGGTATGGAGAATTGTGCACAAGGAAGGTTGCACAAGAAAAACTAAGACAAGAAAGTAAACACAAATAGGTCTTAGAGGATGTTAGAGAAATTTTGATGCAAGTAGTCCCTGATATCAATGTTGATGAGGCAACTCCCATTATTGATCAACTTGCTACTCTAACCAGCCACATAAATGCTCTAGATATAGATGTAGAGAAAAGAATTGCGGAAAGAGCAGAGGCTAAAATATTATATTAGAAAATATTTTTGATATTCATGCACAAGTAGGATTAGAGCACATTTCTCTTAAGAATCTCAAAGAAGAATGGGAAAACCTCTTGGCTACATTGCAGAAAACCCATCAGAACATTTTTGACAAGCCATGAGTACATTTTTGGCATTAATTTCAAAAAAGGGGGAAAATATATGTATATATATTCTTGCATATATTATTGTATGTACTTCAAACTGAGAGCATGTACAAAGGGAGAGTTCACATAGATTCATATTTTTTAGTTAAGTTCAAATTTTGAAGTCGATACATATACATAAAGTTTTTGATACTAATGCCAAAGGGGGAGAATGTTACTCCTAAAGAGAACTAATTGTTGTCATTAGTATCATCTAGTCATATAGTCGGTAAAGGAGACAAGACATGACAGTCAGTCAACACACAAATCCTAGACACCAAGAAGAATACAAGGCACATCACTAAGTTAACCAAACATAGCTTTGATCGAGCACTCTTACTGAGCCAGATGATCACTGAGTATCGAGCACATTAGTCACCAAGCATTCATATGAACCAAGCACCAGTTAATTACCGAGTGATGAATGCAGTATACACCGAGTGAAATAGGAAATGACATAGCAGTTTGGAATGGCACAAACAACAAGGAAAATAGTTTACACCAATTAAAAAAATAGTTTACCTAGATTGAGACAAAATTTAATATGGATGTAATCATTAAATCATTGATGAATCCTATGTAATTATGATATAGGTTATTCATTTCTATAGTTGATCTTAGGTTTTCTAAGATAGAGTCTAAACCCTAATTAGGTTAAGATCAGTTTGATATAAAATTTCTACGGATGTCATTTTGACATGTATCATCACACATGTAGTGGTCATTGTATTAGAATACATTTGAAGATTAGACAAGGTTGTGACTGACAAGCATTGACATAACATTCAGTTTATCAAAAATGGAAGGCTACCAAGAAGAATTCATCTAAGGGATCAATCACATTAAGGTGATAATAGATAAGTACATTACAGATTTGAATCAGGCATGCTAGGTTTCTATTTACATATCAATCCTATTGTTACTCTTTAATCATTGTAGCATACTTTTAATCTCTTAATAGAGGGAACTTAACAGTTCTTTTGTAAATCTCCTAACCGAGTGCATACTTGATTGTGTTGCTAAAATCCTTTAACTAGGTAGATCTAGTTGATCTCTTTGTTACTCCTAACAAGGTAAGATCACTAGAAGTGATCACATTCTTTGTAGCCTTAACCGGCACACTTTGTTACTGCAGTAGTGAAGCTTTGTGAGTGTCATCCCCACCATAGTTTTTACCTTCTAACAAGGGTTTCTGCGATCTCAAAATACTTGAGTTATGTATATGAAGTTTAATGAATGGTTTATTGATTAGATTACATGCATTTACATTTCAATTATGTTTTGGGTGTATGTTAAATGCAATTGATACAGCCGGTTAGTGATATTCATGTTTACAAAGATTTAGTTTGAAAAGTTTTAAGGGTACCAATTCACCCCTCCCCTCTCAGTACACATCTTTCCATAATCCCAACAACTTTTATGTATGTCCCCTTAGGACATCCCCTTAAGAAAATAGTGAGGATAAAATGCTTTTATGTTTTCTTTTAGCTTATGACATTTAAATACAATAATTGATTTTAACTACATGTATGAAATGTAAATTAATTAAACATTAATTTCACTTTAATTGACATGCATGAAAAAAAACATATGACATGAACATACATAAAATAAGTATACTTAATGAACACATGAGCATTCGTAACATGAACATGTATAAAATGAATATATAACATGAACTGTGTAGAATAGCATGTGTTCATGAAATAACATACATAAATATACTTAATGTACATATGAAATATCTAGAATATAACATGTCTATCAAATGTCTAAAATAACATGTAATGTCAACTAGGGCTATGTTCCGATCCATGACCTAATGGTGGTCCACATCCTTCGGATCTCTGTGTGAAATAAAAGAAATATATATGTCTCATGCATACATGTCGAATAAATTAAATAATTATTTAAGAAAATTATATAAAGACATCTAAAATTACCTATGAGTCATGCTCCATGGGATCGCCAAGTGTTTGTAAATCTCCATAACCTAACATGCTATCAGAAAGACCTTGGAGTACATATAAATATTAATCATTTAATTTAATTTTTTAAAATAAATATACTCAATTAGATACATTTACATAAGTTTTAAATAAAATCAAATTTTAAATAAACATATATTGTAGTAGTATATAATGCTCTCCTGATATTGCTCAAGTCTGAATTGTATAATGAAACCTAGGAGGGATCAATCTTCTCATTTGTAAGCAATGTAGTGAAAATTTGATGCGATGAAGGGGCCTAGGTAGGGGGACATGCATCATCATCAATTGCAGTCTGCTAAGGAGCTATATGTGGTGTAGGAATATCCTCCTATCTCTTTATACCTTGAGAACTTGATCCAGTAGAACCCCGCAAAATAATTTGGGTGACATGTGATGAGATCCCATTGAGAGGAATCCCAGTGACTATATGTAAAGCCTGATACACACAAATTAGATCACTAGATAAAAATTTACCATACGATGCAAAGAACCCACCCCTGATAAAGCTGCAACCTCAAGGGGAGATGGTATGTCTTCTATCTGGCATGGATCGTCATTGGAGGATGCATCATGTGCAAGTGTAGGAATGGTAGTACAAGAACGTAAAATGTATATCCCATAGTGGTCAGATGACATCTCATGAACCTATGTCGTGATACTCGCGAGACTAGAATACACATCCCTCTTGGTGTCATCTGCTACCCTCTCTCCTACAACCGTCATTTCCAAACCTTTTGGCATAACCAGGTAAAAGTACAAACCTGTCTCACAATTTTATAAAGGAAAAGGTCAACAACACAAATTATTCAACTTTAACATGACACAAATGTGGCATTTTTGTTTAGAATTTAAAAATGATGTAAACTGATGAAATGTGTAAAATTGGATAAAGTTTATGCCTATAATTTTTTTGAACAAGAATTGACATAATTTTTTAATTTTTGAAGTCCATTTTTCAGTTGCTAAAAAATGCTAAAAATATGGGGTCTAGTTCCCGTCAAACAAGATATAAAAATAATCTTTTTTTCCTCTGATTTCAAAATATGTTATAGATGACATGTGTAGCTAGTGCAGAAAAGAAGAAAGATTAGTTTTTGATGTATATTTTCTTTGATATAACTACTTAAAGTTGAACTTATCCAAAATTGACAGTTTTCATCTCATGTCAAATTTCCCCTATCAAATCTACACCATTAAGAAAAAAAATTACATATTCTTGAAGAGGAATCTCTCCTCTAGTGTTAAATTTTAATTTTAATTTTTTTTATATGATTTACTATTTTTTTACTTTATTTGAAGCAACATCTTCTCGAATGTTAAAATACCTACTTGCAGTATTGTGAAATTATAATATATTAGATCTAATCAAAATACTATAAAACTTGACAATATTCTTGACTCTGAGCTCCACAAAAGGGTATTTATATATTTTTAAAAAAATATCATTAAAAAGAGTAGGAGTTATTGAAATGTCACTTTTCTAAAATAATTTTATTTCTTTGGTAATTGGACCCAAATTGGTGTAAAACATGCATTTAATAGATATTTCCAATTGGAAAAGTTGAAGCACTTATCTAATGAATCTAGCTAGGCCGTATGTTTGAAAAACATTAATTTTTAGTTAGAAATACTCAAATTTAGTTGTGTTGATAAGTTAGTCTAAAACGTGACACAACTTTGTGCTTTTACCTAGCCAAAAGGTTTGGACCCACCTTTGTCCGCTTATTAGCAAGTGTAGAGGCATCAACTAGCCTGAATCTATCTGATAAATGCATCCTCCCCTGCCCAGCATAACTTGGAAAATCTATGTAATCCACCTCATAATGCAAATGGAATTTTGCAAACAATTGTTTGCATAAATATAATGGAAGATCATCCTTCTAGGGCCAACTATGATGAGTATCCAACCAAAGAGGATGTATAAATGGTGCAACAAGGTCATCTGTGCACCTAGTAACCATATGACCTCTAACCTTAGCCATGTCTGTGCAATGTGGAAACATAGTCCTCACCATAGTGGTGGAGACCTCAGAGTCAATATGTTTGTACTTCACAGTGTCAATAACGTTGCGAGACATAGAAGTGTAGAAAGTATCAATGTTGATGCTATCATAGGGGTTGTATGATTCAACTATCTGAATCATATAGATCAACTCCTCTCTAATAATATTCACCCTATCCCTATTAGGGAGGGTGGTGGATGTCTCAATGATATGATCGAAAACCGTGATCAAGTGAGTCAATCTAGCAATAGTATCAGCAAATAATTGATCTTTCTCTTCTTGAGAAGAGATAGATCTATGTTTAGAGCGGGCACTACCACTCCCATGAACACTATCCTCTCTTGATGATGCAGATGTTTCCCTAGTATGGGATTCCATGTATGATAGATAAAATGTATGTGAAAGTATGTAGACAGGTATATATCTATATAAATATTTGCACTTGCATACACATATGTACAATTTTTTTTTTAAAAATCTAATTTAAATCATGTATGTACATTATGATCATCTACTTTGTAAAAACTATATATGAATAATTTATACATATATTTAAGAAACATGACAAAAAAATGAATGATATTTTAAGCATGGTTATTGTATTCAAGACTAGGTTAACTAGGTTTGAAGTACATGGAACTTAACTAGGTTAACTAAGTAAATGAATAGGTTAACTAATGTTAACTAGGTTAAAACTAAGGTTAACTAGGTTTGAAGTATGGTTAACTACCTGAACTAATAGTTATGTTTTTATGTAACATTTTCTAGGAATAATTTTCTAATGTTTTAAATGATCAATTGTTTGTTACATTTTACATTAACAAAATTTATATGTAGATTTAATCTAAACATGACAAAAAAATGAATGATATTTATAATTTAAGCATATTTATACATGTGTGTATACATAAACCACATTTATACAACTCACATGAATAAAACATAAATACATGGTTAGTTATTCTAGGTTAACTAGGTTAACTAAATTTCACTAGGTTAACTAGGTTAAGTAGGTTTGAAGTATGGTTGATTAGGTTAACTAAGTTTGACTAGGTTAACTAGGTTGACTAGGTTAACTATGTTTATTCAATTATGGTTAATTAGGTTATCTATGTTTGACTAGGTTTGAGGTGTGGTTAACAACGTTAACTAAATATGAATAAGTTAGCTAAGGTTAAATAGGTTAACTAAATTTGACTAAGTTAACTAAGGTTAACTAAGTTAACTAAGGTTAACTAGGTTAACTATGATTAACTAGTCAACTAGATTTCAAGTATGGTTAACTAATGGTAACTATGTCAAGTACGGTTAACTAAGTTTGACTAAGTTAACTGCATGTTAATTAAGGTTGCTTAGATTAATTAGGTTTACTAAGTTGACTATATGTCATTTAACCAAAAAAAATTACATTACAAAGCATGTTAATTAATTTTAACAATCTAACATAACTAGAAATTATCCTAAAAATCATAAAATAAATCAATATGTACATATGTTAATCTAAAAACTTGAAAAAATACTTTTAAAAAAAAAACCTACCAGGTCCGACCGAAGGTCTCCAAAATGCTCCACAAACTCTGGAAGCCACTATAGTGCAAATGAGTCTCTTAATGCTTTTTTGGGAATATATAGTTTTTACTAGTTTCAGGAAAAACCTGTTTCAGCCGAGACATGTTCGGTCGAACTAGTTCCAGTCAAAATGTTGGTGCCACATCAATGCCACCTATTATCATATGGCAACATGTGTACACCACCTATATTTGGTCAAAAGGTATCCAGATGAAACAAACCGGTTGTCCTCTACAGCAACACAAGTATGTACTTTTACCCTCACATTACTGAAGTTGTATGTGTTGTCTTTCGATCCCACTCGATCTAAATGCATACACTAGTACATTTGAGACCTTTTTTTGACGGTTGAGTGTCTGAATGTAGACAGTAAACTGTTGATTAAGTGACACCACCCAGCATCGCAGTTTTGTAGTCAAAAAAACTGACGGTTCTGTCAGGCGTCATAATTACGACAACCTTGGCTGTTGCTAAAAGAGGGTGCCAACACAGTGAGAATGTCGTCAAACATATTTGTGGCCGTCACAATTGGGATGCCTCCCCATCGCAATAAATAACAAACAACGGTGACCCATTAGAATATTCTGACAGGTAGTTGTCGTTCATAACATGTTTGCCGACGGAAATGCTTTTAGTGTGACAGATATCCGTTGAAAGTTTAAAATGCATATCTATCATTTGTTGTTTGTAATGACAACTTTGATGTACTTGTGACGAACATGCGTCAGACAGTTATGTTGGAGATTTGCTAGCAGGATAGTACTAACTGCATGTTTGTCATTGATGACAACATATGGAAAGTAGCATGCATGGAAATCTTATACAATAAGCTTTATGTATATGTATCATGGACATGATATTAGCATGATATCATGGGTGCAGAGATTAACTGTTAGCACAGATAGTTATATAGCAATTGGTGTCAGTAGTGTTCTTGACAGAGTTACAAACAATGTTCTGTGTATGGTTGTTTGTACAGTTATCATGGATCCTTGTGCGCTTGGATTAATGTTGAAGACATGTTAGTGATGTTAAGTTCATGGATGCATGGTTTGATGATGAATGCAAGTGAAGTTATGCAGTCGCTAGTCACCAGTAGCAGTTTCTTGTGTTTGTTCTGAAGAGCTGACAAAGATTTTATTGGTTCTTGAGTTGCACCTATCTTGTGGGTATGCACCCTTGGAGTTAAGCTTGGAGAAGTTTTATTGATGTTTGGTTAAGAGTGCATGAGTTAATTCAGCTTACAGAGTAAGATCCAGTTGTTTTGGTAGAACCGACAGTGTGTAGCGTGCGTCTACATTTATTTTATTAGATAGGTCCCAGATTGTGTAGCATGCATAATAGTGCCAAAAAAATGTTGTTTGAGTTTATTATGGTTTCTCTATTATGATTTTGAGGTGGTTCTAACTAGCCGACCTGATTATATCATTTGGAGGAAAGATATTTATAGGCAGTCATTTGTGATTGCTGAAGTGTGGTTCATGGCTAATTAAGAAGAGAAAAGCAGAGTGTGAGAAAGTGTTGAGCCATTAGAAGAAGGTCTATGTGACCAAGTAAAGTACTTGTGCTATTCATTGGAACTGATCCAGACAGCAGGTCAAAGCACAGTTCACCAAGATCCAGATATAGTGTATATCTATTATTCAGAAGGTTGTAGCCTTCGCCCATTTGAGCAGTGAGCTCTTGGATAGTGTGTCCTCTCCCCTAACAAGGAAAATTGTAAAAGACTCCTAACAGGGTTTGACCCTTGACCAGGTCTACTATACTTAATATATTGTAAAGCTACTCCTAATAGGATAAAGGATCTTCTAACAAGGATCATTATACACTAGTACAGAATATTAGTGGGTATCAAGTCCCACTGAGGTTTTTACCTATTTGAGTTACCCATAACCAAAATATTGGTGTTGTGTTCTTGTGTTCTTTCATTGTCTTTATGCTTTATGTTTAAGTATACTTAATTAGCTAAAGAATTGAATCTTGTAGATAACTAATTCACCCCCCCCCCCCTTCTCAGTTATCTCTTGGGACCATTCCTAACAATTGGTATCAAAGCCAAGGGCCTCGCAGAGAAATTTTAACAACTTCAGGTTGATCATATGGCGTACTTCAGGAAAGAAAGTCCTAAGTTCGATAGAGAGAATTATCTTGATTGGAAGAACAAGATGGTAACTCATTTGCAGTGCATCCCTTTTGAAGTTTTTGATGTGACTATCAAAATAGCTAAGATACCTACCCTAGATGACCTTGCACAAGAAGATTCTACTGATAGGAAAAAGGAATTGTTTCATCATAATGCTATTGCTAAAGAAGCTCTTACTAGCACCCTATCTAATGGAGAGTTTTCAGAAATAAAAAAGGTGGATACAACCCACAAAATATGGAAGCACCTAGAAGACATATTTGAAGGAGACAAACAAGCAAAGGATGTGCGTAGAAAGACTTGGAAGAAAAGATACAATGCATTAGAGATGCTACCTGAGGAAAACATCAGAGCTTACAATCAAAGGATAAATAAAGCAGTTGTTGGAATCAGAAACAATGGTGGAGAGATTTCAGAGGAGGACATTATGGACAAATTGATGACTACTCTTACTCCTGAATATGAAAGCAAGATCAACATCCTTGATGAGACCATGCACCTTACATCAAACTTCAAGAGAGAGACTTTGATCAGAAAAACTCTCTGCTTTTGAGATCTCAAGATTGAAGTCAGAACCAAAGAGTGAAACAGCCTTCAAAGAAACAGTCCATGGTAAGAAATCTGCAAACACTTCTAGTAATTTTGATGATGATGATGAAGAGAAAACTCTAGAGGATTTCATTGCTATGATTGCTAAAAGAGAAAAGAAAGGAAAATGAAAATATGAAGGTCAATTACCATTTAAGTGCTTTTCTTGTAGTAAAATTGGTCACTTTGCATCTAAGTGTCTTACTAGAGCTAGAAATTTCAAAAAGGATTACAAGCCTAAGTATTCTAAGGAATGCTACTATGTTGGAGATGATGTATCAGATGATGAATCTGGTGAAGAAGAAATTGGATTCATTTCTATTGTAGATAAAATAAATAATAAGATAGCTCAAGAAGAGAAGAAAGGAAATCAAGAGCTTGCATTGATTTCACAAGCTGACATAAGGACAGACTGGATTATAGACAATGGTTGTTCACATCACATGACTAGTGATAAAGGAAGGTTTATCCATTTGGATAAATACAATGGAGGTATGGTCAAATTTGGAGACAACACTCCTAAACCAATAGTTGGTAGAGGAGCCATCACTTTGGATGGAAAGAACAGTACTGATGATGTTCTTTATGTTGACGGTTTGAAACATAACCTTCTCAATGTTGGTCAGTTACTTGGAAAGGCTATCAATTGGAGTTCAAAGATGACAAATGTATCATTAACAACAAAGATGGTGTGATGATTGCATCAGGCTAAAAAACAAGAGGTAATGTTTTTCAACTCAATTCAGAAGCAAGTTGTTTTGTTGCTAAATTTGATGACAGTTGATTGTGGCATAAGAGATTATGTCATATCAATTTTGATAACATAGTAAAGATAAGCAATGTAAAAGTTGTAAGAGATCTACCTAGCATAGCAAAGCTAGTTGACACTATACGCAGGGAATGTGTGATGGGGAAGCATGTGAAAAATTCATTCGGGAGCAAGCAGAATTTAGCAGAGAACAAGTTGGATCTGATTCATACAGATCTGTGTGGTCCAACTCAAACAAGATCATAATATGGTGAAAGGTACTTCATTTTGTTTGTTGATGATTATACTAGGATGATGTGGGTTGTGTTCTTAAAAGATAAGTGATAAGAATTTGAGAAGTTCAAAATATTCAAAGCTAAGGTTGAGAATGAATCTGGACTAAAGATAAAGTGTTTAAGATTGGATAGAGGAGGAGAATTCACCTCTGACAGATTCTATGAGTACTGTGAAGAACATGGCATAAAGAGACAGTTAAGTGCACCTAGAACCGCTCAGCAAAATGGAATTGTAGAGAGAAGGAATAGGATCATTCTTGATACAGCGTGCACCATTATGATAGAAGGAAAATTTGCACACACCTATTGGAGAGATGAGATCAATATAGCAGTCTATACCATCAATAAAATTCAATTAAGGCCTAGCACTGACAAAGCACCTTATGCACTATGGTTTGGTAATGTTCCCACAGTAAAATACTTCAAAAGCAAGTGCTACATCAAGAGGGATGAAGCAGTAGGCAAGTTTGATGCAAGAAGTGATGAAGGTATTTTTCTTGGTTACTCTAATAAAAGTAAAGCTTATAGATGTTTCAATTTAAGGTTGAAGAAGATCATTGAAAGTGCTCATGTAAAGATTGATGAAAATTTTATGATTCAAGAAAGATATCATGATTACTCACCCATGATTGAGGAAGAACCTAGACCCTCCACTAGTGAGATAGTTATTGAAGAAATGTTTGACAGTATTGATGTATTATTCAATGACCCTGAGACAAGTGAAGAAGAAACTCCCAAGGCTGATAAGTCAACATCACCCAAAGTTCCAAAATTCACATCAAGAAATCATTCCAAGATAGACATCATTGGAGATCAGAGCGCCAAATTCCTAACAAGGTCCCAAGCAAAGAACTCAACTAGCAATGAAGCGGTATGTTTACTATCTCAGATTGAACCTTTAAGTGTTGAAGATGCATGTAATGATTCAGATTGGCATGATGCTATGAAAGAATAACTTTATCAGATTGTTAAGAATGAAACTTGGGAATTGGTCCCAAGACCTAGTGATAAGAATGTGATTGGAACAAAATGGATATTCAGAAACAAGATGAATGAAGATGGTATAGTAGTAAGAAACAAAGCAAGATTAGTATGCAAAGGATATGCACAAAGAGAAGGTATTGATTATTCAGACACATTTTCACCTGTGAGTAGATTAGAAGCTATTAAGTTGTGTCTAGCTTATGCTACAGTCAAAAACTTCAAAGTTTATCAGATGGATGTCAAGTCAGCATTCCTAAATGGAGACTTGAAAGAAGAAGTGTACATTGAGTAGTCGAAAGGATTCACCTTATCAGATAGACCTGATATGGTATGCATATTGAAGAAGGCCCTCTATGGACTTAAGCAAACCCCTAGAGCATGGTATGAGAGACTAGATGGATACTTAAAAAAGATTGGATTCAAGAAAGGAGCAACAGATTGTAATCTATTCATTAGAGAGACATCTGAAGGTTTGCTTCTTGTAGCTATATTTGTTGATGACATTATCTTTGGAGGTAATGACAAACTAAGTGCTTAATTTTCCAAAGAAATGCAGAATGAGTTTGAGATGAGTATGATTGGTCCTATCAAATAGTTTTTGAGACTAAATGTGCAGCAAACAAAAAAAGGAATTTTTATTAATCAGTCAAAATATGTGAAAGAGATACTGAAGAAATTTAAGATGGATGATTGCAAGCTAGTAGGAACCCCTATGATCACTGGATGCAAGCTTACAAAAGATGATGACTCACCAGTAGTAGATATAACATTGTATAAGTCTATGATTGGTACCAACTCATATATCTTACTCAGACTAGACCTGATATTTCAAATGCAGTTGGCATAGTTGGAAGATTTGCAGCAGAACCTAAACAAAGTCACCTCATTGCAGTAAAAACAATATTCAGATACTTGCAGAGCACTATAGATTATGGTCTATGGTATCCTAATTTAGAAAATATTGAGCTTCATGTGTACACTGATGCAGATTGGGAAGCATGTGTTGATGACAGAAATAGTACTTCAGGAGGACCAATGTTTCTTGGTGACAGACTTGTCACTTGGATAAGAAAGAAACAAAATTGTATTTCTCAATCAACAGTAGAAGTGGAGTATGTTGCAGCAGCCCTAAATTGTTTTAGAATCATTTGGATCAAGAAGATGATAAAGGATTTTAAAATTAGATTGATTATCCTATTGTTATTCATTGTGATAACACTAGCACTATCAATACGTCAAAGAACCCTATGATGCATGCAAAGACAAAACACATTGAGATCAAGTATCACTTCCTAAGAGAGAAAGTGGCAGAAAAAGAAGTCAAGTTGGACTATGTGAGTACTAAAGATCATTTGGCAGATATATTCACAAAGCCCTTGCCTAAGGATACTTTTGAGTATCTTAGGGAGAAATTGGGAGTCATTCCCTTCCCTGTTTCTACTTAGAAGAAAGAAGGAAAGGCATCAGTTCATTGGGACTAGTGGAAGGTTGACGACTCTACCTCAAGAGTAGTACCGGTGCTTAAAATGAATGGCACCCTTTTCCATTGATGTCAAAGGGGGAGTAATATACAGAGTCATGAAAAATAGAAGCAAAAGAGGAGTAGTATACTAAGGGGGAGCAACATTCAGATATGACAGAAATTCAGTTGAGGAAATGGAGAATATTAGAAAATATTGTAGCAAATGGAGGATTCACCTTTGGGGGAGTTTTGAAGAGGAAATGGAGAATGTTATAATAGAAATGTTCATTTGGGTTGGTGGTGGTTTTTCATTCCACATGTTGCCATCAATGCCAAAGGGGGAGATTGTTGGAGATTTGCCAACAGGCCAATACTCACTGTATGTTTCTCATTGATGACAACATATGGAAAGTAGCATGCGTGGAAATATTATATAGTAAGCTTTCTGTATATGTAGCATGGACATGATATTAGCATGATATCATGGGCACAAAGATTAACTGTTAGCATAGACAGTTATATAGCAGTTGATGTCAGTAGTGTTCCTGACAGAGTTATAGACAATGTTCTGTGTATGGTTGTCTGTACAATTATCATGGAGCCTTGCGTGCTTGGATTTATGTTGAAGACATGCTAGTGATGTTAAGTTCATGGATGCATGGTCTGATGATGAATGCAAGTGAAGTTATGAAGTCTCTATTCACCAGTAGTAGTTTCATGTGTTTGTTCAGAAGAGCTGACAAACATTTTATTGGTTCTTGAGTTGCACCTATCTTGTGGGTATGTGCCCTTGGAGTTAAGCTTGGAGAAGTGTTATTGATGTTTGGTTAAGAGTGCATGACTTAATTTAGCTTACAGAGTAAGATCTAGTTGTTTTGGTAAAACTGACAATGTGTAGCATGCATCTACATTTATTTTATTAGACATGTCCCAGATTGTGTTGCGTGCATAATAGTGCCGACAAAATGTTGTTGGAGTTTATTATGGTTTCACTATTATGATTTCAAGGTGGTTCTAACTAGCTGACTTGTATATATCATTTGGAGAAAAAATATTTATAGGCAGTCATTTGTGATTGCTGAAGTGTGGTTCATGGCTGATTAAGAAGAGCATAGCAGAGTGTGCAAAAGTGTTGAGCCATCAGAAGAAGGTCTATGTGACCAAGTAAAGTACTTGTGCTATTCATTGGAATTGATCTAGACAACAAGTCAAAGCGCAGTTCACCAAGATCCAGATATAGTGTATATCTATTATTCAGAAGGTTGTAGCCTTCACCCATTTGAGTAGTGAGCTCTCGGATAGTGCGTCCTCTCCCCTAACAAGGACAATTTTAAAAGACTCCTAACAGGGTCCAACCCTTGACCAGGTCTACTATACTTAATATATTGTAAAGCTACTCCTAACAGGGTAAAGGATCTTCTAACAAGGATCATTATACACTAGTACAGAATATTAGTGGGTATCAAGTCCCGCAGGGGTTTTTACCTATTTGAGTTTCCCCGTAACCAAAATATTGGTGTTGTGTTCTTGTGTTCTTTCATTGTGTTTATGATTTATGTTTAAGTATACTTAATTGGATAAAGAATTGAATCTTGTAGATAACTAATTCACCCCCCCCCCCCTCTCAGTTATCTCTTGGGACCATTCCTAACAAGTTACGATGGTTATTCATCGTTTATGGTTATTTTCCGATAGCGATGTGTTTAATGCAATGTATGGATGTCATATGTTTGTGATAGATACCCATCACTATGTTAAAGCCATCATAGTTACAACGATAATGATTTTTTTTAAATATATATATTTGTCAATTGAGTTGGTATCGATTCAGAATGGTGTGCTTGCAGATCTGGTTCCTGCTCATGATTTGGTTATGGATCATTCGGAGATAAATTTGTAGTAGATTCAGTAGCAGCTTGTGGATTATTGTGTCGAGTCTAGAGACTTGGATTTGGAATGGATCCTACCGAATCAAGACTTGTGATAGTGACTACTCTAGCACAATTCAGAGATAACTTTGTAGTAGATTTGGTAGCGGCTCGTGGATTGTTGAGTCGAGTCTAGAGACTTGGATTTAGAATGGATCCTATCGAATCAAGACTTGTGACAGTGACTGCTCCAACACAAGAAGCTATTGTGGCAGTCAGAGATGCATTCTTCCTGATGTGTTCATGGGATATATATGGACCTGATTACGTTCAGATCTGATTCGAGCGACTTCTTAACTTCTTTGGTTTGAATTTGATGTGCGGGTTTGCGGTGCAATTGATATATATTTGTTGTATATGTATTGAGATCTTAAATTATTTAACTTCTCTTTGTTTCAAGAATAGTTTAACATTCTCTACTTAACAGGGCCAACCACGTGAAGGTGGAAGTTCATCTAACCCCTCCTAGGAGCCTCTGATGACCTTTTATGACATTTTAAGATCTCTAAGATGTATTCTTAGGGATCGTAAATGGTCGTAAAGGGTCATAAGGGGTCCTGGGACACAACAGCAGAGAAACATAAATGTAGGCATCATGGTCACAATTTTTTGGAAACACAACATAATTGAGTGGTATACCTAGATAATGCAACGCAACTACTCCTCCAGTTCCATGTCTACACTGCATAAACAAAACCCAAAGATGAAGAATAAATTTAGAGAGCGTAGGAGAAGAGCGATAATGACCAAAATAATATAGAGACCTATATTACTTTGGTCATTCTCACTCTCCTCCGCTCTCTAAATTTATTTTTTATCTATGGATTTTGTTTACCGCAGTGTAAACTTGGAACCAAAGGAGTGATATATAGTTGTGTTGCATCGTCTGGGTATACCATTCAATTATGTTGTATCTCCAAAAAATTGTGATTATGATGCCTACATTTATTTTTGTCAGCTATTGTGATATCTACATTTGTGTTTCTCATTTGTCATGTGTATGTGCATGTTCTTTATGTGTATCTACTAGAAATTCTAAAAAAAAATTCATTATCTACAATAGCCCTCTGTTAACCACATTTATGCATATGGTCCCAACAAAGTAGTGCACAAACTACACAAAGAAGGCATTGCAAAAATATGATTTCTACTTTCGCCATTGAAGCAATCTTGGTAGCACTAGCTGCCTCTCGAGCCTTGCACAAGTTGCACTCATTTCCTACATCAGGTATAGATGTAGATGGGGTAGATGTAAATGTGGTTTGATCAACCCACCGAAAGTATTGACATCCAGTATTTCCTTGACAATACCAAATGTACATCAGTTCTTCATAAAATGATTAGTTGTCACATTATTTTAAAACATAAAATATAATTACGTATCCAGACCTTTTTCCTATTTGGGCAAACCTGAAATTGATGCCCAGGATTACTTGTTATGTGTGACGTCTTCAACATGCATGGGCCAACACCACATTGACACATAGGCACATTGACTGAAGTCATCGACACTATTTTGATAAATATTGCATTATCACAAATATTGCATTTCATTATTTTGTTCATTCATACTAATTATAATTACAATTAAAAGAAACATACTAATGTAGACTTGCACATTTTTTGGCTAAGTCGAAGTCTTTGGTTTAAATCACTAGACATTCAAAACAAAATGACAAACCAAAGACAACCATGCAATTGTAAAGAAAGGTAATTTTCTTAATCACATCACTAATTTTTGCATGTCTAAATACTGTTGTCTTTCAATTGATTTGATTCTTGTCATGCCCACTACAAATGAGAATAGTCTTAACTAGTGAGGTTGTTTAAGCATATAGAGATTAAATACACTCATTTAGAATGAAATTTCTCTTAACAAAAGATCAAAGATATATAAGTAGGACATATAAAACAAGGTGAATAAGAGTAGTACATATAAAACAATCATTAGAACATGCCAAACATCTGGCATAATTGTACATTTCATTCATGTCATTGATATTCTTATTCATCCATCTCATCATCAAGATCATCATCATCGATGACATCATCACCACCACTATTGTCATCATCATCATCATCACCATCAACATCATCATCATTGTCATCCTCATCATCATCATCATCATCAGTAGCAACATCATCCTCATCAGTAGCAGCATCATCATCATCAGTAACAACATCATCGTCATCTTCTTCTTCATATTCTTCTTTGATTAGCTCTCGATCATGATCTGGTTCTACATCATCTTCCACTTCTTCATCTTCCTCGATATCTTATTCCATCACATTATACTTTATCATTCTTCCTCTTGGATCATGTCTAACAACAAATAACCAACTTGGTTTATGTGGAACCTCTGAGTAAAATACCTGCTCACATTGGCTTGGAAGAACATAGGGCTCTTCTCCAACTGGCTCAAACAACCTTGTATTAATCATTGGAAATCCATTGTCATGTTCAATAACAGTTCTATCAGGATCATTTTTATTGAGTCATAGTATGTACCATTTCACAACAAAGAGAACTAATTTTAAGGAATTGAAGTCGCAGTCAAGTATATCAACCAAAATACCATAGTATCAATTTTGTGACTCTTGAGGATGTAAGTTGTTTCTAGATGAAATATTAGTCACTTGGAACACTGCACTTATCCCAGAATCACAAGTTCTCTTTGTGTCATCCAAATTTTTGATGTGAAATTTATAACCATTGCAAAACATAGCCTTGTGGTGTTTCACCTGCAATAATGTCAAACATGTATAAATTATTGCATCATGAGTTGAAAAATATACGATTGATTAATTAACAAATTTATAAGTACCTGGTGATCTCTTAAACCATATGCTAAATCTATTTCATTTTGTGTAACATTGGGATCTCCATTACGATGAGCTTGTATAACCAATGAAGACATAGATTCTCATGTTAATCTATGACCATCATGTTGACATCATTCAACCCATGTCATCATCCAATCTTGATTGTTTTCAATAAACAAATGTATTGCATCCCACTCTTTTGCAGATGTACAAAAGTAAATAGATAACTTACAACAGATTTATTTTGAAGATTAAAAATTAATTTACTACAATAACATCTCATAATTTATTACCTTTTAGTTTCCTAAATCTATCGTTGCCCACCAAGTACTCCCCTTCAAATTTTTTAATTGATTCAAGATCCCAAATGCAATCTATATGGATCTTTGTTACAAGATTAGGAAGATATTGAGTAACGTACACCATCATCTGGTATACCATATATCCCTCAACCATAGAACCCTTGAGACATGCTCTTTGTCATACCAAACCCTTCAAAAATTTCAAGTGTCTCTCAACCATCCACATTGACCTAGCATGTACAGGTCCACATAATTCAATCTCCTCAACTTGGTGTATGAGGTAGTGTTCTTGTGCATTGAAAAAAGCCAGAGGTAAACACTTTTGCATTTCACACATTAATCGACAAATTCTTTTCTTCCAATATTTTATATCTTCTTTATGGATTTCTTTAGATGACAACCACCTACAAGGGATTCAAGACATAAATATATAAATACGAGACTTTACAATATATTACTTATTTGATATTATTGTTTGATATATTGAACAAATATCACTACTTACCTCATGTATTTTCCAAGATCATATATCACTTGTTTGATATTATTATCGAAGTTCTCTGGGAGAGATAGGGGTAGCAAATACTGCAACAATTGTCAACTGATCCTTTTATACAATTAAAATTAAATGCAATTACACAAATATATTGTAAATACAAAAGACTATGACTTACCTTGATGAAGGTATGCCAATCATGTGTTTTCATCTCTAACCGAAAATCATTTTTCTTTGATATGAGATTGCTTATATCAGCAGCAAATCCTGTAGGAAATTAAATTTTTCAGATCACTTCTTTTATGGCATTACTTTGTTTCTCTATTAATAACCAAAGAAGAGCACTTGCATTAATCTGATCTTCATTGCTATTTGGTTCAATGATATTTTTCATTGCATGATTGGAATCATGAATGTCACTATAAATTTTGCCAAGTTTTTCTTTGTCACACCTTCCATTCAATATTTTCCACAGCATCTCTATTACATTCTTTCCAATATGCATAGTATCAAACAAATGCATAATTTGTAGATGCTCATAGTAGGGCAGCCTACTAAATTCTCTGGGATAACATTTTAGTCCCTTTGGAAGCTAGTCAGTGATGCCTTCACAACCTTCAAGATCATCAACTACATAATTAGCCAACAAAACATAATCAAAATATATAATTTTCAAACATCGACCATTACGTGGAACGATATTACCTTGAATTCTATTATATTCCAACTGTCATAGGTGAGGTGTCATTCTTTGGGGCTTTGATGTGATCTCTTATTTCCCATTGAAAAGATGACTTTCTGCACTTCGATACTTATGATTTCTGGGGAGGAACTGCCTATACTCATCAAACACCTATTTTCTTAAACTTTTGGAATGACGGGATTTCATTTTTGGACCACACATTGGACATGAAAATTTTTCCTTTGTTTGAATACCTACAAGATAACGATAAAATTGGATTAAATATGTATATTTTTAAAATTTGAATTATCCCATACAACTAGAATTCACCATAACATACCATAGAAATGTGTCAACCCTAGAGCATCATAAATTATCCACACAAGCATTGCATGGAATTGAAATTCTCTTTGTCCAATTGGTCGGGAGATGTCATACATAGTGAAACCATTCCATAACACCAACAACTCATCGATAAGAGGCACAATATATACATTCATATCTTTCACTTGGTACTTACCTAGTTGAATTAACAACAACATTAGATAATTATTGAGGCCATTTCACTCCAAGACTTATAATTACATGTAGATAACTATAAAATAATAATATACCTGGAACAATCATTTTCAACATAATGTGCTCCCTCTTTATTGACATCCATGGAGGAAGGTTATTGTTTATAACAAAAATACGCCACACTGAGTAAATGAATCTCATCTCTCCATGCGGATTGACATCGTCTGCTGCCAGAGAAAGCCTGAGATTTTGAGGTTCCTCTTTAAAGTGTGGCCACTTTTCCTCTATGTCCATAAATGATTAACCATCTGCAGGCATTCAAATAATGTCATCTTGACTCCTGTCGCGTGCATGGTAATCCATAAATTGTGCCAAGCTATTGCACCTGAATAATCATTTCAGACGTGGAATAATGGGGATGTGATGAAGAACCTTTCAAGGCACCTTTTTTTTCACTTGATCATCTCGATATCTGCTCATATGGCATTCAGGGAATTTTGTTGCATTTTCATGTTCTTTATAATAAATAATATGATCTTCAGGATAAGCATCTATTGTTTGATACTCCATTCCAATATGTTTCATAGTGGCACATAATTCTCGGTACGAGCGAGCGAGAATATTTGATGGTGGTAACAGAAAGTCACCTATCAATCTGTAAAAAATAATATAATTCATTACTATAAACAATCTTAATGGTACATGTTTCACCTTTTATAGACTATAATGACATATATGACAAACCTTAGCATACGTGACATTGCTATGTTGGATAAACCATTCATAACCTTCAAATTCACCAACAACAATACAGTAGAGAGAAGAGTAGATTGGGAGCCTTCGTAAAGGGTCATGTCCACCTTCTCAAGTAGAGGTATATCATGGGCATTGTCAATGTCATCCTCATCGGCAGTAGTTGTAGTAGCACCAGCAACACCAATACCAAATGTGTCAATGATCAATGCATTCATACCATCATCTTCAAATATGTTTTTTGGCGCATGATCGTCATCTTCTATGGGATCATGATCTTCAACTTCAATACTCACACCTCCATGTTCCTCTATATTCACATTGGGGAGATCGACCTATATAAAAATGATGATAATCAAACCTCCTTCCATGGTTCATATGTATATTAATTGTGCAAATAATATGGGTGACCCCACAATAGTGGGTTACACTTTTTTAGACATGCTGATTTTGGCTGAAATAGTAGATTTTTAATAAAATATGATTATTTAAGCCTTGAGAGGTTCCATTTGAAGGAATTAATTAAAAATGGTTAGCTCAAAGCCTCTTAGATAAAAAAAATTTTAAAAAAATATTGATATAACATCTATACTCCTCATTCATACCTACAATGGAGTCTCCTTCGCACCTATTAAAATGCTGACAAAAAATCATTTTGAATTTATCTTTTGGGATATCAAATGAATCCATTTGAAAAACCTATCTATGTAGTAAGTTACTACTAAGAAAAATCTTTCCAATGATTATAATGTTAATATATATTAAGTTTATTATGACTTTGTATTTTTAGTTTTACTAAACATAGATATTTCACCGTATGTCTACCTCTATGTTTGACACTTGTGCAAAAATAGTAAATGAGAGAAAAAAAATTCTAAAAAATATCTATTCCCTAGGTATTTAAGTTCTCTTTCTATAAAAAAAATAAAAATAAAATTGGACAAATACATGACAAGTTATAAGCTATGTAGTTAAGGTATGTCAAAATTACGGTTTAGTCAACTTAAAACATTAAAAAAATATGAAATAATCATGATAATGTCATCAAACCAATTGCATGCCCTCCATATGGATGTTATAAAACTAATTTCGAAAGAATCACATTGATATCTATTTTAGAAAAAAAAGTTATGCTTTATGAAAACAATGTAACTCTTTGAAAATAACATTTTCAGCAACATACCAGTTTTCGTGGGAGAAAAAAAAAACCTTTCAAATCAATTCAAAAATTATATATATATATATATATATATATATATATATATATATATATATATATATTTAGAATCTTAACATAAAATCTTAAAAGACTCTAATTTACTTCATCTTTTGATTTCAAATGATTTAACGACAATATGCATCCGAGTCTAAAAAAAAAATTTTAAATGTAGAGTTCAATGTCCGTTCAGGCAAAAAAGTGTAACCCACTATTGTGGGTTCACCCATATAACAAACAACTTACCACTGGATTATAATCAAACCCCCCTTCCATGTGACCATTCTCCCTACAATATCTCTTTGTTGTTTTGATTTTGATTCTTCTTGTCTTTAAGTCATTACAACTCTTGCATGGACAATAACATTTTTCATCGGCTTCTCTTTGAAAGTTAGACAACAATCTAGTGATTGTCTCCCTATTTTGATCGAATTCTTTTGTATCATCTGATATGATCCTTAATGTGTATATCTGCAAAACAAATTGGAGATGCCTCATTTCATTAGCTTCATGTCACCTTCTCATAGCTTCTCATTTTCTGACAGATTTCGCCAAAAGCTTTGTAGGAAACCAAGTAAGGGGTAATCTTGAGTTCAAACACATTGAGCTGCTACAACTAAATTATAAATCATGAATTCACTATAAAATTAAAACTGAATAGGAAGATAAGTAAGACATTTAATGCATTCAAAAATCTTAAGAAATGCTTCATTTGCAATGTTGTTAATTCAAATTTTTGAATAACAATGGTCACTTGTAAAAGGAGGGAAAATGGGTTTTTATGTTTAATTAGTCTTAATATAATTTTCCAACCACCAAAGTTGGTTGAACAGACTTAGAGGAAATTATAAATTAGAGGATCAAGCCATTATATGGTATTCAATTCATTAGATGCTATTAAATAGTAGCATTAGATGCATTAGGTGCCATTAAACAACAACATTAGCAGCTATAGATGCATAGGATAGCATTACATTCTATTAAACAGCAGTCAATTCGGACATTGTAGATAATTCAGACAATTACTTTTGATGCAATATTTGTGTGAAGAACAAGAACAAAATGGTGAATGAGTGTATTTGACAAAGATAAACATGACACATTTTGTTGGGCTGATTGGGTTGGCCTAGTACCATTTACATGGCCTGGCCAGATATTAAATAGTGAGCTCATGAACAATGTATGATGCCCTAGCTTGCAGCCCACGAGCCATCAAGACATTTCCTCATGAAATGATCATAAACGGGGAGTATCACATAGTGAATATCAACACCAAAACAAATAAAAAGAGATCAAACACTTCACATAATGCCTTGAAGGTAATAGAAATGATGCCCTAGCTCTCAAAGCTCGCAGGTCATCAAGCATTCCAAATGAAAACATGTAAACAATGTCAGTATTAAACAGTGATCTCATGAACAATGTATCGTGCCCTAGCTTGCAGTAGGCCATGAGCCACCAAGACATTTCCTCATGAAATGATCATAAACAGGGAGTACCACATAGTATATTATTTTATTACTAATGTCCCTATTTGATCTAATAGCATCAATATAACAAACAGAGCACCGACCAATCAAATAGGGACATGAGGTGCTCAAACAGTGAGCTCATAAAACAATATATTTAGTCTTAATAAAATCTTATAAAGTAACATATATTGTGTGAAGTGTTTGATCTCTCTTTATTTTTTTGTTTTTGATATTCACTATGTGGTACTCTCCGTTTAAGATCATTTCATGAGGAAATGTCTTGATGGCTTGCGAGCTACAAGCTAGGGCATCATGCATTATTTATGAGCTCAATGTTTGAGCACCGGCCAATCAAATAGGGACATGAGGTGCTCAAACAATGAGCTCATAAATAATGCATGATGCCCTAGTTGTAGGTAGTTATCTCTTCTATAATGATGGAGGAGTGAAAGGTAATGATCAATGAGGTTGCTACTATTAGATCATACATTAATAGACTTACTATTTTGAATTTGAGCTCGAGCATCATGCAATGTTATTGTTGTCATTGCATGCTTGTTGTTGTTGTGCACCATATATTATTTTATAGACTATTTATTTCATTGAGACTGTGAGCTATTATAGTTGACTGTATTCTTTTGGGGTCTAATCTATTGTAGTTGTTTCTTTTTTTCTTTGAATCATTGTTTACAATTACTTTTGATGCAATATTTGTGTGAAGAATAAGAACAAAATGGTGAACGATTGTATTTGACAAAGATAAACATGACACATTTTGTTGGGCTGCTTGGGTTGGCCTGGTACCATTTACATGGCCTGGCTAGATATTAAACAGTGAGTTCATGAACAATGCCAGTATTAAACAGTGAACTCATGAACAATGTATGATGCCCTAGCTTGCAGCCTGCGAGCCATCAAGACATTTCCTCATGAAATGATCATAAACGGGGAGTACCATAGTGAATATCAATAGCAAAACAAATAAAGAGAGATCAAACACTTCACACAATGCCTTGAAGGTAATAGAAATGATGCCCTAGCTCTCAAAGCTCGCGAGTCATCGAGCATTCCAAATGCTCAGATGTAAACAATGCCACTATTAACAATGCTAAAATGTAAACAATGCCACCGAAATTGATTTAATGAGAAGATAAAGATCGAATGCCTACCTTCCAAATAAAAAGACATAAACAATGCCAGTATTAAATAGTAAGCTCATGAACAATGTATGATGCCTTAGCTTGCAGCCCGTGAGCCATCAAGACATTTCCTCATGAAATGATCATAAACAGGGAGTACCACATAGTGAATATCAATAGCAAAACAAATAGAGAGAGATCAAACACTTCACACAATGCCTTGAAGGTAATAGCAATAATGCCCTAGCTCTCAAAGCTCCCGGGTCATCAAGCATTCCAAATGAAAAGATGTAAACAATGCCAGTATTAAACAATGAGTTCATAAACAATGTATGATGCCCTAGCTTGCAACCCACGAGCCATCAAGGTATTTCCTCATGAAATGATCATAAACAGGGAGTATCACATAGTGAATATCAATAGCAAAACAAATAAAGAGAGATCAAACACTTCACACAATGCTTTGAAGGTAATAGAAATGATGCCTTAGCTCTCAAAGCTCATGGGTCATCAAGCATTCTAAATGAAAAGATGTAAACAATGTCAGTATTAAACAGTGAGCTCATCAATAATGTATGATGCCCTAGCTTGTAGCCCGCGAGCCATCAAGACATTTCCTCATGAAATGATCATAAACAGGGAGTACCACATAGTGAATATCAACATCAAAAAAAATAAAGAGAGATCAAACACTTCACACAATGCCTTGAAGGTAATAGAAACGATGCCCTAGCTCTCAAAGCTCGTGGGTCATCAAGCATTCCAAATGAAAAAATGTAAACAATGTCAGTATTAAATAGTGAGCTCATGAACAATGTATGATGCCCTAGCTTGCAGCCTGCGAGCCATCAAGACATTTCCTCATGAAATGATCATAAACAGGGAGTACCACATAGTGAATATCAACAGCAAAACAAATAGAGAGAGATCAAACACTTCACACAATGCCTTGAAGGTAATAGCAACGATGCCCTAGCTCTCAAAGCTTGTGGGTCATCAAGCATTCCAAATGAAAAGATGTAAACAATGCTAGCATTAAATAGTGAGCTCATAAACAATGTATGATGCCCTAGCTTGCAGCCCACGAGCCATCAAGACATTTCCTCATGAAATGATCATAAACAGGGAGTACTGCATAGTGAATATCAATAGCAAAACAAATAGAGAGAGATCAAACACTTCACACAATGCCTTGAAAGTAATAGCAATGATGCCCTAGTTCTCAAAGCTCGCGGGTCATCTAGCAATCCAAATGAAAAGATGTAAACAATGCCAGTATTAAACAGTGAGCTCATCAACAATGTATGATGCCCTAGCTTGCAGCCCGTGAGCCATCAAGATATTTCCTCATGAAATGATCATAAACAATGAGTACCACCTAGTGAATATCAACAGCAAAACAAATAAAAAAAGATCAAACACTTCACACAATGCCTTGAAGGTAATAGCAACGATGGCCTAGCTCTCAAAGCTCACAGGTCATCAAGCATTCCAAATGAAAAGATGTAAATAATGCCAGTATTAAATAGTGATCTCATGAACAATGTATGATGTTGTAGCTTGCAGCCCATGAGCCATCAAGATATTTCCTCGTGAAATGATCATAAACAGGAAGTACCACATAGTGAATATCAACAAGAAAACAAATAGAGAGAGATCAAACACTTCACACAATGCCTTGAAGGTAATAGCAATGATGCCCTAGCTCTCAAAGCTCGTGGGTCATCAAGCATTCCAAATGAAAAGATGTAAACAATGCCAGTATTAAACAGTGAGCTCATCAACAATCTATGATGCCCTAGCTTGCAGCCCACGAGCCATCAAGATATTTCCTCATGAAATGATAATAAACAGGGAGTACCACCTAGTGAATATCAATAGCAAAACAAATAAAGAGAGATCGAACACTTCACACAATGCCTTGAAGGTAATAGAAACAATGCCCTATCTCCCAAAGCTCGCGGGTCATCGAGCATTCCAAATGAAAAGATGTAAACAATGCCAGTATTAAACAGTGAGCTCATGAACAATGTATGATGCCCTAGCTTGCAGCCCGCAAGCCATCAAGATATTTCCTCATGAAATGATCATAAACAGGGAGTACCACATAGTGAATATCAACAACAAATCAAATAAAGAGAGATCAAACACTTCACATAATGCCTTGAAGGTAATAATAATGATGGCCTAGCTCTCAAAGCTCGTCGGTCATCAAGCATTCCAAATGCAAAGATGTAAACAATGCCAATATTAACATTCATATTTTTCTATTAAATCAACAAATGCCATCAAAATGAAATTGAGTTAATGAGAAGACAAAGCTCAAATGCCTACCTTTAAGAAACTTTACATATTTTCATCAAATGACCCAAAAACATCAAGAATCATCATATATGGTTGCTAATAGCCAGTGTTTAGAAGAATATGAATGAATGCATACATAAGTGGATGGCTTGTGGGCTGCAAGTTAGGGCGTCATGCATTATTTATGAGCTCACTATTTGAGCACCAACCAATCAAATAAGGACTTGAGGTGCTCAAATAGTGAGCTCATAAACAATGCATGATGCCCTAATTGTAGGTAGTTATCTCTTCTATAATGATGGAGGAGTGAAAGGTAATGATCAATGAGATTGGTGCTATTAGATCATACATTAATACACTTACTATTTTGAATTTGAGCTCGGGCATCATGCAATGTTATTGTTGTCATTGCATGTTTGTTGTTGTTGTGCACCATATATTGTTTTAGACACTATTTATTTCATTGAGACTATGAGCTATTGTAGTTGACTGTGAGCTATAAGCAACATATATTGTGTGAAGTGTTTGATCTCTCTATTTATTTTTTTGTTGTTTTTATTCACTTTGGTACTCCCCATTTATGATCAAATAGACAAAGCTTGAATGCCTACCTCAAGTTCCAGTGCCCTCTTCCCACACGGTGTCAGCCTCTTCAAGCACGCCAAACTTGAATGCCCTCTTCACGCCATGCAAAAGTGCAATGCCATCTTTACGGCAGCTCTTTGAATTCACAAATTAAAAATGACATTCTTTTTCATTTTTTTTGTTTATAACCAAATGGGTGTCGCAATTTATGAGCTCATGATTTGAGCACTGGCCAATCAAATAGGGACATGAGGCGCTCAAACAATGATCTCATAAACAATGCATGATGCCCTAGTTGTAGGTAGTTATCTCTTCTATAATGATGGAGTGAAAGGTAATGATCAATGAGGTTGCTGCTATTAGATCATACATTAATACACTTACTTCTTTGAATTTGAGCTCGGGCATCATGCAATGTTATTGATGTCATTGCATGCTTGCTGTTGTTGTGCACCATATATTATTTTATACACAGAACAATAGATTTGGGGACTTAGACTTATGTGCAATCCTTAGTAATGGTTTGGGGAACTAATTACTAGATGAGTGACTATAGTACCCTAATTTGCATTATTAGATGATCTTACTTAATTTGTGTTCATTTCATGCAAAGATACATGTAAAGGAAAAGAAATTTTTGCATCTAAAGATTATATGTATATATATATAAAATAACTTGTATATACTATACAATGAAAATAAATTTCAGAAGAAAATGCAAGAGTACAGGCATACATAAGAGGATGAACATAAATAATAAGGGTGTCAGACATTGCCTTAAGTGATGAATTTTTGACCCGGGTATGAATCTAGTGTACCCTTGTGTGATCCAGAACCTGCAAAGAAAAGAGAGATGGGGGTTAGATAAAAAAATATCTAAGCAATGAATGGAATTCTATTACTAATCCTCATCTATAATTATGCATGTACATAGTCAAGCCATACACTTCTGAAAGAAAGACCAAGCTCACGGTCTCAATGAAATAAACAGTGTATAAAACAATATATGGTGCACAACAACAGAAAGCATGCAATGACAACAATAACATTGCATGTTGCCCGAGCTCAAATTCAAAACAGTAAGTGTGTTAATGTATGATCTAATAGCAGCAACCTCATTGATCATTACCTTCCACTCATCCATCATTATAGAAGAGATAACTACCTACAACTATATTTCATAATTCCTCCTTTGAAGTATATATATATGGACATGAGGTGCTCAAATAGTGAGCTCATAAATAATGCATGATGCCCTAGCTGGCAGCCCGCAAGCCATCAATACATTTTCTCATGAAATGCTCATAAATGGGGAGTACCACATAGTGAATATCAACAACAAACAAATAAAGAGAGATCAAACACTTCACACAATGCCTTGAAGGTAATAGAAATGATGCCCTAGCTCTCAAAGCTCACAGGTCATCAAGTATTCCAAATGAAAAGATGTAAACAATGCCAGTATTAAACAGTGAGCTCATGAACAATGTATGATGCCCTAGCTTGTAGTCTGTGATCCATCAAGACATTTTCTCGTGAAATAATCATAAGCGAGGAGTACCACATAGTGAATATCAACAGCAAAACAAATAAAGAGAGATCAAACACTTCACACAATATATGTTATTTTATAAGATTTTATTGAGACTAAATATATTATTTTATTAAGATTTTATTAAGACAAAGTATTGTGGGTTAGTTTTATGTTGTTTTATAATATATTTATTAAGACTAAATATATGATGTAAACTCAATATAACAAATAGAGCACCGGCTAATCAAATAGGGACATGAGTTGCTCAAACTATGAGCTCATAAACAATGCATGATGCCCTAGCTTGCAGCCCACGAGCCATCAAGACATTTCCTCATGAAATGATCATAAACAGGGAGTACCACATAGTGAATATCAATAGCAAAACAAATAAAGAGAGATCAAACACTTTACACAATGCCTTGAAGGTAATAGCAACGATGTCTTAGCTCTCAAATCTTGCGGGTCATCGAGCATTCCAAATGCTAAGATGTATACAATGTCATCTAGACGTGTTTATTGTGAGCTTTCCTGCAACAAATGGACTTGTGATGATTTTCACAATAGTACATGTGTTGAAGGAAAGCTCAAAGTATTGCTTAGGAAAATATGAATGTTCATCACCTGCGCATATCAGAGTTGATCAAAGAAGGTATATGCACAACAAAACAAATAAAGAGAGATCAAACACTTCACACAATGCCTTGAAGGTAATAGAAATGATCAAACACTTCAAAATAGGGACATCAGCCATACACTTCTAAAATGAACTATGCTACAGAACATGGGTGTGTGTTAATGTGAATCAAAAGCTATTATGGAAGATTGTTTTATTATTGAGATAAGGATATCTTAATTCTACAAGAATAAATGTTTTGAGAAATATTTGAATTTAATTTTGACAATAACATGAGTGGATATATTTCAAGCTTCAGCAAGACTTCATACCATGCACTGTTCGTAGATTATGTTAAATGTGTTATTTACGCTTGTATTGGTGGGAAAACTCTTGAAAACGCGCAAAAGAGATTGCATTCAACCATGTTGTTGACATGACACATGTAGTTTACCTCCAGCCTAAATTAGAGTTGTGTACAAATCTATGAACGGTGTGTGGTATGAAGCTTCGCTAAGCTTGGAAATGATAAGCATTATGATGTTGAGGTATGGTGTGGTAAGCACAAGTATAGTTTCTCGTAAGCTGCTATTGATATAGTTTGTTTTTTTTTCAATAGTTGCAGAATCAGCTTCTCCTATAATTACACGTATGTATACATTTTGGGCTTGGTTTTAATGTCATGTAAATTTGAGTGAAATGGTAATAATATTTAAGAACAACAAGTATGGCATTTTAAACAAGTATGCATATACATTATATAACAAGAGTGATATATTTTAATGGAAACACTTAATGAGAAGGATGCCTATAGGAGGAGTGATATATTTTAATGGCAGTAGACATAGAAATTGTAGTGAAACTCTATAATTTATTATGGCTCAGTGTTGTATTTCCATAGTCAATGTCTATTTAAACTTTAGGATACTTTTATATTTTGTATTAAATAATGATAGATACATATGGGTTTCTTCCTTTTGCAATAGTTTATATTCTGATACTTATATCTTGACTTGTCAAATGACCAATGAGTGATAATTTCAAAAGTGTATCATAATTAAAGGCATGTGAATTCATATTGTACTTAATTTGAATGCCACTGTGTAATGTTTTTACTTATGATATTAATCTTAATATATCCCTATGAAGATATCCCTATTTTATTATTGATATCCCTATTTACATATTTTCATCAAATGACCCAAAAACATCAAGAATGGTCCTATATGGTCACTAATAGCCAACTTTCAAAAGAATATGAATGAATGCAAACATAAATAAGTGGATGAACATAAATAATGAAGCTACTAGACATTGCCTAAAGTAATGAAGTGTTGACCCGGGATTCAATCCAATATGCTCTTGTATGATCCAAAACCTGCAAGGAAGGAAAAGATGGGGTTAGATCCAAAGGATCTAAGCAATGCCTAGCACCATATTACTAATCCTCATCTACAATTATGCATGTGCATAGTCAAGCCATACACAGACTCAACAACATGGTAGCATTGATCCAATAATAGAAAATACATTACAAATGCCAAGCTCACGGTCTCAATGAAATAAACAGTGTATAGAACAATATATGGTGCACAACAGTAGAAAGCATGCAATGACAACAATAACATTGCATGATTCCCAAGCTCAAATTCAAAATAGTAAGTATATTAATGTATGTTTGCAAGATACTAGATATTAAACAGTGAGCTCATGAACAATGTATGATGCCCTAGCTTGTAGCCCATGAGCCATCAAGATATTTCCTCATGAAATGATCATAAACGGGGAGTACCACATAGTGAATATCAACAGCAAAACAAATAAACAGAGATCAAACACTTCACACAATGCCTTGAAGGTAATAGAAACGATGCCCTAGCTCTCAAAGCTCGTAGGTCATCAAGCATTCCAAATGAAAAGATGTAAACAATGCCAGTATTAAACAGTGAGCTCATGAACAATGTATGGTGCCCTAGCGTGCAGCCCACGAGCCATCAAGACATTTCCTCATGAAATGATCATAAGCGAGGAGTACCATAGAGTGAATATCAACAACAAAACAAATAAAGAGAGATCAAACACTTCACACAATGCCTTGAAGGTAATAGAAGTGATGTCCTAGCTCTCAAAGCTCGCGGGTCATTAGGCATTCCAAATGATAAGATGTAAACAATGCAAGTATTAAACAGTGAGCTCATAAACAATGTATGATCCCCTAGCTTGCAGCCTGCGAGCCATCAAGATATTTCCTTGTGAAATGATCACAAACAGGGAGTACCACATAGTGAATATCAACAGCAAAATAAATAAAGAGAGATCAAACACTTCACACAATGCCTTGAAGGTAATAGCAACGATGCCCTAGCTCTCAAATCTTGTGCGTCACCAAGCATTCCAAATGCTAATTAAGATGTAAAGAATGCCACTATTAACAATGCTATCAAATAAATAATGCCACTGAAATTGAGTTAATGAGAAGACAAAGCTCGAATGCCTACCTCAAGTGCCAGTGCTCTCTTCCCAAATAGTGTCGGCCTCTTTGCTCGCACACGCCAAACTCAGATGCCCTCTTCATGCCACGCAGAAATGTAGTGTCGTCTTCGTGGCAGCTCTTCGAATTCAAAAATTACAAATGACACTTCCTTTTTCTTTTTTTTTTGTTTATAACCAAATAGGTGTCGCAATTACAACAATAGCATCGCTATTACGACACCATCGGGGGCACTTGCAAAAAAAAACACAAAAAGCATACACAAATTGTAGTGGCGTCGCAAATTGGCGTCGAAATTTGACCCCAAATGTTGTAGTAATAGCTCTTTTTATTTTTCTGGTCAATATATATTTCTCATCCTGAGATGTTCATGTATGATGTGTTATCATCACATCTACATGTTGTCTCATTTTTTCTTCAATATCTTCCATGATCATATCTGCTATATGTTTAACAGGCCTTTCTTTATCATTTTGGTTTTGACAATTTCTTTCTTCCTATCTTTATGCATATGTCATTTATTCATATCACTGTTTCATATAATTTTGAGCATATTCTATTTTTGTTCACTTCATTGCTTTTCATTTTCAAGACTTCTCACTTCCTCTCTTTATGAATTAGCCATTTGTTCACATTTTTTTCTCATATAATTTCAATCATATTCCCTTGAATGATGTCTTCATTGATTTTCATTTTTAAAATTGATCCTTTGGCAAGGCATCCTACAAAATAAATGTACAAATAATTTAAATTAAATCCATAAAAAATTCAAATGTAAATATTTCAAAACATTAATTTTTATGTAAGAATCATTTATTATTACTATGTTATTTAAATTTGATTATTTTATACATTTTAAAAGGTTTCATTAACATTATCACTATTAACAAACAAGTATTTTATAAGAATAATTCATTCTTGCTGGATATTTTTTGGATCATATTATTACTTAATACTATAAATATGATAGAGATTCTATAAAACTCATTCATCACTCCAAATCATTTACTATTAAATTTGTTCATACTAATAAAATTAGCATGAATAGTATTAACAATAAGTTCATAAGATAAAATAAAGGTATTAATTAAAAGCATATCATAAATAAACTAAGTCAATTAAAAAATGCATTAGCTTTGTCAACCACAGTGGGAGTCAAACCTACGATCTTTTGATGTAAATAAATTGCAATGGAGAAAAAGAGTGAAAAACACATAAACTTTGTTGATCACAATGGAAGTTGAACCCACAAGCTTTCAATTAGAAATCAAACATGCTAATCCATTGTGCTATATATTTGTTTTAGTTATTCAAAGTAAACAATCACAATATAATTTATTTGACATAAACAAATATCGAGGTTACATAAAAGCATCTAAGTTGTTTAGTTTCTCTTGATTTTAATATTTTATCATAATAGATGATTTCACAAACTTGAATACATAAATACATAACTATAAGTTTATAAACATGGATACATCATTTTTTTAATTTTTCTATATAATACATATTTTATTTACTATCTACATTATATAACTAATTACTATTTTATTTTGACCAATTTATTGTCTAATAACTATTTAATTTACATTCTATAACTATTTATTTGATAAATGATTATTATTTTTACAAAAATATTTTTAAAAAAACTCATCAAATCTAATAATATTTTATGAAATAAAATACATCTCACCTTGCTCTTGGAAATTTATTTTGATTTTATCCTATATAATTTGATCTACATTGTGCTCGGTAATTTGTCTCATCTTCAAACATTTATGTTGATTCTCCTCTCAGCAATAATTATATTGAAAGTTACCCATTTACCTTGATTTTTCTCTTTCTATTTATTTAATTATTTTGAATTGAAATGTATGACAATTCAAAAAGTCGTAACTTTTAATTAAATACTTTATCTATCAATCTTTTATTTGTTTGATTTTACATTTTTTTAAACATGCCCACTCTATTTAACTCCACCTCATGATGACACTGTAGCTTACACCTCTCAACATAATTAAGTAGAAAGTTTTTTTCTACTTCTAAAATATAACTAAATTTGAATATAAGTTCTATATTTACAGAGATCTTTAAAATTAAAAAGAACTAAAATTATTATAACCACGACCCAAATTTCATGAACAATCTTATACATCAAACAAATATTGAATAATGATTCTCTCCCCCTCCCTCCCTCATGTAAAACACCAAAACAAACTTTCAACACTACATAATCATCTACTCCATCCTCAGACTTTTCAATAGTGTCCAAACCCAATAATTTATAGCACAACCTTGGAAGAAAGTGCTTGGAATGACCATAAAAGAGAAGGGAAAAGCCAAGGATTGAAACGTTGATAGAGAATCTTTAGGGTCCACCAGGAAAAGTTAGAGAGAAACAAAAGAATTTGCCCATATTCTTGTCCTTCAGATAAGATGGGGATGGCGAAAAGATAAAGAAGAAGATAGATGCAAAGACTTTTAATGATTCATTTCCTTTGTTTCTATCCAAATGGATGTCAAGTGTTGAATTATCTTACGTTATCCATTACATATGTTCTTGAGTTTTAAACTATGGCATGTAATGACCACTAAAAAAACCCACTTCCTACATACTTCCAAACATAAGTTGAAAAATATTGGATTTCTATCTAGAAAATGGAGCTAAAGTTGGGATGAAAAAAAATGTGAAACAATTAAAACATGATGATAGAAAGGAATTGGAATAATATTTATAAATTTATGGAGGAGGTTAAGAAAAGTATTGTTTTTATAATATTTTTCATTCATGAATTTAATAGTGTATTTTTTATTTATTTATAAGTGTACATTATTTTGCTTTATGTCTAAGGTGGAATTCAGTTATAGTATCATGGTTTAAAGGAAAATAGTTTGTAAAAGTGAAATTTATTCAATATAACAAAGATGATATATAATCTCGTACTTTTTTTTTCAAAGAAGATAAGCATATAAATACTAAAGGTAAAAAAAAATGTGTACAAATTATCTAACTCTAGATTAAATAAATAGGCAACAAATGGAAATTAATTTTTCTAAAATTTTAAATCTCTCTCTCAAGTCCTTAGTCATAATTCTAAATGATTATCAAAAAAATAAGTTGATGAGATGACAATCACAATTAACAATGATTATAAGGTCCATTGTTTAAAAATGAATTATTAAAAGAACATAGTTTGCTAAATTGTCTCTAAGATATATAAATTTAAAGCATGTGCCAAGAAAATCAAAGTCACATAAATTGAACAAGATAGTTTGGAAGAAGAATAGCTTAGAATAGTTCCAAGCTCTTCTGAAAATGTTTCTCCCAAGTTTTAAACATAATTTAACAATTTCATATCAATATCATCACAACATAAAATATTATTTTAATGCAAATTATAGATTGTTCTAGTACAATTCTTATCTACATGAAAATTGAAGAAATTTCTTCTCTACAAAAAATAATATTTACAATAAAGTATATAACAAATTAAACTTTTCAACCTTCTAACATATCAAAATCTAAAAATACAACAAAGATCTAATAAAAATAAACAATTTATCTATAAACAATTTTAAAATTAGAGATAGAATGGTATTCTAGCATCAATATGGAAGATCCAATAGATAAAATACTAGGCCAAAAATAGTTAAGATATATAAATAATTGATTTGTATGATACTATCACAACCAAAATGAAAAACTTTGAAGTTGTACGGACTATATGGAAAGACTAAAGGTTTGTTGATTGTGTATTTAGCTTATTCCCAAGAAAGCCTAAAGATTGGTGGGGAAGCATTTCAAATAAGTTATCAAATAGTATCGATGGATTGTACTTTAAAATAAATTGAAAAGAGGAGGAAGGTGGTCTACATCAACTCAATTTACATGTGATAACATAATTATAAATGATTATAGAATCATTATTAATAAAAAGGATAAAGCAAAAGAAATCAAAGGAACTCAATGAATAATGAAATAATTTATAATTTTAAAAAAATTATAGCAAATATTTAGTGTATGAGATGAACACTAAAAATTTGACAGGAATTTCCTACCTTATTTACTATATAATCTAGGATAACAGTTGAATCTTGTATGAATAAAATATAAAGTAAAAAAGTGCTACATTATAATTGCATAAAATCATTTTATTTATCAAAATCCTAATAATTAATCATTTTTAGTCTTAGTAAAGGAAATTTAAATGAGTACAATGTAAAAAAAAAAATCCAAAATCAAGTATCCATCAAAAGAAATTTATGTATAAATTGTTTAATATCCCAAGAAATCTATCCATTAATTAATCTAGGTACAGTAGAATCTTCAAAGTTATTTCTACTTCAAGAGAAAAAATATTTTGTCAAAGAAACAAAACCTCTAAATTTATACTCAAAAAACATAATACTTTTTTAAGATTATTCCTTCACATATGAAATGTTTTATGTATGGTATAATTCATAATGCTTCAAAATTTCTCAAGAAAAATAGCAGTTCCCTTACAAGTGAGTTCTATGAAGAGCCACAAGCATAAGCATGAAGGGATATCCTCTCATTGAATAATCCCAACAATATATTGATGAATATTTTTATAAATTTATTAGAATTACCAATAGAAAATTATGGGGTGGGGTAATCCCACAATACAGGGTTACAAACTTGGGGACATCCCGATTTAAGTTGAAATCACATATTTTTAGAAAATGTAATGGTTTAAGCCCTGAGAGGTCCCATTTGAAGGAATTAATTGAAGAGGTTTAGACCAAATCCTTAGATCAAATCCCCTTGGATAAAACCTCTCTAATCTTAAGTCATGCTTGCAACAAAGTCTCCTCTACACCTATTGAAATGTTGACAAAAAATCAGCTCTACTTTACCTTTTGGGGGTCAACTAAATTCATTTAGAAGTTATGTTTTGTAAGTATGTAGTCCTTATTATAAGCTTTTCAAAAAGTATAATTTTGAATATATTAAATTTTGTTAATATATTTACTTTTTATTTTTTATGAATGTAAGTTTTTTTTTATTGCACATTGAGGTATTTTATTCACACATGTGGAAATAGAGGAAAATAGATTTTAAAATATATAAAAATATGTATTTTCATTAGCTATGGATATCCTCATTTCACCACAAAAAAGTTATGAATTATGACATACATTTCTATCTAAATTACAATTACTTTGAACTCAAAAATTAACTAAAAATATATGTGCAACAAAATATTATAAAAAAATGGCAATACAATAGATATTGGTGTGACAAATCTATATTATAAGAATTATAATTTTATTCTTTCGATGAAAAATATTATGCATTACATCATAAATGTCTCTTCTAAAAAAATGTTGATTACTATAAAAATAAGCTATTAAAAGTTATGTAAAAATGTACTTAGATAATTTTTAATTTAATAAAAATTAGAATCTACAAATAAAATCTCACAAATGAGTTGTCTACTTTATCTTGAAGTTTTAAATGGCTTAGCTGATATAAGTGTTTAAAATTGAAGATTCAATGCAAAATATTGATTTCAATGTCAAGTTTAGCCAAAAATTATAACCTAGTAATGTGGGATCACCTTCTGATTAGATTGATAAGCTAGAGAAATATTGCTAAAAGAAAGAAATGTTTTTAGAAGAAATTTTTTTTTTTAAAGTACGCTTAAAAAAAAGCTTGAGTAACAATTATTGAAATGAACCAACAAGTAGAACAACAACTAAAAGGTTATAATAAATCATAATAATAATTAGAACCATTAATGAAATTCTAACAATTATTGAAATGAAACAATAAGTAAAACAACTAAAAGGTTATAATAAATAATAATAATAATTAGAACCATTAATGAAATTCTCAAAACATGATCGCACCTAGCCAAAATGGAGAATACCAAATAAATAAATATCTTCCAATGAATAATTGCCTTCATCTAAAATAGAGAGAGAAGAATATTTTAAGAAGAATAAGACAATCTATCTAACTCATTAATAGCTAAAATGGATTTAATTTATAAACTATTTTTAGAATGACATAAAGTGAATGATTTTAATAAATTGGTTTTATGCTAGAAGAAGATTATAAATAAAAATAGAAAATATTAGCCAATTTATAAAGTGATATTCCTTGAATCAAAAGTCTAAAAAGCCAATGCTCAGGATTAAACTGGGAAAATACTAAAATCTAAATTTTCAAAATTTCATGTTTTAGTAAATTGCAATTTTGAGGGTCTTCCGTGCATTTCTGGGAAAAAATGCTGCCCGAAAACAAGGATGGGGCATCACTATTTTTGAAATTTGGCTCAAGATTATTTGAATACCTTTCCAATGCATTAAACGGTTCGCAATTCTTAGCTAGGATGCGAAAGTTATGCCTTCTCCAAGTGGACCTAAATTTTATATATAGTTTTTTTGATAAATTTTGATAGTTTTAATAGTTTATTTGTAATAAACATTATGATGACTCTTCATTTCGATTCCAAGGGATTATTGTGACCCTTGGGATCCATCAAATTTGTATAAACTCCAATATTCGAATGGAATGGAACACTTTTTGGTTTGCTATCTTGTTGTTGATCTTATCAATTTTCATGTTGAATTCTACAATACTGCAGGTATCACACCAGGTATTGTAATCTAGTTTCATAAATCAGATCAGTGGTATCAGAGCAGGAACGCTCCTTTATGCCAATTTACACAAGGTCTTCCTACCAAAGATTGGGTTTGGATACACAAGACTTTGAGACGCACACGATCGAAGATGTCAGACGATGCTATTAAGAAGTTAGTGGAGGAAGCTTTAAATAAGAAATGAGAGGAGATGATGAGTCAATTTTCACACATCCTAGAGAATCAAAAACCCTCTGAATCAGGAACATCATTTCATGGGAATACCCCTTTCAAAGTGCAGGTGAATTTTGACATCCCGAATTTTGAAGGAAAAATTGATTCTGAAGTTGTTGATAATTGGTTAGCAAAGTTGGATAGATATTTTTCTGTAAATAATTTCTCAGATGCAGAAAAAATTACATTTGCTCTCCTCAAAGTAGAAACCCATGTGAAATTAGCATGGGAAACCCAAGTAGAAAATAAAGAACGAGAATTAGTTGCTGAAGATGGTTTTATAATATCTCTTGATAAGAAGCCCACATGGGGAGAATTTGTGGAATACATAAAAGAAGCTTATTTTCTGGAGGATGTATTTGAGCAAAAATACATAGAATGGCAGCTTCTTCGACAAAAGAGGGATCATCTTGTGCAAGATTACACCAATACATTTCATTCACTTTCATCAAAACTCGGTATTGAGGATTCAGAGAAGCATCAAATTTTGAAATATCGGAGTGGAATGCACAGGTATATTCAAACAGAGATGGAATTTTTGAATATTGAGACATTGGCAACTGCCTATAAATATGCTACAAAAATTGAAGAGAAATTCAAGCAGAAAGGGAAGAGGGACTCTTTGCAAACAACAAGCCAAGGGTTGAAGGTGCCAATAAATTTGTAGGAAAATAGGTGACCAAGGAACCTCATTCAAATTCACCCAAGAAAACATGGTGGTCTACTAAAAAGACACAAATAGACACAGGCATGTGGTGTGAGATGCATAAGTCCCCAGCCCATAATACAAAGGATTGTCAAAGTATTAAAAATTTGATGACAGAAATATGAGGAGAGGAAGCTGAACCTAAATCGTCACCAACAGATAATTCTGAGAAAGAGGAGAATGATTCCATCATAGATGCAAACCCATATGTCATAGTTGGAACTGCTAAAGTATTGCCCCATGAAGATGAAGAGAGATTTTTTCATTCACAAATGTGGGTTGATGGAAAGCCTCTGTATTTTATTGTTGATAGTGGGAGTCAAAAGAATTTGATCTCTAGGGAGACAGTCAAAAGATTAAATATGAAAGCGACAAGACACCCACAACCATACTCTATGGGATGGGTAAATGAGGGACAAGATATTCAGATAAATCAACAGTGTCATCTGCCATATTCAATCAAGCCTTTTAAGGATGAAGTGATATGTGATGTAGCACCATTGGATGTATGCGATGTCTTGCTAGGGCATCCATACATGTATCAGAGGCATGGGGTGTATGAGTCCAAGCCACGTAGTGTTACAATCAAGCTTGGTGGGAAGAGGTATCGAATACCAGAGGTATGTCCAACACAAACTACTTCTTTAATTAGTGCTAAACAATGTAAATGCTTGATTGCTCAAACTGGAGCTTTTGTTCTACTCATGATTTGCCCTGAACAAACAAAGTCAGTTGTTCTTAATACACCTGCTAAGGTAACCATAATAGAAAATCAACAAAATCAGATGGATAAAATTTTGAAAGAGTATCATAGTGTGTTTAAACCACCAGTGGGAGTACCAACACACTGTCAAGTCAAGCACTCTATTGATTTAATCCCGGGCACACCACTACCACATGAGCCAATATATAGGAGGTCAGTTTTGGAAAATGATGAGATTAAGAGACAAATTTAGGAGTTGATTCAGAAAGGACACATTCATCCAAGTGCTTCACCTTGTGGCAGTCCAATTGTCCTTGCCAAAAAGAAAGATGGGACATGGAGGCTTTGTATTGATTATAGGGCATTAAACAAAATATCTGTTAAGAATAGATATCCTATCCCTCGAATTGATGATTTGTTGGACCAACTTAGGGGGGTTAATTTCTTTACAAAAATTGACTTGAAGTCTGGATACCACCAAGTACCAATTGATCCAGCAGATGTGTGGAAGACTGCATTTAAATCTAAGGAAGGTTTGTTTGAATGGTTGGTCATGCCTTTTGGCCTAACAAATGCCCCAGCAACATTTATGAGATTGATGAATGATGTGCTTAGACCATTCAATGATTCTTTTGTGGTTGTTTATTTGGATGATATACTCATCTTTAGCAGAACTTGGTCTGAGCATTTGCGGCATGTTGAACAAGTGCTTTCAACTCTACAAAAACATAAACTTTATGCCAACATTGAGAAGTGTTCTTTTGGTATGCAGAGTATTCAATACTTAGGGTATATCATTGATACGGAAGGTGTTCATGTTGATTTAGCAAAGATTCAAATAATCTGAGATTGGCCATCCCCTAAAAATTTCACAGAGCTTCACAGCTTCTTGGGCTTAGCCAACTTCTATCGCAGATTTGTGTTTGGTTTCTCACATATTTCATGGCCTCTTAATCAATCACTAAGGGGTGGAGCACAAGCAAAATTTCAATGGATAGAGGCAAAGCAACAAGCATTTGAGGAGTTAAAGAAAAGACTATGTTCAACACCAGTATTGGTCTTGCCAAATTTACACCAAGCATTTGAGATAGAAATAGATGCATCTGATTATGCTCTTGGTGCGGTACTCATGCAACATGGGCATCCTATTGCCTATCATAGTGAAACTTTTTCTGATATAGTACATAGGTACCCCAACTATGATAAGGAGTTGTGTGCCATTTTTTAGGCCTGCAAACAATGGAAACACTATATACTAGGAAAGGAAATAGTTATACATACAAACCATAAACCACTTCAATTCTTGCAAACACAAGGGAAGCTACAGAATGATAGACATCAATGATGGTCAGCCTATCTACAACAATTTCACCTCAACATCCATCATAAAAAAGGAAGCAGTAACAAGGTGGCAAATTGTTTGAGTAGGCCTCCAATTGCAGGTTTGACAATAGTGTTGGATTCATGTGGTCATCAAGCATCAACTTGGGAACAACTATATGGTACTGACCCTGACTTTGCTAACATCTATAGTAATTTGGTAGAAGGAAAGTTTGTCCCTGATTTTCACTTGCAGGATGGGTTTCTTTTCCATAACGGTCACATATGTGTACCCATAGAGGAATGATAGAAAATGATATGGGAAGCCCACTACAGTCATGTTGCAGGACATTTTGGTATTAGTAAGACTACTGCTATCCTTCAAAAGTATTTCTATTGGCCAAAAATGAAGTAGGATATCATTTCACATATACAAGCTTGTGCAACCTGTGCAATTGCAAAGCCAGCAAACCGTAAGTTGGTTTTATACTTACCATTACCTATTCTTGATAAGCCATGGTAGTCAATTTCAATGGATTTTATGTCTGGACTTCCAACTACCAGGTGGGGGCATGATTGTGTATATGTTGTGGTAGATAGGTTTTCTAAAATGGCTATCATGGTGGCATGTAAAAAGATGATTTCTGCAGAAGATACTACCAAGCTATTTTTTGAACATGTTTGGGTTCATTTTGGTTTGCCAAAAACCATTATTTCTGATAGGGATAGCAGGTTCATCAACAAATTTTGGTCTACACTATGGGCTAAAATGGACACCAAGTTGACAAAGTCCATAGCATTCCATCCCCAAATAGATGGGCAGACAGAAGTGGTGAATCGAATGATTATTCATATTTTACGGATGTATCATTCCAAACATCCTCGCACATGGGATGAAATCTTACCCTATGTGCAACACAGCTACAACCGTGCACTCCATAGTACTACAAGGCATAGTCCATTTGAGGTTTCCCTTGGATACCAACCATTGGCACCTATTGATGTAGAAATGCCATCTCTACAATCTAACAGTCCATTGAATGGTGACAAGGAGGTAGATAAAGCAGAAAAATTCATTGATAACATTAGACACCTACAACAGCAAGTTCATGAGATCTTGGAGCAGAGTAATTAGAAGTATAAGGAAAGACATGATAAACATAGAACTCCTCATCAGTTTCAAATTGGTGACAAGGTATGGTTACATCTTTAGAAAGAGTGCCTGCACAGACCAAATAGGAAGCTTCGTCCTCTTCATTATGGCCCATATACTATTGTGAAACAAGTTGGTGAGAATGCTTTTGAACTTAATTTGCCATCATTTTTGGGACTGCATCCAGTTTTCAATGTAGAATTGTTGAGACCCTATTTTCCTCCTTTTTTGGATATTTCCCAAGCTACTGAACACATCCAAGTTGCAGAGTTAAATCCATCTACTACTATTCCAGTCCAGTGTGACCATGTTACTGAAGTCATTTTAAAGACTTTGAGAAATCAGAATATTCCTTTGTATCGAGTGGTTCGAGCTAGCCAGCATTCTCATCAAGGCAAGTGGTTTACTAAGGAACAAATTGAAGAACAATTTCCTCATCTAGTGCAGTAGATTAGTGCAATGGGGCACATTGCCTCTTAAGGGGGGAGGAATGCTCAAGATTAAATTGGGAAAATACTGAAATCTAAATTTTCAAAATTTCATATGTTTTAGTAAATTGCAATTTTGAGGGTCTTCGGTGCATTTTTGGGAAAACATGTTGCATCGCTATTTCCAAAATTTGGTTCAAGATTATTTGAATATCTTTCCAACGCATTAAACGGTTCACAATTTGGAGCTAGGATGCGAAAGTTATGCCTTCTCCAAGTGGACCTAAATTTTATATATAATTTTTTGATAAATTTTGATAGTTTTAATAGTTTATTTGTAATAAACATTATGATGACTCTTCATTTTGATTCCAAGGGATTATTGTGACCCTTGGGATCCATCAGATTTGTATAAACTCCAATATTTGAATGGAATGGAACACTTTTTGGTTTGCAATCTTGTTGTTGATCTTATCAATTTTCGTGTTGAATTCTACAATACTACAGGTATCACACCAAGTATTGTAATCTGGTTTCATAAATCAGATCAGCCAATTAGATAAATATTATATCACATGTTTCATCCTATGAATAATGTTACATGTGTTAGTATAATATTTTTTCAAATATAAGTTTTTCCTTTTTGATGACTTTATAGATTGGTACCTCTAATTTGAGACCTGCATATGTTTAAACTTTTAAACTTGTTCCATTAATGATGGTCTTAGTAGAAGTCCAAAAACCAACTCACAAATCCCAAGTCCCTATACTAAGTTAGGTTGTCACATCCCTAAGGAGGATCAAGAATAAATAAATCTTGATCATGTTCCAAAGTTCGAGGATCACCTGATCCTTCGATCCTACATACTATCGAACCAAAGGCAATTTTTAACCAAGTTCTAAACTTCTTGTTTCTCGCGATCCCTTGACATGAGAACAGTCTATCGAGAGGTCATGCCTTTTCTCCCCAATAGTAGCAGAAGCATCATTTCCAAAGTTTTGTGATCATCCGATCACCCAATATATCTAAGAGCGGTAAATTTGCCAAATCTCGGCCAACATGCAAGGCTTGATTTTCCATGCAAATCTATCTGAATCTGACATAGTACAATTCCTTAAGGGCTCATTTGTTTCAGGGAATTGAGGTTGAGTTGGAATTCTCAAATACCTGAATTTTTGAATTTCATGTTTTTTTTTTTTAAATGAAAATGGAATAGGAATTTATAAATTCTAATTTTAACCCAAAACGAGCATATGGATCTTCCACCTCAAACCCTGGAATTGGAAAACCAATACCAATTCCAATTTCTGGTAAATCACATTTGATGCATTTTTCAAGTCCACATATTGTTTGTTGAGTTAGGGCTTTATTTTTTGCAAAATAGAAACGTTACAAACGGGCTGAGCAGATGAAGTTTGTCGTAGGGATAGCAAAGTTTGGTGTAGAGACAGCCATAAGAGACAAATTTGTGGTCATGTCATGACTATTTGCAAATTAACCTTATATTTTTTTTGGAATAGTTTATTTTTCTCTCTAACATGATATTGTGAACAAAAATCACATTTAAATCACATTAAAAAAACCACATTTTAATCAAATTTTGTTCTTGTTAAAAAAAATTTTAAAAACTTATTTAGGTGGTATTCCAATTCTAGATTTATGGAACCAAACACAGAAAATGCATCTTCTCACTCATCTTCCAAGTGAACCAAACGGTTCCAGCCTTCTTCCAAAAATTATTATCATCTATCATCGGTATTAAATTAATTTAAAGCTTGTTTATTAAGGAAGGTGGTGATCTTTTTAAATCAATTGTTGTCTACAAAATGGTGCTTCCAGTGATTGCCAAGGAATGGGATGAGGAACCTGTGCCTGTAATCCAATCACATTTAGGTCAGCCTGAGTCAAACTATCTTGACATCATATCTGACTAATGTCACTTGGAATGGAAGGAGAAGATTACCTACGTGGAGTATCATACAGACATCTTTGTCCTGGAAGAAGAAGAAATAAATTCCAAACTTTATCAACTTTTTATGGAAATTCAATTGGAAGATAAACGAGTTGTTGCGCTCTAAGTGATAGTTTCACTTATTTTAGTACATGTGGAATCTTGGTAATTATTAATTTTTGGGTTAATGCAACCTTTACCATTTTTAGTCTTTTCTTGACATCGGTCACTTTCAAGACCATTACTCTATATTTTGAATGGTTTATGCTCTTTTTGTATATAAATATGAGCCTCATCAACCAGAAAGGTATGGGAGACATGGGGAAGGAAATAAATGTTAATGTAACTATTTTTGGTGATGGAAATGAGTTAAACATTACATCATGAATTTCTTTGCAATTATCACATAATACAAATGAATGTGAGTAATACTATGAATTTTTCATGTTCTTCCTTGTATGTGGATTAGACTTTGTGTTATGATAGTGTTATGTTATACTTGTCTATTCAAAATGGTCACTATACGTTCGTATTAGAAAATTTTGCATTTTTTTAGCGAAGAACTCTTCCCATGTTATTTGATATTATATTTTGGATGAGTTGGACTTTGATTCAAATCATCTCTTTAAATTTACTTCAAATCTGTCAGTTGTGTCTATGTCATAGTTATGTATAGAAGTTATCTTTCCTTTATTGCTTTTTAGTCAAAAGCATACTTAAAAAAATTAAATTTTATCATAAGAGGGAGTTATACCTCTAAGATTCATACAAGGATTATCCATCCAGTAGAAATTCCTCCAACTATTGGTTCTGCTTTGTCTTTCAATTCTAAGCATTGTGAGTCATCTTTGAAGTTATTTAGAAAGGTAAAAATTTGAACTAAAATAGATATCATATTCATTATATCTTTTTCTAAATTTAAAATATTGCTTCTATATTTTTGGACATCAAATCTAATGATGATCTTATAAAGCTCCATTACCAATTAAAGGTTAACTTTTGGTAAATATGCACCTAATTTTATAGTAATCATTTAGATAATGTTATTATATGACATATTGAAATCTTTTATTTGGTGGTGATCTTATGGGTAACATTTTGGAGATTATTCTATGCTGATTTCGAAGCATATAAATATCAAAATGAAGACTCTATTGCTTACTACACCTTAAATCGCTTACATGTTCTCCAAAACTAAGCAACTTGCTAGCTCAATAACTTGTCCCATGTAAGTATACCTCTTATGTAAGCATTGTTATAGCGTCAAACACCATAAAGTGACTATCCCCATTTGGAAATCACCCATAATCTTGTATTCAAATATAAGTTGTAAACATTTATCCTTCACAATATGGTTAGAATGTAAGAAAACCTATAAAAAAAATTATTTCAATATAGATGAGATAAATGGAAAAATCAGTAGTAACACAAACTCATAACATCATCTACATCCCATTTTTCAAGAATAACATTTAATTTGAAACACATAATCCACATTCTCTATATAACCAATGGTATTCCTTAATTTATCACATCTTTTAGCATGCTTCCCCTAATGATGAGAATCATATAGTGACATAGTACTAAAATAGCCAAACTAAAATGTGATCATTGTTTCTATACCTTAGGTTTCCAACAAGGAACTCATCCTCCTTTGCAAAAATATAAGTTGGGGAAACACCAACATGCGTCCACTGTACTATTGGGGGACTACAGTCAACATGCTTATCCTATTTATTCATAAGAGATATTGTTGAGATTTCATTAGTAGATCCATCCTTACAAGTCAAGGTATCTCCTTCAATTGAATATCCATTCACCATGTTGTTTTGAAACTCAATTACTTCTTCCTTGTATGTGGATTAGACTTTGTGTTATGATAGTATTCTGTTATATTTGTCGATTCAAAATGGTCACTATACGTTCGTATTGGAAAACTTTGCATTTTTTAGTGAAGTTATCTTCCCATGTTCTTTGATATTATATTTTGGATGAATTGGACTTTGTGTCAAATCATCTCTTTAAATTTATTTCAAATTTGTCATTCATGTCTATGTCATAGTTATGTAAAGATGGTATCTTTCTTTTATTGCTTTCTAGTCAAAAGCATACTTAGAAAATCCAAATTTTATCATAAGAGGGATTTATACCTCTAAAATTTAGAGGAGGATTATCCATCCAGTAAAATTCATACAAATGTTGGTTCTATTTTGTTTTTCAATTATAAGCGTTGTGATTCATCTTTGAAGTTATTTAGAAAGGAAAAAATTTGAACTAAAATAGATATCATATTCATTATATCTTTTTCTAAATTTAAAATATTGCCTCTATATTTTTGGACATTAAATCTAATGATGATATTATGTGTTACTCCTATTTGAGCATTAATGGTTGTCATTAGTATCATTTAGTCATTAAGTCGGTAAAGGAGACACAACAAGACAGTCGGTCAAAATACAGAGCCTATACATTGAGTAGGACATAAGGCGGATCTCTAAGTTAACCAAACATAGCTTTGACCAAGTACTCTTATTGAGCCAGATGATCACCGAGTATCGAGCACTGTGGTCACCAAGAATTCATATGAATTGAGCACCAGTTAATTACTGAGTGATGAATACAGTGAACACTGAGTAAAATAGGAAATGACATAGCAGTTTGGAATGGCACAAACATCAAGGCAAATGGTTTACACCGATCAAAAAATGGTCTACCAAGATCGAGATAGAATTTAATATGGATGTAATCATTAAATTGTTGATGATTCCTATGTATTTTAGATCTAGGTTATTTATTTTTACCATTGATTTTAGGTTTTCTAAGATATTGTAAAACCCTAATTAGGTCAAGTCAATTTGATATAAAATTTGTAAAGATGTCATTTTGATAATGTATTGACAATAGTGGGTTACACTTTTTTAGACATGCTGATTTTTGCTGAAATAACACATTTTTAATAAAATATGATGATTTAAGCCTTGAGAGGTTCCATTTTAAGGAATTAATTACAAATGGTTAGTTCAAAGCCTCTTAAATTAAAAAAAAACATTGATATAACATCCATACTCATCATTCATACCTACAATGGAGTCTCCTTCACACCTATTAAATCTTGACAAAAAATCACTTCGACTTTATCTTTTAGAAAATCAAATGAATCTATTTGACAAACCTATCTATGTAGTAAGGTAATACTAAGAAAAATGTTTTCAATGATTATAATGTTAATATGTATTAAGTTTATTATGACTTTGTATTTTTAGTTTTACTAAACATAGATATTTCACTGTATGTCTACCTCTATGTTTGATGCTTATAAAAAAATAGTAAATGAGAGAAAAAAAAATTCTAAAAAATATCTATGCCCTAGTTATTGAAGTTCTCTTTCTATCAAAAAAAATAAAAATGAAATTGGACAAATACACAAGTTATAAGGTATGTAGTCAAGGTATGTCAAAATTATGGTTTAGTCAACTTCAAACATTAATTAAATATGAAATAATCATGATAATGTTGTCAAAAAAATTGCATGCCCTTCGTATGGATGTTACAAAACTAAATTCAAAAGAAGCACATTGATATCTATTTTAGAAAAAAAGTTATGCTCTATGAAAACAATGTAACTCTTTGAAAATGACATTTTTTAGCAACATACAAGTTTTTGTGGGAGAAAGAAATACCCATTCAAACCAATTCAAAAATAAAAATAAAAAATATATTTAGAATCTAGATAGAAAATCCTAAAAGACTCTAATTTACTTCATCTTCTGATTTCAAACGGTTTTAAAAAAATATTCATTCGAATCTGAAAGTTTTTTTTTAAATGTAGAGTTTAGTGTCCGTTCAGGTAAAAAAGTGTAACCCACTATTGTGGGCTCACCCATCATCAAGAAGTAGCCGCACTCAGGACATTAGAAGATCAGACAAGGTTTTGACATAAGGATTTGACAGAAGTATTCAATTTTTTTTTCAGAATAAACATAAGGCTACCGAGCAATACATAAGGACATACACATCACTACAAGGTGATATCTTTATAGTATTTCATAGATCTGAATCAGGAAAGTTTGAGTTTCTATTTACAGCTATATCCTATTGTTACTCTTTAACCATTGTAGCAAATTTCTAAATCTCTTAACAGAGTGAACTTAACAGTTCTATTGTAAATCTCTTAACCGAGTGCACACTTGATTGTGTTGCTAAAATCCTCTAACCAGGTAGATCTAGTTGATCTTATTGTTACTCCTAACAGGGTAAGATCACCAGAAGAGATCACAATCTTTGTAGCCTTAACCGACATACTTTGTTACTGCAGTAGTAAAGCTTTATGGGTGTCATCCCCATTACAGTTTTTACCTTCTAACAAGGGTTTCTGCGATACCAAAACATTTTTGTTAAGTGTATGAATTTTCATGAATGGTTTACTGATTAGGTTACATGCAATTACATTTTCAGTTATATTTGAATGTATGTTACATGCAATGGAATTCAGTCAATTAATGGTATCTATGCTTACAAAGTTTTAGTCTTGAAAAGTTTTAAAGGTACTGATTCACCCCTCCCCTCTTAGTACATGTCTTTCCATAATCTCAACAATTGGTTTTAGAGCTAGTTCTCTTGTTTTGAAAGGTTTAATCACTGAAGAGAAAAGATCTAAGGATGGAAAGGTATAAGCTTGATAATATGATTGAGAATCAGAGAATGTAGATGCAGATCTACATTGAACAATTCAAAGAAGCCAAAGAAGAACTGAAAAAGTTACTGATCAAAAGGAACGATATGGTGCTTCATTATAATGAGATTGATTATCATGAAGAAGAGATAGATGATCCATTTGAGGCATCTAGATATGGATCTAGTAGCATATTTGATGCATCTGAAGGAACCATATCAGATCTATCTGAAAAGAATCAACATCTTACTGAACAAGTGAAAGCACTGCAAATCGGTCAAGAGACATAAATGGTCAAAATGATTGATGTCATGAACAATGCGAGGCAAGTAGAACAAGAAATAAATTTGGCTATTGAAGATAGGAGGTGAATGACTGATAAGTTGCAAGAGAAGGAATCTGAGATATTGAGACTCACTAAGCATCACTTTGAAATATCTAATCAGATGGTTGTCATAAGCCAAGAAGTCAAGTGAGTAAACAGTGAGATTACAAGGAAATTGGAAGACATCGGTGAATTAAGAGAAGAAAATGAAAGATTGAAAAATGAGGTAAAGATTCAACAACAACATAATGAGATGATTAAGAAAGTTGAAGAAAATACTAAAAGAATGGATGAATTTTTGAATAGTCAGAAAAGACTTGATAGCACAATTGGTTTAGGCTATACCGAGTAGGGAGAGTCATCAAGACAAGCTAAACAGAATAATTCCTATGCCAATCCAAGGCCAAAGAAGCTATCGTGTTATCAGTGTGGAAAACCAAGCCACACATCAAATGTTTGCAGAAGAAAAGCAAAAGGTAATCCTAAATCTATTCCTACATTTAATGGTTACTACTATAACTATAATAAGTATGAACATCAAGCACATGAGTGTGGATCAAAGTTGAATAGGACACCTAAGAAACCTTATATGGAAAAACATTGTCGCACTTGCAACATGCATGGACACATATCATAGGAATGTAGGACAAAGATGAAGCAAGTCTAGACATTGAAAGAATGAAACAAACCATATCAACCAAGAAGGAAAGTTAATGCATATACTTGGGATTAAAACACTTGGGTTAATTGCACAGCTTGTGATAGGTATGGACATGTAGCAGCAAATTGCATGAGAAAGAACTGGAGAGGAAGATCTCGTAATTGGACAAGTGCTGGTATGACATGTTTGCACTGTCACAAGGTCGGTCACTTAAGCAAAGATTGTAGAGACCGAGCAGCAGAGACAAATAAAAATACAAATGGAAATACAAATGAATAAATCATGAGGATAATAAATCAAATGTGGAGAAAAGCATCAAATGACAATGTTGGATCAAGCACTGCAGTCGGTGACACCTCATCCTTTGGATTAGGTGATATCACCACCTACACCTAAGAAATTAAGGTATGTATGGAACTGAATTTCAATCAGTTATATCTTACAACAATTCAGGTTACATCTAGTGAATGAACACAAAATCAGCATGAAATGAGATTCATTATGGTACTATATGTTTAGAACTCAAAATGTGTACAGTTAGTAAAAGCATGATCAAGTAAATGATTGCTAGTCGGTGAATTTTGGCAAGGTTAACCGAGTTGAAGTGTCACCGGATGTAATATCTAGTGTTAATCGAGCTGAAGCCTTTGAAGTATTAACTGAGTGCAACTACATTTACCGATTTGTGGTAGGTAAAGCATTAATATGAAAGTTTGAGCAGGAAAAAAAAATTTTGGTATAAATATGCAATGTAGTTAGTCATTTTATTACACAATGATCATGAGAGGAACCATGGAAACTTGAGAGATTTGAGAAAATAATTTCCTGGGTGTTTAACAGAGATTTAAGGAGATCCTGAGAGAGTTTATCACTACTTCAAGTAAGTTCCTCAGCCACCAAGTTGTTTTACTAAAATATTTGTGAAACCCTAAATTTGAAAAACAATGGTGTCTTCATCTAAGGTTATGAAATCAAAGTCTGAGAGTGACAAGAAGGTCACATTGATTAAGTCTACGACCTGTGATGAACCCAAATACAAGTTTCACCCTGAAATAGCTTCACAGATTGATTAAGCGGACGCATTTTCCAGTATATCACCTAGGGTTTTGTTGGTGCAAGACATAAGTGCATACATCCATTGTAAAATCAGTGAAATCAGATATTTTGAGCTTCAATCCACTTACCAGGAGCTGAGTGAGAATGGAAATCTCAAGGATGAGCACAAACACCTAGAGGTGAAGGGATTGATTAATTCCCTATATTTCTTGAGATAATTCAAAACAGAATGGATTAGGGTTGTTCTTAGCTACATGCATGAAGGTAAAATATGGCTATATGAACTGGTTAAAATATCTAAGGATATCATACATGTGGTCACCGGTTACCCTACTACTGATAAAGAAAAGGCCATAAGGAATTAGAGATGAGAATCTTACAGGAGCTAAATGGGATGGAAGAGGAATGAGAGTTAATACAATCATTGATCCAGAGACAAGGTTTGGAGCCTATGTTATTGGCTACAAGATATTTCAATCAAGCAGGCCAAAAAGTGTACCTTGTGGAGTTGTAGATATTGCTTATAAGATTGTTAAGAAGGGTCTTCAATTGGACCTTGTCGAGCTATTACTAAAACAAATGGAGGATAATATGAGAACCATTCGGGTAGCAAAGATAAACACATGTAAGTTTGGTTCTCTACTAGTCTGTATATTTTTCTACCTACAAAACTTATTTCCATCAATTAGTAATGTTGACTGGGATGTCAACCGACCAGTTATTATGCAAATAAGCAAGTTTATTCAGAATCTAGGGCATAATTTTGTTACTGTTATGGATGAATATTTTGGACAATTCAAGGATATAATGCATAAAAGAAGCAGGATACTAGGTCAGGTGGTAGAGAAACATAAAGAAAATATTCGTTTCCTAGTGGTTTCTGACACCACTTTGATCAAGGAAGTTGAACCAAGGACTACTTGGTTACCCCCAATGGGCTATGAACTGGATATCGACCAAGCTTCCAAGTCAATAAAGGCATTGTTGGCTGAGCCCAAAGATCCCAAAGCTACTAGGTTTGTAACCTATGAGGAGGCTAAATTAAAAATAAAGATGGATCTAGTCAGAGTGAAAGTAAGAAAAAAATCCAAAAAGATGATGGACACACTAGTGAAATAATTTGGAGAAGAAGAAGAAGAAGAAGAAGAAGAAGAAGAAGAAGAAGAAGAATCGAAAGGTAATCTGGTTGAAGAAGCAATCAAGGAACAACTTTTAATTGGCAACAGTGAACATGAGGACAATACCGAGTCATATAAGGAAATTCAAGTTGCACCACTAAAGGCCACAGGGAAGAGGAAACAAGTAGAAACACCTATAAGAGAAAGGACAAGATCCTCAATAGCTTCTTCTCCACCCCTAAAGAAAGGAATTGCAAAAATAACAAGGCCAACTCCCACTAAAACATATCATAAGAAGAAGAGAGTTTCCCAAGTCACCACTAAGAAACCTAAGAAGAGGAGAAGACTTATAAGAGCCAAAGATGGTGAAGACTCTAAGGACAAAGATGAGAAAGGTAAATTCAAGGTTGTTGTAAATAAAATTCAGTCGGTAGATGAGTTAGCTAATAATATAAAGGAGGCAGGGAGTCTAAGTCACCCTAAGATGAGTTGGTATGTATATATAACCACCGAGGATCGGGAGAAAATAGAGGAAGTTGTCATTCAAATGATGATAAAATTTAAGAGAGTACCTATTGATTGTGCAAGGTATATTCCCAAGGAATTATATGAGAAAGTGTCAGCAAGGTGGACATACGCCCTACATACAGAGAATAAAATGAGGGAACACTCATTGATCTTGGCAATGCCTACCTTATCTGTTATCGAGATAGAAGAAATGATGAAGCGG